>JASVER010000011.1:11141100-11190018 GCA_030449065.1 Oceanodroma leucorhoa
AATTTCTTCACCGAAAGGGTTGTCAAACACTGGAACAGGCTGCCCAGGGAAGTTGTGGAGTCACCATCACTGGAGGCATTCAAAAAACACGTAGATGTGGCACTTCAGGACATGGTTTAGTGGGCGTGGTGGTGTTGGGTCGACGGTTGGACTTGATGATCTTAGAGTCTTTTCCAACCTTAATGATTCTATGATTCCATTCTATGTGTGTGTGGGGCTGCTTCCTCTGTGCATCCCTGCTTGTCCCCTTCCATGAGGATCAGGCTGYGGAGCAGCCTCGAGCTGGCTGTTAGGATCAGCCTGTCTGGGCCCTGTCCCCTCATGCCCCAGGGAAGGCTGGTGCCAGGGGCTCTGCTGGGTGACCCCAGAGGGGGAAGCCCTGCTTACAGCCATGGCTGTGCCAGCTGGCCCCTGCTCTGAGGGACCCATGGCGGGGGCAGGAGGAGGGCTGTGCTCCCCCCCATCCTGCCTGGGGCACGGGCAGGGAGTGCCCCGGGGCCAGCGGAGCCACAGCCTGGGGGAGCTGGGCACTGTCTCTGGGCAGAACAAGCCCCTCTTCCTGGCGTGTGTGGCCATGGCCGGTGTCCCCCTCCTCCGCCGGCCCCGGGAGGCAGCTGAGCCTGCGCCAAGCCGGCATCTTGGATGCTGCCTTCTGCATTGCTGCCGTGCTGGAGGTGGGAGGAGGGCGGCTCTCTGCAGCAGCCGGCGGCGGAAGGCGGCACGGCCRTGGGCGGCTCGGGGCAGGGGCGCAGTGGGGTGCCGCTTGCACGGCGGCTGTAGCAGGGTTGGGGTGCTGCAGCAGGAGAGCACGGAGTCGGGTGCTGACCTCCTGCTTTTTGCCCTTCAGGGCCCCAGGGATCTGGTGAAAGCGCCTCAGGGACCATCCTGCCTCCCTGGGGGAAAGGGACTGACTTGTCCCTCCCTGGGGCCAGGTGCCTGCTGCCAAGGGACCCTGCTTTATTGCATGGCCCAGCAACGGGGCTGCCCCTGCTCTTTGCTCCTGCAAAAGGCTCCCCCCAGCCGTGCCAGCTGCTGGGCAGGCTGGGTCTGCATGGGATAAGCAGGACTCCAGAGCTCCATGGTGGTGACAGACCCAGGGCTGCCAGTGACCAAGACCCCACAAAACCCTCTGGCTGCCCAGAGGTTTCCAGCGGGTGCAGGAGGCTGCAGGGGAATGTGGTGACTGGGGCAAGACCTAGTCACAGCATGGGGCATGTTTGGGGAACTGCACTCTGCTCAGCCTGGCTGCGTGCCTTGCAGCCGCCGCTGCTGTGCTGCACGTTAGCACTGAGCCATGGCGGTTTTAAGCAGTTCTGACAGCTTCCAGCCCTTCTGCTCCTTCTCCAAGTGGTGGCTAAACACWGCCTGTGACAGAGCCAGAGGTGGCTGGGGGGATTTTATTACACACTGTCCATTGAGTAACGCACATGGCTGCCCTGCTGTGGCCACCAGTCGAGGGTGGGAAGTGTGTGTTTGATGCTTGGCTCCCTGGAGCTGGGGGCCAGCCCCAAGGGGTGCCTGGGCAGGGTCCATGGGCGTCGTGTGTAGGCAATGCTGCACGGTGTGTGCCCAGCACATGGGGAGAAGCCCAAGGTTGCACAAAGCTTGGCATGGTGGGRTGATGGGTGGGCCCACACGCACCCACCCCACCCAGCAGCCTGGCACAGGTGGTCCCCACGGACCGTGCCCCGGGTAAAGGTGGTTTGTCAGGCACCGTCAGAGCTGGTGGTGTGCAAGAAAATCGATCGCTGCCCGCTCAAGCAGTTGAAGCTGGGAGTGGAGCAGCTCCGTGAGCGCCCAACCCTCCCCACGTGGTGCCCGTGGTGGGGAGCGGGCCACGAGGCACCACTGCAGCCGTGCACCGTGACCCTGTCCTGGGCTGGTTTTGCTGGGCAGCAGGACACAGGGAGCCATGCCTGGAGGCCTGCCTGCTGCGGGGCAGTCTGGCACCAGCCCAGGGGCCCCTTCAAGATGCTTCTCAGGGTTGATGAATCCTGGTGGACAAGAGGGAGGGCTGTGCATCCATCCCACAGGGAACTGGACCACGTTGTCCGCTCAAGGGCGTTCAGGGTGGCAGCRTGCAGCTCACCCTGCCTATAACAGGCCAGCAACAAAATTGGTCAAGCTGCAAACCACCAGCGAGCAGTCCCTTGGAGAGGGAGCGGGGCAGGAAAGCTCCGGCCTGCTCCGCAGCCACAGCTGGAAGGCGCTGGGGCRGGTGAAGCCCAACCTGCATCGGGGTGCGGGGATGTCTCTGCGGCTCCACGTTCACCGACTCAATGTGCGTGCCGGTGGCGTGCAGGAGAGCCGAAATAAATGCCTGCCCTTCGCGTGCTGCTGCACAAGCATCTTGAACGGGAAGCGGTGGCTGCTMTGCAGAGTGCCGGTAGGGTCTGGGTTGCAGCTCTGGCAGCGGGAGGGAGGCAGAGCCCAGCTCCCCTCGCCCGGATCGGAAAGCATGGAGGTGTCTGCTGGTAACTGCATGTCCTGCTTTTTGATCAGGCATCACGGCTGATGCTGCCCTGGCTATGGCAGAGAGATGCAGAGACCAGACACATCCAGCAAGACCCAAATCCACGCCCTGTTTCAAATGATTTCTGTAATCCCACCAGGCGGGACTGAAACAGAGAGGTAGCCCTGCCATGGGCAGAGGCAGGCTGGAGGAGAGGCGGCTCCTGCCAGGAGGCCATGCGCAGGAGGGGAAGATATCCCCACGCTGGGAAGGGGCACGCCAGGAGGAAAGAGGAATGACAGAGGTGCTGTGTCTTGCTGCACGGTGCTGCTGGGGCCTATGGGGCTGTGGCTGCTGAGCCTGCAGCCCGGTGCATGGCAGGGGGTGGACGGGTGGCAGGACTGTGCCTGGCCCCAGGGCTGAGGCTGGGATGGGGCGTCTCATACTGCTACCTGGTGAATCCTCCCTGGACCAGCTGGGCGCTGCGGAGCGGTGGGAGAGGCAGGGTCTGCTCCCCTGGCCATGGGGAAAGATGCCAGGGCTGGAGGGCATGGGGTKCTCCGGCTGCTGTGGGGTGTGCCGGGGGCAGTGCAGCCCAGGGCTACACGGGGGCTGGCGGGGACCCATGCAGAGTGGCTGGGGCAGGTACAGGTGCAGTGGGGCAGGATTCTGGATACCCAGTATGGTGCAGGATGCCCAGGGCAGTGCAGGGATGCCCGAGGTGGTGCGGGATGCCCAGGGTAGAAGAGGATGCCCGGGGCGGTGCGGGGATGCCCCCACAGACGGGGTCGTTTGCTGGGGCGGTGGCGGGTGCCCCAGAGTGTGCAGGTGTCCCGGTCGGGACGGTGGGGGTTAACCGCCCCCCTCCCAGGACCGGTGGCTGGGCAGTGCCGGTGCCGTGCCGTGCGTTCCAGGGGCCGTGGGGGATACCGGGGGTGCAGGTGCGGTCGGTGCCGGTACCCAGTGGGCGCGGTACCGGGCTGCGCGGTGCCCGGCGGGTGCGACACGCAGTACCCAGGGTGGTGCAGATGCCGGGGCACGCCGTACCGGGGCCCGGCCAGCGCAGCCGATCAGTGCGGTACCAGTACCGGGCGGCGGTGCGGGCGTCGGCGGCAGCGAAGGGGTGCTGCGGTACGGCCCCTCCCCCGCCCGCCCCCGCCGTGCACGCGCCGCGCGCTCCCGGTGCGGGG
Source organism: Oceanodroma leucorhoa (assembly GCA_030449065.1). Classification (NCBI taxonomy): domain Eukaryota; kingdom Metazoa; phylum Chordata; class Aves; order Procellariiformes; genus Oceanodroma; species Oceanodroma leucorhoa. Next base: position 11,144,743 of record JASVER010000011.1, read on the forward strand.
TCGGGCCGGACTGAGCGGAGCGCGGGGCGCGGAGCAGCCGCTGCCGCCACCGGCATGGCCCAGCCGCGCCGCCGCCGCCGACGGTGAGTGCGCCCCGCCCCGCCCCGCCCGGCCCGGCCCGGCCCGGCCCGGCCCGCGATGGCTCTTGCTGGGGAGGGGGGCGGCCGGGCGGGACCGGAGCGGGGCTGGAGCCGGCCGCCGCGGTGGTGATGGGGGTCCTGAGGCGGGGGTGGCCGCTGGCCGGTCCCGCTCGCGGTTCCGGTCCCGGTCCCGGTCCCGGTCCCGGTCCCAGGGTAGGGCGTCCGGGGCCGGGCCGGGCATCGGGGCGGGGCGCGGCGGGAGTTAACGGGTGGGGCCGAGCGCGGCGGCGGCGGGTAACGGTGGGGGTTAACGGGGCCGGATGAGCGGCCGCGGCGAGCCGGCGGGTTGCCATGGCGACGCGCTGAAAGGGGGATTGTGCGCCCGYCTCAGCTGCGCGGCCCCCGCCCGCATCCCCGGCCCCCGCCCCGCATCCCCGGCCCGGGGCCGCCCGGTTGGCCCGGTTCCGCTCGGCTCAGCCCGTCGGGCCCAGCACGGAGCGGGGAGCAGGGGCTGTCCCAGCTCGGGCACTCCTGCCCCAGGGACTGGGATCCTCTCCGGGGCTGGGGGGACTGGGGGTGCCGGTGCAGGCAGAGTCGGTTATTTGGGGCACAAGGATGCGCCCAGTGCCGCCCGGCACGAGGCTGCTGGCATGAGCATCCCCGGGTCAAGGGCAGGCAGGAGATCCTCTTGGCTCGGTTTATTTGGCATAGCATGAGGAATGACATTAGTCATTGGGCTCCCAGAGCGAAAGGGCATTCCCTGTCTCTCTTGGGCGGGGGGCCGGGGTGGAGGCAGGCTCGGTGTCAAACAGGGGCTGTGTCGTGCTGGCCGTGCTCCTCCCCGAGCAGGGTGGTGGGTCAGGCCCATGGTGCAGGGGTTGCGGTGGCTCCACCGACGCGCGCTGTGGCTGGAGCCGGCGCTGTTCGCCTGAGCTTGGCTCTGTCGCGCTCGAAGGCACGGAGCAGGGCAGGTGTGGTGGGTGGTGGTTAGCGCTGGGGTCCGTCCCCGTCTGGTGCTGTTGGCAGCGAGGGAGAGGAGAAGTGATGAGGGACGTGAGGCCTTTGGGCAGCCAGTCTCTTTCTGGACCACGCTCTCCCAAATGGTGACACCTCCTGGTGCCTCTGCTGGCAGCCCTTCCCAAGGCCACGGACCACCCTCGAGGAGGTGGCTCTGTCATGAAGTCCCYGCGACACTGGGATTTTCCTTCCATCCTTTGAGGGTGCCTCATCCRATGCTGTTGCTGGCTTGGCCCTGGGCGATGGCAGAGGGGCTGGAGGTGCCCCCACGGCTGGGTGCACTTGGGTGCAGCGGGAGACCTGACAGAGCCAGCTCCCCGCGAGCCCCCGCGCTGGCCGTGCTTTGTGTCAGCCTGGTGGGACATTCCTTCCTCTGGAAACTGGGGTGCTCTGTGGAATCGGGGCCATCTGCCAGCTGGGCAAGGGGTGGATGTGTCCCCAGAGAGGGAGCTGCGGGTTGCCAAGGCAGGGGAAACGTGTGTGCCATCTTTTCTCCCTGCTCTGCACCAGAGCACCCGTGCCAATCCCTGGTGCAGGGCTGGGCGCTCTGAGGTCCCTGTCGGAGCAGACCTCCTCCGGCTCCGCACGCTGCAGGTGGCCGCCACCAGAACTGGTGTCTGCAAAATGGTTAAAGGCTGACATTTGGAGGTCACACTTTTAGCATTGTGCATGTGTTTGCTTCATTTGCATTTGCAGTTAGCCCAGCTCGAGGCTTTGCCACTCGCATGTGCAGTTGCCATGGTTACATGTGTAGTCGGGATGTGGAGTTTGGTTGGACACCTGCAAACATGCAGCTCTCAACCTCCAGAGCACCAGGGCACGGGCGAAAGCCGCCGAGATGCAGGGCAGCCCTTGGATCTGGGCATGTGGGCCCTGCACGGCGATGCCCTGAGGAAATGGAGTTGCAGTGCCCATCTTGGCAGGGTCTGCATGCTGCTGCCTTGCACAGCCTCCAACTGCCCATATTCAACACGTCATGTGCATCTAGGGCAGCGCTGTTGGAGAGGAAGGTTGTGCCCATGCCAAGGGTGTTGCCCCGGACCTTACATTTGGGTCTGTCTCCTTCTCAGACCCTGTGTAAAGGCTCTTCTCTCAAAGGGCTGGAGTGAAGGTGCTCGAGAGCAGGGCGGTGAGGGTGGGCAGAGCCTGGGAGTCGTGAGCGGAGCTGCTGTGCAGGCCGGCAGTGCCTTGCCCGCGGGCAGGGGCCTGCCAAGGTTTCAGAAGGCAGCGTGAGAATTAGCAGAGCACTGTGCCAAGGCTCCAGCTGTCATGGCTGTGTGTCTCCTGGCTCTCTGTGGTGTCCGCTCTGGGTGCTCAGGTCCAATGCAGACAGGGACCCCAGCCAGGTGCCTTTTGACCAGGATCACATTGAGTCCACGAGCAAGAACAGGGAGACAGCGACTGCTAAAATCCTCTGGCAGGTCCACGTTGGCCTTGTCTTTGCATCAAGGGAGGAGGAGTTTTAGGACTCCTAAGTCCATACCTAAGCAGGTAGGGAAGGGACCTCGAGGTCATCGAGTCTCTAAGCTCCATCTAAACCATTCTTGAACAGCATCAGCTCAGCCAGCTCCTAAACCTCCCCAACCACAGCGGTTCTGCTGCCTCCCAAGCAGTTTGCTGCCATCTTCCCATATCCTTCCTGCTAAGAGTTACTTCTACACAGCAAGCAGGGGAGAAGGGAAGCCCTCTTGGCTGTCCAGGAGCAACTGTGGCCTTGGACAGACTGGTGTGGAGTGTCCATGCTGCGCCGGTGGCAACTGGAGGAATCCAGTAACAGGAGGGTGGAAGGACAGTGGGAAGCGGTGGGGATGGGGACGGGGACATGGGGCATGTGTCTGGGCACAAGCTGTGGAGGAGCCACAGAAGAACCTGTGAAATCTCACAGCAGAGCACGGGGGGGCTGAGTATCTGCTGTTCTGGGGCAGGGACAAATGCAGAGGGATGGGGCAGGGTCAGCTTGGCTCTGTCCTTAGGGCTTGCAGTGCCACTGGGATGGGACACTTATTTGCTCCCCATGGGATCCCAGAGAGAGATTCCTCCCCTGATGGTCTGTGGTTACCAGCTGCCGCTGACAGAGTGGTTCAGAAGATGCTTCTTAGTGAGGGTCTGGCATTTGTACCTGCATCCAGAGCCACAGCCAGGGGTGTGCGCGGGTCTTGGGTTGGCACGGAGGGGACGTGGTCGCAGCCGGCTGCCAGGGGCACATCAGCAGAAGGAGGCAGGGTGGATCCTGGTACCGGGGTGCTCCAGGAGAGCTGGGTTTGGGGACTGTGGCAGAGCTGAGTGGTGCTGTGTGGTGGACTAAATGCTCCGGTGGTCTCCTAATGTGATGCTCTCCGGAGCTGGGGGCAGGGAGCAGGCTGTGACCAGTGCCGTGTGCTGCTGGCCTCAGCAGGATTCTGCAACGGGTGTGAGGGGAATGAATAAAAGGTCCTGCAATTGCCAGAGCTGGCAGTTTGAACCCACATCATTCAGACCCTGGAGTGAGTCTGAGGGGAAACGGGGATGAAGCGGGAGCAGTGGAAAGACACGGGGGCTTCTGGCTGCAGCTGCGGGGTCCTGTCTGGTGCGTGTGGGTCCTGGAAGTTGTCCCTAGCTAGGAGGATACGTGGTGTTTGTTTGGAGGCTTGTCTGGGCTCAGTAGCGATGTGGTATTGCAGTCCGTGATGAAACCTGTGCTCCTGCTTAGTCTTGCAGTTGTGTGGGGAAACTCTGCCCTTGCAATATACTCCTTTTGCCACGTTGTCTGTCTGGCAGCGGGGCAGGCACGTGGCATGGCGGCGGGGGTTGTCTGTGAGCAAGACTTTGCGCCGGGGAGTGCTGTTTGGGCTGAGACCGCCTTGGCAAGGAGTTCAGGGGATTGTTGGTAAAGAAGCCTTGTTCCTGACACTGCAAAATGCAGAACAGTGGAGTAACATCTGTTATTTTCAAACTGCATCTCAGTGTGAGTGTATCCTGTGAGGTGCCTGGCAAGCAGAGCCGAAGCTTTGCCTGGTGGCCAGATGCTCTGGCCATGCCAGCAGCGCAGGTGGCAAAGCTTGGGAAAGGTTGCAGAGAGAGCGTGTTACAGGGCTCATAGTGTGCGCGAGCCTTGTTTGGGTCTGGGCCTGGGCTGCTGCTGGGGCGCTCTGAGGATGAGGATGGTTGGCAGAGGCTGGTCAGGCAAGCTTTTGAAATGGGCTTGGGGAGGGGACTGCTGAGAATGCCCTTTGGTGGGGTGATCAGGAGCTGCAGGGACTTTGCCTTCATCAGGCATTCATTAGCTGCTACTCTAAAGRAGTGGGAGAAGAAGCCCAAGTCTGCAGCGTGGCCAAAGTGTCTGCATGCCAGTCGCCATGGAGGTGGCTGTGTCCATCTCCTGGTGCTAGCACCCAGTGCTAAAGGAGTTGTGGAGGTGAGTCTGTGAGTCCGGCTGTCTTCACGTCTTTCCTCTACCCTTTCATGACTTCAGGCACCGCTGAGCAACTTGAGGACTCGTGGGACAGTGATGCAGGAGAAAGGGGCAGGGGTTGCTCTGTGTCTCTGTCTCTAGAGCTGCCCAGGGGAGCTCAGGAGAGATGTGTGGGTGTTGAGATCATTGTGGAGTSAAATGCCTGGAAGTTGCAGCAGGAATGGTCAGAGGTCTGACGGCCTCTGTGCAAAAAATGGCTAAATAAGGCAGGGTTCTTCAGACTGGAAAAGAAACAACAGAAGATGGATAAGATATGTCTACAGGAGGCCAGGAGAGAAGGGATAGAGGTTAACTGTTCACTGTTTCTTTCCATGCAAGTACAAGGTCACATCAGATGAAGCTAGCAGGAGGTGCCAAACAGGAGGAGGGGCATTGCCTCTCGCAGACGTGCTATCAAACCGCAGAAGTCCTCAGAACAAGGTGTAGTGAACAGCGAAACCTTACATTGGTTCCAGGAGAAACGGGGTGAATTCAAGGACAAGAGGGTCCCCCGGAACCAATAAATACACCGAGATCCACCTCTGACTTGGGCAGCTGCTGAGCTGCAAATTGCTTGTGCTTCTGACTACTGGCAAGAAAGTACATAGGGCAAGGTGGACCCTTGGTCTGAGCTGTTATTTTCATAATATTGTGCCTACCAGAGAGGGTGGAGGCAGGAGGGACCACTGGGCTTTGATAAAGAAGGATGGGTTTATCCCCACCCAGCTCTGTGTTACTTTRATTGGCACAGGGTGACAGATGCCTGCTCAGTCCCCCTTCCTCGCTGAGAGCGCGGGATGCTCTCCCCACGTGACGGAGGTGCAGCTGGTGGGAGAGGTGGGACCTGTGCTAAGGACCGATCTGCCTTGGCATCACAGGACCCTTTGCTGGAGACTTCTGATGGACTTTGGTCCACTGAACAGTTCCTAATTCTGTTGGTTTGAAAATGGATGGCAATATCCCTTCCCTCCTGTGTTACCTGGCAGTTCTGCTTCCTCTGGTTCCCTGGGCACAGGGACCGACACGCTGGCAGCAGAGCTGGAGTCTCGTCCCGGTATTGTCCCAGTTCCCTGGTACTCGCTGCACGTGGTAGGCACTGTGGGATCACCGGGGATCTGATCTTCATGTCCCCCTCCTCCAGTCCCCTGGCTCTGCCTGTTCTCACGCACGTCAGGRAACATCAGTCTCAGTTTTATTCCTGGTTTTACGCCTAGATGAGAAAAGATTCATGTCCTGCTACCAGTGAGGTTCCAGTTCAGCCCTACCTTGGCATACGTGGGGTGCCAGAAGGCTGTCCCCCAGCTCCTCAAGCAGTCCAGAGACATGCAAGGACAGCAGGGAGACGTGAGGCTYGGCTTGGGAGAGGTTTGCTTCTTGTGGGAGAAGTCGGCTTGGAGAGGAGGATGCAGGGATGAGCTGGGGGTCTAGTGGTCCCTAGTGGGCTTTGGGTGGGGGGCAGCAGGATGAGGCCAAGCAAGGTTGAAGCTCRTGAAGAGGATGCTGTTTCCCATCCTCATGACTTCCAGGAGGACCCCGTCCACAAGGGCTGAGGGAAGTATCCRGCCAGCACAATGGCATCCTTGCAATCACAAAACTGAAATCTGCCCTTGGCTAGCTGCCGTAAGGGGACACATCCTCTGCCTCAGGACAAAAACTATCTCTATTTCTGTCTCATTGCCATTTTGGTTTGTGTTGCCGCTGGGCTCTCTTGATGAGGATCTGAGGTTGCAGACTTGGGCAGGGAGCTGCTGTACTTTGATGCTCACGACCTTAAGAGGAGCCAAGTGGTTACATGCTCTTTGTAACAAAAACCTCCTCCTGTGTCCGCTGGGAGCAATGCTTCAAAGTGGGCATCTGCCGAGGCAGAGCTGTGCTCGGGGGCCTCTGAGAAGCAGCAGGGAGCACGGGAGCCTTCTTGGCACTGGCAGTTGCCTTTCCTTGGCATTGCTGGTCCTTGCAGCCCTCCTGTATGTCCTGCTTCATCCTGGTCTGCTCCCTCTGGAGAGACAGGGCATCCCCAGGCTGCCTGATTTGCTCCRGTCCAGCTTATTTCTTAACACTAGGCAGCCTTTACAGTAAAACACATTAAAGGATTTTTTGCCAGAGGTTTTAGGCTTTCTGCTTTTTTGTGCTTGAAGATAGAAAATATGGGAGGAGAAAGCTACAAGGGAAAATAGAAAATACATTTTGGATTAAATTTGAACAGTCTGCCTTCCTAGCTGCTGGCTTGCCTGGCCTCCAGTCCTTAGCGAGCCCTGGCTGCATGAGCAAGAGTCAGACTTTGCGGAACTGCCCTGGCAGCAGGCTGACCCGCCAGCCCGGGAGGTTTCCATGGTCTTCTGCTCGGTCACGCCAGCTTTGGTTTCGGTTTGGGAACGTGAGTGTCTGATGGCTCTTGCTGAGGGCAGGCTTCCCTTCTTGAGGAAGCTGCTTGTCTTAGTTGAGTAGAGGCTGTTGTGGGCTTGGGCTGGGCCATCTAACTGCTTGAGGTCCTTCCAAGGTGACTGACACCGCACCTGTCCGGGCTGCCAGCTATACGTACAACCTGTGACGATGGCGATCTCTGGCCGTGACACCTATATGAGCTCTTTAGGTTGCTCATTGGAGCACGTAGCAAATCTGTGTGTTTCCAGAGTTCCTGGGAAAGCCTTTAGGGTTTCTGGGGAAACYCGTAACTCTGGGATGGGCTTTTATCTTATTCAGCTGCAGACGGGCATTTTTGGATGCCGTGCCGTGCCAGCAGCACGTGTGGGTGGCCGTTGTGCCAGGGGCCTCAGGCCTCCTCTCTCCCTGGTGCTGCCCCAAGCTTGGAGAGCACCACCAGCACCATGGCAGCTCCACCATGAGCCAGTGCTGGCTGTGTGGTGTTGGCGGCTTTGCCCAGGAGCTTCTCCACAGCTGCCAGCCATTCTCCTCAGTGCTGGCRCTCGGCGGCGGCGTGGGGCAAGGGGGAAGACAGATGTGGAGGAGGAAGGTGGCTTCTCCAGCACCTGTGCCTTATTCTGGAGTGTGCAARTGTGAAATGCAATTTGTAGATAAGCCGTAGCTGGTGAGGAACACAGGCCACGGCGTCTGCTGGAGCCAGGCGATGTCTGGGAGCAGTGCGGCCGGCATGCACAGCATGTCCTGGCTGCCAGCTCTTGCGGAGGCTGACGTCACCTCGGAGGAGCAGTGGCTGCTGCAGGACGTGGCTGCTTGACGCTGTGTCATATTGGCTCTGGGTGTGCAGCCCCGGCTGCTGGCAGGAGCCCTGCCAAGAGGTGCTGCCCCGGGGCTGGTCTCCCCTGCCCTGCGGAGGCGAGGGGCACRGCGCAGCTGGAAGCGAGAGGGACCTGGTGCTCTCTGCCACCAGCAGCTTGCAAGCTGGGCGGCGGGGAGGATGGGTGTTGTGGACGGATTAGTCTATGGTGCTTCCAGCAGCGATGGCATTTTCCCACCTCCACGTTCGGATCTTCGCTTCCTGACGTTTCCAGTGAGTCCTGCTTGCTGGTGGGAGCAGAAGGAACGGGTGCTAAAGCATTAGCAAATGCAGCTTGCACTGGCCCGTGCTCTGTCCTCTGAATGGGTTGCTACCAGTGGTCAGAGCTCCCCKTCTCCTGCCCCAGTCCAGAGCTTTCGGGGTCTCCCACCTCTGAGTGCTTTGCAGAGAGCAGCCCTCTGTTGCAGTTGAAGAGACGGGTGATGTGATGAGGGGAGCATGGTCGCCCAGGCCAGCCACGGCAGAGCTGGGGCTGAGCAGTGCCCCAGTCCTCGGTGGTGGCTGCTGCCGGGGCCRGCTGTGTCCCCAGGCAAGCCGCAGTGTCATGGAGTGGTGGGTCACTGCTGATGCCGTCAGGCCTGGAAGGGGCACCAGCACGGTGATGCCAGGATGATCAGTCTGTCTGGGTGTTCCTTGCTGACCAGAGAAAGTGCTGCTCCACTGACCCCGGCTTGACTCTTGCAATATGGTCAGAAAATCGTTGTCTGGTCTCTGGTCAGGGCCACTGGCACTAACAACTCGGCAGCTTGTGTCAGGCAGGATGTGCTGGGGCACTCACCTCTCCGAGAAGAGTGATGGGCTGGGGTTCAGCTGGGACATCTCTCTGGCACAGGATGGGACCTGCAGCTCTCCTAGCTGTGGGAAGCCAGGGGGCATGGGGTGGCACAGCCCCGCGTCCTGGGCTCTGGGCGCGTGGGTCTGCGTGGAGCCTGCCTGGTGTTTCACCTGGAAGTGGGGACTATTGTAACAAGGTGGAGGTGGTGTGGACGGTGGAGGTGATGCTAGCTCAAACATCTCCTGGGACGGCTTTCCTGAGCATTGCCACCAAGGACCCTGCAGTGAGAAAACGGTTTGGTGCTGGACTGCAATGCTTGGGCTTTCTAGCACTGTGAGGGAGCAGGCATGGCCCTGCTGCCTGCGTTGTGACCCTGGGGAGGTGGCTCTGTTGGGGTGGCCTACACCCTCCGTTGCACAGGGATTTGCTGTCTCTGTAGAGCCACCCTGTTCCATGGACTTGGTGGCTGGGTAATGGGTGGTGCAGGAAGGTGGTGCTTGTACACTGCCAGATAACTTGTAACCTTATCTCTGCACAGGAAAACTAATTATGTCGTGTTTCAGCTTCCGTGGAAAAGTTAGTTCCTGSTTGTCTCCAGCTATTTTCCTCATCTTTGTTCTTTGTCCTGGGTTTCATTACCTTTAGCCCAGATCACCTCCATGAACTGGTTTACAATTCCACCCTGTGAAACTTTGCTCAGCTGACAAAGAGCGGTGGGCAGTGATGTCAGGCAGAAATATSTGGCTGGGGCAGGTGTTGGTAAAGGAAACAATCCTTTATCAGCTCTGCTGCTGAAACCAGACGTTCTTACAGCCATGGTCTGGGTTAAAACCTGTGATTAAGTGGTTTTGGCTTCCTGCTTTGAGTCAGTAAAAATGAAACATTGACAACTTATTTTGGGTGTAGCTGTTCCCATTCAAAGTACTCTTGGGTTTTGTTGCCCACCCTCCCTCGTCGCATTTGCAGGAAGTCTTTGTATTTGAAGCTGCAGTTGGTTCCTCTCTGCCCAGCCCACCTCCTTACATTTATAGACCCTCCTCCAGGCCACGCTGGTCCATGGAAAGCATTGGCTGTGCACGCACTCAGCCTGCCTGCAGCCACYGRTGCTTTCTYRRSTTTCCYTGGAGCATGCGTGAGACGTCTTGACCCATTATTAGCACAGGTGGTGGTACGGGTAGGACAGGGCTTTGTGCAAATTGCCCACGGCCCAGTTGGTTAGAGGGGGTCCGTGTCCTTTGCATGGCTGGGTACCCAGAAAAGAGCTTGAGGGACTGGGGTATGAGAGAGTTTTGGGGAAGGACATTCCATCAGCAGCTGGGTTTCATGCTTGCTGCTTAGTTTGGGGCATTTCAGAAATGGGGGTGTCATTGCATCAAGCCAAGCCTCTTTGGGTCACTGAAGTCTCCTTCCTTTATTAAATTTCAAACCTGCTTTTGCTAACGTAAGAAATATGAATGTGTTTGGGGACTTAGAGTTTCAGAAGCTTGTTGCTCTGAAAAGAGCCTTGTGCTTGTGTAATTGCTCCCTAACATGGTTCAGTCATAATGATCCATGTTAACTTAAAAACCGAGGCCCCTGCTAGCCACGGTAGCTTCCGAGGCAGTTGGTTGGGAGAGGACATAGGAGCCATTACTCTGGCAGATGTGAGGGGGATGGTGATGAGCAGCTGGGATAATGTCAACGCGCAGCTCGCCGAAGCTGGAGAAGGAAGTGAAGGGAATGCTGCTTGTGCAGACAGCTCTCTCTTCACTGGGTGAGATTTGCACTCCAGTCGCTAGCTGCGGAGTGTTGATCTCAGATTTGTGAGTGAGCTTATATTGCCTTAAAGTAGGTGCCTGGTGCTTGTTTGTGATGTGTTGGAGAGCGAACGAGTTGTCTTGGCATGAACTTTGTGCTGGTGCCAAGGGCTTGCTGAAAGCAGATTGTCTGTCAGTTTGCTCCTGAATAGATGTCTGGAAATTCCAGGGTTCTGCAGATGCACTTTTGCATTGTCAGTCACCTGCCTGCACAAAGCGAGTGCTGGAGTAATTCTGCCATTTATTTATGAAGCGCTGTTTCCTCTAGAATAGARTAGAACGGAATATTTCAGTTGGAAGGGACCTACAATGATCATGTAGTCCAACTGCCTGACCAATTCAGGGCTGACCAAAAGTTAAAGCAAATTATTAAAGGCATTGTCCAAATGCCTCTCAAACAGTGACAGCTTTGGGGCATCGACCACCTCTCTAGGAAGCCTGTTCCAGTGTTTGACCACCCTCTCAGTAAAGAAATGCTTCCTAATGTCCAGTCTGAATCTACCCTGGCACAACTTTGAACCATTCCCAYGCGTCCTATCGCTGCATACCAGGGAGAAGAGATCAGCACCTCCCTCTCCACTTCATCTCGTCGGGAAGCTGTAGAGAGCAATGAGRTCGCCCTTTATCTAGCCCAGGTGATGCAGAGTTTGCTCAGCAGATATCCTTGCACCTTGTCCCACCTTTCCTCCAGCTGCCAGACAAAGCTTTTCCTGCAAGTACTCAGGTGCCTTTTAGCCGACCTGGGCTGCAGGGCTGCGCTGTGGGTCTGCTCGGAGAAGAGCCAGCCCTCGCCCTCCTGCAGCGGGAGAGGGCGGCGGGCGCGGCGCGGTGCTGAAGGGACAGCTCCCGCCCGGCCCCGGCCGCGGCGGCGGGGACGCGCCGGTCCCACCCCCCCTGCCCGCGGGCCAGAGCAGGCTGGCAGGGCTGGGGGGCACTGAGCAGCCTGCACACACACACACACCCCCCCGATCTTCAGGGAACAGCACAAAGCACCGCCCCGTGGTGGTCGGTCCTGCCGGGCCGGACCAGGCACGCTCAGGCGGGGACGGAGCGATGCCACCTCCAGCTGCTGCAGCGTGTGCGGCCACCCCATCGCGGGGGCTTCTGGTGTCTCCTCCGGGGCTCTTTGGTCTTCCAGGCTGGGTCAGGCTCTCTTCCTTTGCTGCCGGTTGTTCTGGCTGGGGAGCAAGTGTGTGTATATCCATGCCAAGGCCAGGGCACGGTGTTTGCTGTTGAAACAGTGGTTCTCATTAACCTCCGCCCCTGCAAGGAAGCATTTGTAAATTGAAACTGTGCAAGCAGCAAGGTGAGGGAGAGAAAAGCTGCCACCGTTTCTTCATGCTGGGATCAGGGAAGCCGTAACGTGAGATAATCCAGATTATTTCTATCCAGAATGTGGCACTAAATGGCCTACTTCCAGCAGCTATCCCCGAGCCACATGGGAACCCAGCAGCCCACCAAGAGGCTGCTGCCGCTGCCCTCTTCACAGCCAGGGACCTGTCCCAGCAGAGCCTCTTGCTCACACAGCAGCTGCTGGCTGTGCCACGTGGCCCTGCCTCAGCTTTCCACCAGACTCCTGGGAAGCAGTGACTGGGAAGGTCAGTCGAAATCTAGACCAGCTCAAGGTGAGCATGAAGCCCACTCCAGAAATGCCCAGGCTTTCAAGCACGGTTGTCCTTGGGTCCTCTATAGAGGCCACCCTCTGCTTGCATCGGCAGTATTGGGTGCTGACCCCAACACCGTCCCTGCTGCAGTGCTCACTGGCTGTCCTTCAGCAGCATCGTCAGTCTCAGCTCAGTGACACTGAGAAACCTCATGCATTTTTTGGAGCTTTTGATGCTAAACAGGAGTTGGAAATGAGCCAGGCTATCTCACCTGCTGGGTAGTGTGCCTTCTGGAGCCGCGCATCGAACAGCATGCTGGCGTTCAACACCAAAAATGTATGGAAAGGCTGAAATGTGGGCAAGGGAAAGGTCTGGTTTGGCCCTGGTGTCCTTCCCAAGGCAGGGACTCGTTAAAGGCCATGGAGCAAATGGGGACAGGCCATATTGCAGCAGGAGGCCATTGGCACCACAGCAGAAGTGGCACTTGACATTGTCTGTTTCTAGGGATTTTGGGTAACATTCTTCTGTTCTGAATGGGAGCTCTCGAGGATCTTGGCACGTGTCTGGGAGTTGCCAAAGAGCTTCTGTCCCACATATGTTCTTGCAGCATTGAGGAACTTAACTGACACTTCTCACGCTGTCTCTCATCCTCTCCCTAGGGCAAACAATGTGCAGTGGAGTGTCTCATAGGCTTCTGATGTTCAGCTTGCTTTAAATATTGGTGGTGCTGTGGGTAGAAGTTAGGAAAGGCAAGTCACAGGGATGTATCTTGCACTTGAAGCAAACGAGGGTGAGGTTTGTGACTGTTTTTCCTTCTGTCCCATCAGAGTGACTGTGGTGCCTAGAGGTGCTGCAGATGTCCCTCTAGGAGGAGAGTGAGACAGGGGACACCAGACTCTGGGGGAGACCTCTGCAGAGTGGAGAACAGATGTGATGGGCTCCACGGTGCTGGGAAGCCTCCGAAGTGTTCTGCTCTGTCAGAGCATCCTAAATGCTGAAGGCTTTGTGGCCAAGGCGGCTGTAGTTTGCCTAGGTGGTGGCAAATGCTGAATGAATGAGGGTAGGGACAGAGCTGCCAGCCAGGGTGATGAGAAGTGTAGGAGACGGGRCTGGAGGGGATGCCGAGGGGTCACTTGGTCCATCCATCTGCCATGTAGCATCCATTGCAGATGTGCATGGGGTGTTTTAACTTTTCCTGGTGTACACTTGACTTTCCTTTCTTAATATGAATGTGTCTCCTAYATAGCATAAAGTTCAATGTCAGACTGTTCTGACCTTTTCTGCAGTGGCCTTTGCATGTTATAAAACTGCATTCTCTGACTTCTCTTGTCTAGACTAGCCCCACTCTTCCAGGCTTTTGCCCAAGGCTTTTTGGTGGTCTTGCTGGTCTCCCATGGCCTCTCTCAGTTGGTCCAAATCTTTCGGGGAATGAACTGGTTCTCTGGAGGAGAACAGTATAATTACCTGATGTGCCTTTATGAGCTGAAAGGAGAGCAGAGTAATTACTTCACRTGTCTTTATAAGCTGGCCTTTCACACATCCTACTGTATTTGCCTTTTTTTGTGGCAATGACATGCTGGCTCACGTTCAGTTTGTACTCCCCTGTAGCCCTTATAACCTTTCTGGCAGAAATGCTGCTGTCTTTTCTTTCCTGGTCTGTTTGTGCAGTTTTTTACCTCCCAATGACTTACAGCCCTGCCCATCATCTCTCAGCCCTTTCCCCAGTCTGTTGGGAGTGTGTCAAATTCCTGTCTTGGTCTCCAAAGCACTGGGTGTCATGTGCAGATTTTAAAACATACTCTGTTCTGTCATTTAGGTCATTCATGGAAAAGCAGAGCAGTAGCAGCAGCAGGGCAGACCTTTCTGAAACCCTACTTGTCCCCTTTCAGTGTAACTGTGAGCCACTGGTAACCATCTATTACTGTGCACCAGCTCTGTGATGGACCTGAAGTCCTGGGAATTGCTCCCACAGCGCTGTGGGACTGGGAAACATCAGCCTGTGGCATGYATGTGGGACAGAAAGACCCACTGGGCACAATCCATAGTGTGTAACCACCAACTTTGCTCTGTAGTATTATCSTCAAGCATCAACCCAGGCCACAAGCATCAGAGCGTGCGAGCCAAGACCTGCTGGCAGAGGAGCTGCTGGGACACACGGACACGAGCGTCTCAATCCAGTTGTGCTGCAGCTTATGTGCTCCCCAGGGTTTCCTGTGGGGTTTCTGCAGTGTCGCAGGCCATGCGGGATGGGACCGGGGGTTGGTGGGAGCCGGGGTCACTGCCCGGCAGAGGAGAGCAGCTGGCAGGGTGGGGAGCACATCTGGCAGGTGCTGCTGCCTGAGAGCCTGAGGGCCCGGAGTACAGGCTGAGGGAAAGGTTTGGAGCTCGCTCGCCCTGGGGAAGAGGAGGCAGAGGATTCTCATGCTGCTTACCGGGTGCATGTCTCTGCTGKGGTGCATGGGCTGGCCCCCAGCTACCTCTCACCATGATACAAGGGGGTCAGATGGTGAGCAGAGCTCCATAAGGCAGAGTGGCTGTAGGGCGCAATGGGACAGCCCGTCCGCTTGCTGTCAAGAGATCATCTATCCATGCCAGCTGGGCGGTTTGAGGTCCCGGTCTGTCCTGGCTCCGGACCACACGGGACATAGAGCCACAGCATCAACGTGATGAACTTGGGGTTGGGTCAGCCTGAGTGCTCAGGGGCAGGAGGCTGGACCCCAATGAAGGGTCCGATACGAGGGCAGGCTGCCTGCTCGCATCTCCTCGGCCGCCTGCCAGGGAAGGTGTGGATCCAGCTCGTCTGGCTGGTGTTGAGGCGCCTGACTGTGCATCTGCGAGGGAGGCTTCCAGAGGATCCCGCTCGCCCAGGTTTCCATGGAGAGCGACTCCGTGTTGAGGAGGGAGCCGTCTGGCAGACAGTACGGCCGTGGAAATACCGATAGAGCATTTGTTTTCCAAAGCGCATGAATAACATCCCTAACAGCTAGCAGCCTCACTTCCTCCACTCACCCCACCAGCGGTCTGGCAGAGCGACCTGGGATGCCTGCGGTGTCTTTATCCTCCCGGCTCCTTGCTGCGCGCTCGTCTGAGCATCCCCAGTTTGGCCATATCTGCCCAGCCCGGCCTGGTTTCCCTTCCAGTTGGCAGGCACGGCTCCTGCTGGCGCAGGACTACAGGGAGGCAGGAGCCATCTTCACTGGGGGACGCATTTGGCTTTGCTGCTGGAGGGAAGAACGGGAGCGCTGTAGGCGGCAAAACTGGGGAAGTTTTGCTCCCACCTCCTGTGGGATGCGAGGGGAATTGCTTCCCTGAACAAAATGTTCTTTCTCAGATCTCCCCGTTATTTTGCAAGCTTTGAAAGACCAAGGGGAAGTTTGAGAGCTGTTGAGGCAGCAGACAGCGATGCAAGGCGCATGCAACAGTCCCCAGTGAAGGAGGCTGAGCTTGGGTTTTCATGGCAGTCTGTCAATATTAAATTAAGGCTAAATTCCCATCCTAAATGTTATGTTAACATGAAGTTACAGCAGAAAGCACAGAGCACAGAACAGCAATATGAGGGTATAAGATGTGTTACAGGGGTATTGTAATCATCCCAAATGAGGCATTTGAAACCCAGGGAATTCCAGATTTAGGGTTTGCATCATTTTTTGGGTTTGTAATTAAAAAACAATCCAAACATAGGAAGGCTTAGGAGCATGTCGCTGAGATTGTTTGGGTGCCCTTATTCTGTGCTGCGGGGACATGGGCAGATGGAGGGAAAAAGTCTTTAAAAAATGATAGAACCAAATGTGGAATTACAAATGTTAAAATACCATGATCTGGATTTGAGTGTTAAGGCATCGTGGTTCTCCAGGGTAACATTAGGGCTGCTGGGTCTTGACTGTGCATCTCCATATCTGGACGTATTCGGCTATTGCTAATGTAACTCACCTGTGTGCCTGATGCTTTGTAAAACTCATAGTTGGAAACAGTTGCAAGTCCTGTAGCATCATTTTATTTAAGTTAAGGATGTGTACTTGGAACTTTAATTCTATCTGAGCTTATGGTTTTTGTCTTCAGATTTCCATGGTTTTTAAAAGCTATTAAAAGAACCATGGATGAGGCTTAAAACAAAAACCCAAAGGAATCTCATCATAACATAATTCTGAGGAGCTGTAGCAAGAAGCTGATTTTTGGCTGTGTTTTGTAAAAAGAGATTCCTCATTGTGCCAGGACAAGGTGGTTACGCTGGGTGTGCGGCCGCTCCAAGGACGCARAGTAGGTGGTGAATTCAGCCCTAATTTCACAGTGACTGGTGTGCACAGCCCGGCCGGGCAGCTATGGGCTGCAGAGCGGCGCTGCCTGGTGCCGTGAAATCGCTTGGCTGGAGGAGTTGGTGGAGCAGCGATGCCCACGGCAGCATGCGGCCGCAGCCCCGAGGAAGCTCTCGAGTTGGGAAATCAGCTGGTAAGCCACCGCTGGCAGGGCTGTGGTGTTCCTGCAGAGAGAAAACAATGACGGGTCAGTTGGAACGGCTCTGCGGGGAGTTGTGGGCACTATCATAAAGACTGGAAGCTGCCTGTAGCTTCCAGTCATACAAATTAGATATGACAGTCATTAATAATTTGGCTTTATCCTAACCCGTGGTAGCTGAAGGAACCTGAGCAGATTTGCRCTGGGCGGTTTGCCTTCCAGCAATGTCAGGCAGAGCGGTGGGTCTGAAGCACCTTTGAGATCCCACTTTGGGGGGTCCTGGGCYGTCATTGCACCCGTGGGACGTTGCTGCTAGGCAAAGGTCAGTTCTCTGCTGAAGGAGGAGCATTGCTGCAAGGAATATTAGATGAATGATGGTTTTCTCCTGGAGCTGGAGGCAGAGCAGGGCAGCCGAGGCACTGTGCTGCAGAGGCAGCTCCAGCGGTGGTGGGGCAAAGCAGAGCGTGGGGTCTCTGGGTGCCTCAGCTGTATTTCTGTCCCTCAATACACCTTTTGTTTCTTGGGCTTTGGCAGCTGTTTGGGGGATAACGCAGCAGTGTTGTGCTCCCGCCAGGTGTGTTTCTGTCACTGCCTGGTGTGGCGGGAGGTGGAGGGGAATGATGCGCAGAGGTGATGGGGGTCGGGGTAGAGCAGGATCAGCCCCGGCCGTGATAGCTCAGGCCTCAAGTCAGCCCTGTGCCGTGGATGGGGCAGTAGGTGCGACTGCTTCTCCCCATCATTTGTACCTCCCTCCTTGTCTGGCATTACCTGTGGTCTCTCTGCGGGCTCTGGAAAGGTGCCTGCATGTGTCTGCGAGGCCTCGCTGCTCGCTGTAACATGATTTTCTGGGATGAGTGTTTCTTATTATGCCTGTCATACCCTGATTTCTGAGCCTGCTGYGTTCCCTGGGCATATCAGGAGGGCAGGCACAGCACAGGCCTATTTCCTTAATGACCAGCAATGAATTGCCTGCACATGTGCAGTGCAGGTTTGAGACGCCCTCCATGTTTGTTTTTTTTTTTCCTGCGGATTTTCCTCGTTGGACGAAGTGTTCTCCATTCGCGGAGTCCCTGCCCAGCTGAGCCTCCACCAGAGCTGTGTCTTCCCATCTGCATACAGCTCTTACTTTGTGCTCCAATAATTCCAAGGCAACTCCGCTCCCCTCTGAGCTTGGGAGAGATTTACCGGCTGGGCATGTAAGGATGCTCTGGGGCAAAATGGAGGTGCCCCGCCACCTCTGCCATCTCTCCTAGAGTACAGACGTGTGGCTGAGACAGGATGAGCATCCTCTGACCCACCACCAAGCAGTGACTTTTAGCGGGGACCAGGCTGCAAAGCCGCCTGCCGAGGTGCGGAGCCGGCCTCCGCTGACGCTGCTCTTGCCCGGCCGAGGTGAGGGCAAACACCGGGGGAGCGCAACCTCCGCGGCTCCCCTTGCCCCGGTCCCCCAGGAGCAGCGATGCTGGCGGGGGGGAGGCGGGGGGGCACTTACATAAGCCCTGAATGCGGCAGGCGGTGCGGGGAGGTGAAGGGCAGAGCACTGAAAATCCACGCAGCCTCTAGCAAGGGCTCCCTGGCGCAGGAGCTCTGCTCGCTGACATATATCCGCAGGTCCCCATCTGCAGCMGCTGCCTGCCCTGCCTGCCCGCAGCTCCCTTCCTTCCCCGCGGACCCCACGGGGGGCTGCCACATCTGCTCCCCCCGCTGCTGACAGCCCGGCGTGGGGACGTGGGAGCAGACCTCTGCCTCGCCGGGGCTTGCTCGGGTGGCCGGGAGGCAGCCGGGGCAGGGAGGGGGTGGCAGGGAGGCTGCAGTGCCAGCACATGGGGACACTGCCCAGAAGCACTCCGGCTGCTCCTGTCTGCCTGCCCAGCACCCCGGTAGTGGCTGGGGTCTCGCCGCTTCGGCCAGCGGCACGTGGAGGGAGAAAGCTGGCTGGAGAGCATGTGGGCGGGTGAGATGGGTGTCTGGGTAGGACACATGGGTCTAATTTGCTGGTGTGTGAGGTGGGGTGGTGGCAGCCGGACAGGGCAGTGATGCTGGGATGGAGCCGAGGCAAGGAGCACAGACTGCGCAGCGTGGGAGCRCAGGCGGCTCCGGCTCAGCCGGACGGGGAGAGGTGCCAGCGGGCTCTTGTGCAGGGGCCGTGCCGGGTAGCAGTGGTGCCTGGCAGGTTCCTTGTGGGGAGGGACAGTGCCAGGGAAGTGGCACTGTCCTGCTTATCTTGGCACTCATAATCTGCTGCTGATACCCTCCTGCAGCATGGGGCAAGGGCACCGTGCCACCATGCAGGGCAGCTGCGGGGCTCGCCTGGGCAGGGCTGGCCCCCGAGYGCTGGGGACAGGCTCTGCAGGCGTGGACAGACACAGTCTGTGTGTCTGCACGTGCTGTACTTGTGGTGCCCGCGCTTGCCTACTTCCAGAGCCACCTGCCCGGGTGGTGGCAGAGCCGACAAGCACCCATGGGTGGGAGGGTCCAGCCAGGGGTCCTGGCTCCTTCTGCGCTGCAGCTCTTTGACTCTTCCCAGAGCAAGTCTGCTGTTAATTCCCTCCATCTCTCCACAGTATCAGCAGTCCCCTCTGGGCCAGGCCGTTGGCAGGCGGGCAGCAGCGGGCAGCTGGCAGGCTGTGAGGAGCAGTGGCACATCTCCCTGCGTCCGTGCTCCAACTCACCTGGCAGAAGGTGTGGCTGGGCTGCACGCTCCTGACTCCCGACTCTCCTGCTCCGTCTGTTCCCGGTGGGCAAATTGGAGACTTGGCGTGATGGGGATGCCCTGAACCGTCGCCCCAGGAGCTTCAGGCCTGGATGTTGGTGCTGCTCCTCCCGGACGATGTGGCTGATACTCTGGAGAAGCCCTCTCTTGCCCCCCGTTCTCCAAGTGCCTGAGCTGGTGGCCGGCTGGGACCTGCGTCTCGCCCTCTGGGTCCTGAGCTTTGCCTCGGCAGTTGTGCGGATGGAGGGCCAGGTCTACTCGCCGACTGTCAACACGCACTATGGGAAGTTACGGGGGGTGCGCGTGCCACTACCCAGCGAGATCCTGGGGCCCGTGGACCAGTACCTGGGGGTGCCTTACGCCGCCCCCCCCATCGGGGAGAAGAGGTTCATGCCCCCTGAGCCACCGCCATCCTGGTCAGGCATCAGGAACGCTACCCACTTCTCGCCGGTCTGCCCCCAGAACATCCACAACGCTGTTCCTGAGATCATGCTGCCCATCTGGTTTACCTCCAATTTGGATATCGTGGCCACGTACATCCAGGACCCCAATGAGGACTGTCTGTACCTCAACATCTACATCCCCACGGAGGATGGTGAGTCCCCGCCGGGGTGCCCGCAGGAGGGCGGGGGGGGGCCCCGCTCCGCCCCTCCCCAGCAGTGGTTGGTCTCACCTGGGTGTTGTGTTTGAAGCATGTGGTTGTGGACCCTGCAGCATGCTGTCTGTTTGTGGAAAGCTTTCTCTGGCCACGCAGCTCGCCCTCTTACCCTCAGCTGCCATCTCTGTCTCGCGTGCTCCTGCTCCTCCACGCCTCCCGGTCCCCCCCCCTCCACCTCCATGACATCGTCACGGGTTCCTCTCTTGTGTGGCTAAATCTGAATCCGACTCTCTGACCGCAGATCCACAGAGCGACAAGCTGGTTTGTGCTCCCCAGGCGCCGAGTGCCAGGTTCTGTCTTGAGTTGGTTCGGGTTCGTCCTTCCTCCCCCCTTCCCACCCTCCCCAGGTCCATGCGCTAGTTGTGGGCACGGGCTGCGGCTGCGGCTGGGAGGAACACTCTCTGCCTCTCCCTGGGGAGATGCTCCAGCAAGGAAGGGACCACGGAGCCCTTTTCCAGGCGCTGGTATGGACGGGAGGTTGGGGGCACGGGCAGGCGCATCGCTTGGCTGCTCCCCCATCCGCCGGCGGGACGGCAGCAGAGCGATGAGCCTGGGGTGCCGGCRACCCGTGGGGCATGGTCCCGTTGGGGTGAGGCTGAGCGGTGCTGGGTGCCTCCTTGTCTAACCTTTTCCTTTATAGGGGATCCCACCTGAACTGTAAGTAGAGGGCAGAGGAGGCAGCGCCTGCCCGTGCCCCCGCCTCAGCCTCACCGCAACGGAAGCCCCCGGGGATTTTCAGCGGGCTGGAAGGGACCCGCAGTGGGTCTGCTGCGCACGGCGGAGCAGCCTGGCGGGCCGGTGGCTTCTCCCAGGCTGGCTGGCTCCAATCCTCTGTCCCTGGGGCCCTTGGCCACAGGATGCATCATGCCTTCCTTCCCGCCCAGCACGGCTGGCCCAGAGTTTTCCTCCCACAGCGACGCTCCCTCCCCACCTCCCGCGGTCCCGGGGGTGGCGGGAGGGCGGCAGCGTGGTTGTGATTGCATGCCCACTCCGGCCAGTGGAGCCTCCTGTTATTTTGTAGTCTTTTATTCATTTTACAGTAAAACGGATTTCCAAGGAATGCACCCGAAAGCCCAACAAGAAAATATGTAGGAAAGGAGGTATGTAGCAAGCCGATCGGCAGAGAGGCACAGAGAGGAAAGAGAGAGAGAGTGAGAGAGTGAGAGGGTGCCTGGCCGGCCCCGGCCCGCGGCATGCTCCTCCGGCACCTCTCTGTGCCGCCACCCAGACCGCGGGCCCTCCGAGCAGCCCACCCTGCCGCCCCCCACTTCCCGCTCGGAGGAGCACATGCTCCGGCCACCTCCGGCTGGGAGAGCCAGGACTGGTGCTGGGTCAGGTCAGAGGAGGATGCTCATGTTGCTCCAGGCCTTTCAGAACAGCTTCTCCCGAGCCGAGCCTGCTCTCCGGCTTTCATCCCGCTGGCACCGGCAGTCTCCCAGCCTCTGGGTACGAGGGGGAGCCTCTGATGGCAGGTAGCACTTAAATGCAYCCATCCCTTAGGGGTGCATCCCCTGTTGGGGGTGTACGGACCCACTCAGGGAAGCACCTGTGTGACGGGGGACTGCAGCCCGTCCTGGGCTGAGCTCTTTCCCCGTTGCATCCCTGATTGTTTTGCATCCAAAGCTCCTCGGTTAAAAGCATAAAACMTCTCCTGGCTGTGTAAACGCTGCCATGTTCTGCCCCAGCCCGTGGTMCCCCCAAGGCTGCTCCCTGCTGCTCGCAGCCCTGCGCCTCTGCCAGCCCTGCCAGTGAGGGTCTGCTCTCCACCCCCTGGCACAGCATCCTCCCTGAGCCCCATCGCCCCGCAGGCRGCCAAGCAACTCCAGTTCAGACACATCTCCGCTTTGCCTTGCCTCCATCCCCAGGGCTGCGCGGGGCTCATCCTGCTGCACTTTGGGGCAAGGGGGACAGCTCAGCCACCCTTACCCCAAAGTGATCCTGCGTTCCCAGCCAGCCCCAGTGCCGCAGGCCGGAGAGTGGAGATGTGCAAACGGGAGCTAGCTCAACCCCTTGTCGAACACGATGCTTCGCCCGTCCCGCCGCATGGCCCCCTTGCAGGCAGGGAGAGCCCGGGCTGCTCTGTGCATCCCAAAGTTGGATGTGCGGGCAGATGGGCAGCCAAGCTGTTCTGAAAGGCTCAGTGCAGGGAGGGGGTGTCTGGCGGGCAGGGGCTGCCGTCCTGGGCATCCCGCAGCGGAGGGGTCCCTGCATCCCAGCCTCTGCCTCCCTGCACCCCTGGGGTTGGCGGGGCCGGCGCAGCTGGGCTTGGAGGTTTGGGGAGCGCTTTCCTTCCAGCCATTTCCCCTAGTTCTGTTGTTGGGTTTCTTTGCTTTGCTTTTCCTGTTGCTGTCCTGGCTATTCACACGCCATCTCTCTGAGTTCTAAGGCTGCCCCTGAAAGGGCTGGCACATTAAGGAGTCTCCGCACGCTGCCTCCGGAGCCGGCTGTGCCAGCAATCGCCAGCCACTTCAAAGCGCTTCCTCTCCCGGCCCTCCCACCGGCTGCCGGGGCTGGCGGACCCCCGCCGCCCCCAGCCCTACGGCTGTGGCCAGGGAAGCAGAGTCTGGGTTATGGCTGGAGAAGGGGGACAACGTAAGGCACAGTAAAACACCTTGGGCGCGCTCGTCTCCTGGTTTTTCCCTCCCCGCTGGCTCTGCTCRTGGGCAGGGTTTCTTTGCAGCACATCTGCGGTTGTCTCTGGTCACCTCCCAGGTGGGGGACGTGCCCTCTGCCCCTGCCGGGCTCTGCTGACTCACAGACCAACAGATCCCCAGTGCCGGCCATTTGGGCATCCAGGCGTGACKTGCCGGGAATAAAAGCACCCAGACACTGGCGCTGCCCTTCGGCTCTGGCCACGGCTCTGGTGGCCGTTGGCTTGAATTAATTGAGTCACTCGTGATGAGACACGGAGGCTCCTCCACCCCTCATCGTGTATCCTGGGTTAGTAATGCTTGGCGTGAGGATAATGTACCTGCAGTGCTGATTTCCTCGGGCTGTGTGTCATTTGAACATTGACTCGTTCTGGAATATTCTTGATTATTATTTCTAAGGCCACATATGAGCGGTGAGTAAGCTCTCTTCTCACAGAGCAGGCAACTGTGCAGTATTTTGGTGGTTCAAAAATACCCCTCAGCTCCCACCTTACTGGAGTTTTCATGATTTCTGCCACCTCTAAGCTCAGTGTATTTCATAGCAGCCAAAGGACTGAGAATTTATCAGAATTTATCCCTGGGACAGAAAAGAGTCCCTGTTCCCCTGCCCAGTTGCCCACAATAATTTCCTATATGGAAATTTCCTACATGCCAGTATCCTCCGTACACATTGGTCCCTTCTCTGGGAGCAAGGCAGGGCAGCAGTACTTTGAGAATAATTAGCCACGCACGGTGCCAGGGGAGCTGACAGCGCTGAGGCTCAGGTTTTGCTGTGAAAATAACGCTGCCCACCCGAAAAGCATATACACACACATGGTACAGTACCYATGTGCAAAATGCAGCTCTGCCCTTTGCTTTGCACTGCCAACACTTCCAGCCTGTGCTTGGCTGTGGCGGGTGCCGGGATGCTTTCCCTTTCCCTTCACCACCAGCCTGGGCCGGCCTTGCTGCAGGGCATGAGAATGTCATTTTTGGAGGGGAAAAGTGTGGCTGCCCTGCACATAGCAGCTGTCCCCGCTTTTTACTAGCAACTGCCCTAATCTCTCTGGCTGGGGCTACGCAGAGTCCGCGATGCTGCGGAGACAAATGTGCCAGTCCAGCGTATTGCTCTGCTGTGCGAGGGTGGCTGGAGCTCCCAGCAGCTCCTGGGCTCAGGACGCGCTTCGGCTGCTCTGTGGGAAAAGCATTGTGGCTTCTCCGCTGCTCTCCAAGAGGCGGACTTGAACGAGTACAGGCTGAGGCTTCCCTACAGCTGCACGACTTCTGCAGTGCTCCCTTGCTGGAAGGCTTCTCAGCAGCCTCCTGTGAAGCCTGCTGCTTTTCAGAGCTGGCTGGGAGCAGACCACCGCCCTGGCGCTCCGCTTCTGCTCCCGGGAGTGATTTGCAAAGGTGAGGGTAGGTGTTTGTGCTGGTGGAGGCAGCAGAGCGTGGAGAAGATGCAGTGCTTTTATGGAGGCCGCTCAAGGATGGAGATRACAACTCCTCTGCATCACCCAGGGACAGGGAGGGGCAGGGCAGCACCAAGGCGTGCTGCAGCCCTGGAGCAGGGGCTGATGGCTGGAGGGGCCGCCTGACACAGGTCCCAGGGGAGCTGCCCCTGCCCGTGAGGTTGTGCAGCAGCAGGTTCAACGGCCGTCATCAGTCCCGGTCCTGTTCCTCATCGCTCCTGGAGAAGCACCTGAGCTGGTGTGGCCACCAGCGTGTGTGCCTCTGGGTGCACGTGGCCATCAGACATAGTGGCAGCACTGCTGCGGGCTCCTGCTCCCTGCGGCATTGTGGCTGCTGCGTGGGCGCGGGTGCCCCGGGGAGCTTGCACTGAGGGGGTGCTGGGGCTGCCCGTGGCCACCCTGAGTAGAYATTTGGATCTGGAAAGGTGGAAAGGTGTCAGCTCAGGCTCCTGCTCTTCTCTTATCCACACCATGCTGAGCGCAAAGGTTCCCAGGACCGAGGCTCCTCATCCTCCTTTATCTCTGTTTGCGGTGGCATCAGTGCTGTTGGCATGATTTACTTAAGATAGCATAAATTYGGCGTGGATGCCCCTGTTTCAGGGAAAGTGATTTTATTTTTTACTGACCTTGAGCTTAAATCTTCATAGAGCCTTCAGATAAAAGCRTATGCATCATTCCTATCAGCCTGAACAATGTCACTTCACAGTCAGCTTAAAGTGAAGCAGCACAACAGGCATTCACACYGGGTTAGTGGAGGGAGTTTTTGATGGGTAAGGAGTGTAAGAGCCACGAGTCCTTTTGGTTTTTCCAGMTGTGAATCCACAAGGTTAAACCCGTCCCCATGAGAGTAGGTGCTGCAGGGCTCCGCCTTTGCCAGTGCGGAGGAAGATCTCCTAGGATGGCCATAACCAGCGGAGGGAGGTAACGGAGCAGAGTGCAAGGGATGGGTGAGGGAAGTGAAGCTGTAATTGCTCTCACAAGCTGTGGGGCATCGGTGGGTCGTCGTGGTGGTGAACAACCTAGTGAGAGGCAAAAAGCCTGCTTGGCGCAGCAGCCTGTGTTCGCCGTAACCCCAGCCACCCTGGCACCTTCCTGCCAACGGGGAAGGCTTTGCATCTGCCACGCACACGTGCCACCGCTGTTCCCCTTCGCCCTGGCCTGCATTACTGCTCTCCTGCTTTGCTCAGCTTCCCAGCTGCTTTCTACCCTCCCTTCTGCGGTGCGTGAAGCTCAGGTTGCTTTAGGCTTGTCCCAGCCATCTCTAAGCTCCAGGGCGGTGGTCTCCAGCCAGATCCCTCCCTGCTCAGCCAGGACAGTTGCTCAGATCACAGGGATGTTGTCCGCTGCCCTCTCTTACAGCCTGACAGCTCCTCATAGCCGGTTCCTCCATCCCTGACTGCATGGAGACCTTTGTCCCCTGAAAGAGACCAGCCCTGGAGGGGCTGCAGCCCTGCAGCCTGGCCGGTCCCAGGACTTTAACAGCACCAGGGCCCTCTGCAGTGGAAAGGGATCTCCAACTGCCTGTGATCGGCTTCCCAGCTCYGAAGCACGGTGCGGATGAAGGCTCGCTGCCTGTGGCCTTCATTAGAGAAAAATCCTTATCCCTGAGCAGTACCAAAGAGGTCGGTGCATAGTGCCGGTTAGCAAATATTGCACGAGTACTTTGTCATTTAGGTGCTTTCTGGGCTTGCAGCTCTTCCTAATGAAGATGCAGTAGGTCAAGCTCGCAGCCTCCCGCAAACAGGCTGGGCAGCCGCACGCGCCCGGCCAAGTGTGCCGCTGGCGGGTGGGCTGGGGAGGGAGTGCGCAGGAGGGACGCAGCGGGAAGGGAGGATGCTGGGGCTCGGGTGAGAGGTGGCAGGGATGGG
This sequence comes from Oceanodroma leucorhoa, assembly GCA_030449065.1. Classification (NCBI taxonomy): domain Eukaryota; kingdom Metazoa; phylum Chordata; class Aves; order Procellariiformes; genus Oceanodroma; species Oceanodroma leucorhoa. The sequence continues at coordinate 11,170,494 of JASVER010000011.1, forward strand.
GGAGGCATTGGGTGAAAATAGGAGAATGATGTATGGAGCTCAGGGGATCACTGGGTGGTGAAGCTGGAGGCGAGGAGGCAGGGCTGGGGCATGGAGCAGGTAGGTCGGGAGGTGAACTCCGAGTTGGAGAAAATCAGGATGTCTCTGGAGACAGCCAATCCATCCCTGCTCCAGGCAGGAGCAGCTCTACCTCACCTCTTCCTGGCAGTGTGTCTCGCCTGGTCTTAAACACCTCCCCAGGCCACSTCTTCCAGCGCTTTCCTGCCCTTTCTGCCAGGAAGGTTTTCTTCTCGTCCAGCTTCAACCTGCCTCATGTAGCTCCAGGGCTGCCTGTGCTCTGCGCAGCGKAGAGGGAGTTGCTCGTCCACCTCACCACCTTGCAGTGGCCTTTCACGTGTCGGGATGCTGCTGTAGCTCCCATCACTCCTCTGCTCCCGGGATTCGCGTGACCCAGCCTCCTGCAAACTTTTCTTGCTTGCTGGATTTTTCTAGACTTCTGGTCGTTGCTTCTCTGGACTTTCTCCAGCAGGTCATGGCTGCTTAAGGTGTTGTGCAAGCCTCTTGCCCCGATGGAGCTGCTCCATAGCCATTTTAGACCTCTCACTCCCCCATCACAAATTCCTTKTAAATTCAAATCCTGTCCCCCTCCATGCTGCCATCTTTGTTAGCTGCCACCCATGTCATCTACAGGATCCCATTCCCAGAGTGGCCATGAGGACGACTTCCCAGTTTCATCTTCCCGGCCAGTTTCGTGCTTGCATCGTAGGTTCATCCAGCTGCAGGGCTGCCCCTCGCTCGCAGGAGCCTTGCTGGAGGCCCTGCAAAACCCTTGCTGTGGTGGTGATGGGACCGGTTGGTGATAGCAGCGGGGCCCCGGGATCAGCCGGGTGCTGGGACCTCGGAGCCCCGTGCGGCTGGGGGAGGTCACTGGGCAGCACGGGCACAGGGCGGGCAGTCCTGCCCAGGGGAACCTCTGCTGTCACCCCTGAGGTCAYCATCACCCTGGGAACTCTTTTGGTGCAGGCATTAGGGAGCAGAGGACCGCAGGCACTGGTCTGTAGCTCTAAGGGGATAAGGAGAGCACAACCTCTTCATGAAATTCGGGGCTGCAGGGCGCAGGGATGGCACCATTCGGCTTTGCGCCCACAAGGGCACGCGGTTCTTTTCGGCAACAGGGCCTCGGTACAGGTCTGCATCGTGTCTGCTCCCCGCCAGCCAAGAGGCCACCTCTCCTGGCTCACACCGGCTGCGCGCTGTGCTCAGTGCACGCCGTCCGCAACAGCATCCCACAGCGCCGGCCTGGCCTGTGCCCTGGATCCATGGATTTGCTAAGGGCCATGCAACAACTGGAAGGCGTTCAGGACATTACAGAAACCAGTATTTTTAGGGTTCTGCCTTGGTTAAGCTGGTCGGTGCCTTTGCAACCCTCAGTGAGCCATACAACTAGTCTTTTAAGAAGGGAGTTTGTACAGGACGGAGCAGAGCAGCGCAGGGAAGCGCCTGTCATGATGGCTCCCTGCAGCGTGCTGTAGCACCCGCGGTTTGCGGCTTAGCCGTGCCAGGCACAACAAGGGGCCATGCACCATGTGGGGGTGACGGGCAGGACCCTGGCTGGTGGTCAGTGGCCACCGAGGGCAACTCTTCACGCGGGCTCTGCCGGTGGCAAGGGATGATTGTTCCCGGTGGCAGCGGAGGTGGGAGCAGGGCTCCTGCTCGCACCCGGGCGGTAGGAGAGGGAGCCTTGCCCCGGCACAGGGAGCCGAGGGTGTGCGAGCAGGCAGGGGCCAGGCTGGGATGCAGGAGGATCGGCGACTGCTTTGAGAGGCTGATCCGCCACCGGCGCTGATGCTGCCCCAGGCCCGCTCTCCTCCTGCCGGCCACCCCGGCGCTCCCCGGGGAGGATCTGGGAAGGGGTCCAGGCAAAGCAGCATCCTGGCGCAGCTCCCGGGGCGGTCCTGCCTGCGCCCTGCACCGCCCCGGCTCTGGGAGAGGCGCGGTGTGAGTAGCCAGCAGTGCTGTGGGGCGCAGGCCTGGCCCCACCATCTCTGCTATCATGCTATTTTTGAATTCTCTTTTGTTTTTTGTTTTTCTTTTGGTTTGGTTTTGTTTCCTTTTGTTTTCCTTTTTGTTCTGTCTCCTCGTGTTTGGTCCCTAGGAGCCAGCGCTAAGAAACAGGGCGAGGACTTAGCGGATAATGACGGGGATGAAGACGAAGGTATTTCTGTGCTCGAGGCTGCCACTGCATGACACGCAAAGCAACTCTGTTTGCCCGCCATCCACTGCCATCCCCAGGGAGCCCTGTGTGCGTCCGTCTGCCGTGCCAGGCAGCTGCGCGGGGCGGGGGGCAGGCTGGCCGGCTGTGCAGGGCGCCCGGACCCTTCCCCTCCTCGGGACAGGGCGGGGAAGCTCGTGGGGTTTTTTTGCTTTAGGAGAAGTTTGCTCCCGCTCCGCTTGAGCGAGGGCAGGGAGGAAGCATGGCAGCTTGGGAGGAGAGGAGCCCTCGGGCACCTGGGCCCATTTCACCCCGAGCCCGGTCACATCCCACCTCCAGCTTCATCCCTTCGGAGTCGGTGACAAGCAGCTGGGAGCCAGCGACCTCCCCCTCCACCCTTGCCCGGCCCTGCCACCGGCACTGYCGCAGAGTGGCCGTGCCAGCAGCTTGGCACCCTTGGCACCCGCAGGGTACCTGGCCGTGCTCAGGAGACCCGAGGTCTGCTCGGACACGGTTTCTGTGAACTTCTCCACCCAACGTCAGTGAGGTCTTACTTGCAACCAGAGCATCAGCACCAGCCGAGGCAGAGCAAGTGGGCTTTTAAGCAGATGTGATTCTAGATGTACGCCAGGGCTAAGCAAGCTGCAGAATAAGCTATTTTTAGTAAAACGGCTTGTTCATCTGCAGGATATGGAGTTGGTGTGTTTGGCTGCAGGGATGAAGAGGAGGCAGAGGAATGGTCGTCCAGGGTGCAGCCCAGATGTGCCAAGGACAGTAAAACCTCATGGTGTGCAGGAGTCCCAGGGCAGCTCGAGCACGGCCTGGCAGATGGTAGTTAGGATCTGGGAAACAGATGAAAAGCTTTTTCCCTGGCAGTTCCAAAGCCCCGTTGTTTTCTCCCACTAACCTGTGCCCCAGGATCTCTTGTACCAGGGTGTAAATTGGCATTCAGCCTAAGTGACTTGCCTGTGCTAAATCCCTGCACACTAAAATGTGCTGCAGCCATTGGGAGCTGTTTATTCCCTGGTACATCTCCCCACATTGCCACCATTCTGCTGCGAGGATGTCCCTTTGCGTGTCAGCGGGAGCGTGTGGCAGGAAGGAGAAGACACAGGCACAGGCACCGATGTTCCTGCCCTTCGCATTTCAAGCAGGTGGCCCTGGGAAGAGTTGTCCTGCCGTAGCTCTGCTGCACAGGCGATGTCTGTCCTGGAGGAGCTGCAAGCGCTTTTTGCTCCCCAGGTCTGTGCATTTGCCTGGCTGGATCCTGGCGATAGGAAAAGAGCCGGCACAGGTTTTGCCATATCCTCATTCTCCTGGAGGGAAGAGGTTTTCTATATAGGAGGGGAGCCACCCTTAGCCATGCCGTGGGCCACAGCTGGAGGTGGGGATGGCCAGAGGTGGCCATCAGTCTGCCCTGCGATGGGCAAGCCATGGGGAGGAGTGGACATGGGCAGGGGTTAGGTGGGTGCGAGGGAGCACATCCACCCTGGCCGGGTATCCCCACTGGGTTGGTGTGTCTGTGCCCCGGGAGTCCCAGCCCCGTGGGGACCGCGGCGGGGGCTGGCTGCTGGGACGGCGCAGTGTGCCAGCGAGGGAGGCGGGCGGGCAGCAGCGGCTGGCCGGGGCAGCCAAGGCTGAGCAGCCCCAGCCGGCAATGCCAGCCCGCCCGAGCAAGGCGCTGGGTGCGGGTGAGCGTGAGGGAGGGCAAAGTCCATCAGTGCCGGCTCGCCAGCCCAGGAGAGGGCCGGGCACTGCAGGCATGTAGGACCTGGCACCGTCTCCACGACGGGCGCAACCGCTGCTTCCATGCAACGTGGGCGAGATGTACCAGGAGCCGAGCACGGGTGTTCTTCCCTCGCACCCAGGCTCGGCTCCATGAAGGACCCCAGGCCAGTGGGGCAGAAGGGGCAGGACACCCCCCGGGCAGGGCCAGTCAGGAGAGGGAGCGTGGCTGCTCCCTGTCCCCTAGGCTCCCGCAGTCATTCCTCCCCGGCCCTCGGGGTCCCATTCCCCATCCTTACTCCATGCCTCATGCCCTGTCCTCATCTGGATGCCGTGCTCACCTCCCCGACATGCACACGTGCACACACTGTCTGCCTCATCACCATGTCTGTGTCTGGGCACTGGGGTGCCATGGGTTCACATCCAGGCAGCCGGCAGGTTTCTGCCTTCCCAAAGGGATGGGAATGGGGGGGGGGGGGGGGGGCGAGAGAGTCAGACGTTGGAGCACCCACCAGTGCTCCCCTGCCTTCCAGGTCCTGCACACCTCCATCCCTGCCCCCCCCCCAATGCCAGCTTCCAGGACTCCCAGAGCGGAGGGCTTGGGTCCAGCTAAACACAGGACGTTGGGGCTGCATCCTGGGGCTGGACTCTGCAAATCCCATGCGCAATGGAGGTGTTGCTGGTCTGGCTCCCACGTGCGGCCAGAGCCCGGCTCCAGGGAAGAGCAGCCGGGTCCAGCCAGCATCTCTCCTGCATGTGCTGAGACCCCCGAGGGGACAGCAGTGTGGGGATGGCACAGTGGCTGCCACCACCCGGAGAGGGGCTGGCGGGGTTGGTTCAGTGGTGGTGGCCCCCAGGGGAGCTCTGGGTTTGGCTCCTAAGCCCCCTCCCCGGTCCTGGCAGCTGGCATTGCCCTTGTCCTTGGTCTGCCTGTTGGGCAGGGTGCTGCGGCCGTTGGCGGGGTCCTGTGTTTAACCGCCTCTCCTTCCAGACATCCGGGACAGCGGGGCCAAGCCGGTGATGGTGTATATCCACGGCGGCTCGTACATGGAGGGCACAGGGAACATGATAGACGGCAGCGTCCTGGCCAGCTACGGGAACGTGATTGTCATCACCCTGAACTACCGCGTTGGAGTGCTCGGTATGGGCTGGCCAGCATGGGCTGTGCCGCCAGCATGGCCGGGCAGCGGGACAAGCCCCCACAGCCAACCGGGCTTGAACCAGCTGGGTGGGGGGCGTGGGGCCCGGTGGGATGGGGGCTGCGCTGTGGGGGCTGCCCCTGGCCTCCACCCTGGCCGCCGAGCAGGGTGCCACGTGGCGGGCGATCGCAGCATGGTCTGGCTCCTGGCACCGGCTCCCCCAGGCTCATTTACACAACCTGGCTCAGCTGAAAGCAAATACCGCTCTGTGGTTAAATAAATAATAAATGTGTTTACCCAGCATCTCCTCCTGAGAGGGCTCGGAGCGGTGAGCTGCCAGTGGGTACYGCCTGGCTGCCCCTGGGGACCCAGCAGCTCTCCCTCCCTGGGCACGGGCTGCCTCCAAGCCGGCTGAGCTGCTGGGACCCCCGCAGCCGCCCACCACGGCCTGGCTGGCTGCGGAGAGGGGGGTCACCGAAGGCTGTCGGGTGCCATATAGAGTAGGGTGGCAGTTCCATTTTCACGAGCACTGGTGACCTAGAGAGGCGAAACGGGGACACAGGGCCAAAAGGCAGTGCGGTCCCCTGCCTGCTGCAGCAGAAACCCCCGGGGGCTGGGATACAGGAGATTTGCCTGGAGCATCACTGCTGCCTCCCTTAGCAGCAGGGAGAACAAGGAGTGCGGAGGTTTGGGGAAAGCTCCTTCCCAGCCAAGCTGCTGGCAGGCTCTCTTCCTAGCCATCCAGCACTCTCCCTGGGCAGGTGGGCTCCCGGCCGGTACCCGAGGCAGCACACCCCTCCCACAGCCTCCGGACCCCATAGCCTCTTGGGGAAGATGGCAGTTACCTGGTAGAAAATAGGTTTTTCAGTAAAAACAAGCCTATTCAAGACCCTTCAAAATTAAAAGTCAGGCCTTTAAGATGGATAGGTGCAAATTTAAGAGACATAAATCACAATAGAAATAGGATAGGTGCAAATTTAAGAGACATAAATCACAATAGAAATAAGACTTAAACAGTGCCATCATCATCTCCATTCAAGTGCTGCAGCACACCTGGCCAGAGCACCTCCAGTGCTGGAGCAGCTCCAGCACCACTTTCTGTCTGCTGGGGTTACCCACCTGGATTTTACCTCAGGACCATGGTTTTGGCTTCCTGCTTTGCAAACGAAACACTGATAGCTTATCTTGGGTGTTCCCTTTGCTATAGAAAGCATTTCTTAGCATCTTCCTCGCTGAGAGCCTTTGTATTTTAAGCTGGAGTTGGTTCCTCCCTGCCCAGCCCACCTCCTTAGATTCACAGACCCTCCTCCAGGCCACGCTGGTCCATGGAAAGCATTGGCTGTGCCCGCACTCAGCCTGCCTGCAGCCACCGGTGCTTTCTTGAGTTTCCTTGGAGCATGCGTGAGACGTCTTGATTCGTTATTAGCGCAGGTGGTGGTACGGGTAGGACAGGGCTTCGTGCCCATCACCCTATCGCTGCTTGCAGTCGGCTGCAGAGGCTCCCTGGGGCTTGCAGCTGCACTCGTAGGCTTTCACCCCTCTGTGCCGCACAGAGGGTGGCTGGAGCTCACTGGTGTCCCTGCTCACAGGACTCTCTTGGCAGTGGGATTTCATACTGTGGTGGGACAGGGTCCCATAGAAGCTCCCCTAGGCCTGGGGAAGGGGGATGGGAGGTCAGGCCACCCCCTGCTTCCTCATCCCTAACCGGGCTCCCCTTGGCCCGCAGGGTTCCTGAGCACGGGGGACCAGGCTGCCAAGGGCAATTACGGGCTGCTGGACCAGATACAGGCACTGCGCTGGGTCAGTGAGAACATCGCCTTCTTTGGGGGAGATCCCTTGCGGATCACTGTCTTCGGTTCTGGCATCGGTGCCTCCTGCGTCAGCCTGCTCACCCTCTCCCACCACTCTGAAGGTAGGTGCCAGCTGTCCCCGAGGATGCTGCGGCTGCGAGCAAGCGCCCTGCTGATGCTAACCTGGGGAAGGGAGCCTGCCCGGGTACCGCCAGCCACCCTAGCAAAGTCAGGTCTGCTTTTTAGTTAGTCACTGGTGAGAGCCTGACCCAGTGCTRGGAAGCAAAACCTTCTCATCGTGGGCAGGGAGAGGCCAGCGGCAGAGCAAGTGGGAGCCAGGGACGGAGCTGGTACCCCCAGCATGGGGGGCTGCAGCCTGGGGCCAGCACCTGGGCGCGGGGAGAGGTGGGGACCCCCTCCTGCTGCGCCCTGCCCAGGCGCCCAGCTTGCCCACGTGCAGGTGGGGAGGGGGTGTAGGGCATCATGCAGGGCACCGGGAGCACAGATCTCAGTGCTAGGAAAGGYATTCGTACTGGAATAGAGGGGAAGCCAGACCTGAGCCTGGGTAGGGATGGAGGGCCCCATCTTGCGAGACTGGGAGAGCTGGAAGTGCTGCAACTAGCAAAACACAGGTGGAAGTGATATGATTGATATCTGTAAATATAGCAGAGTGTTTACTCTAGATAAAGAAAGGAATTATTTACGCTGAAAGATTGTGTTGGCGTAAGAGCAAATGCATGTAAACCACTTGCAAARACATTTACATTGAGCATTGGGGGAAAAAAAAATTAACCATGGGATTAGATGTGTTCTTGATAAATTTCCTAAATAAAGGAAATCGCAGGAGCAAAGCCTGAACTGGATGCGGGGGACTTGGTCACAGARGCTTTATATGAGGGTGCAGCCCTCTTCCAGTGCTGTGTCCCCGAGCGGGTGCAGGGGAGAAGGGGACACGTATGGGCAGTGGACACAGGCGTGAGTCTGCACCTCAGAGACACACACAAAATTGCACTTGAAGTCATTGCGATGAGCTGCAGCCCTGCTCAACAGCCTGGGAACCACACAGGAATGAAGGAGACCTTCAGAACCTTAGCAGGGCTGATGGCATGACAGAGGGTGTATGGGAGGAGGCTGGTGCTGGCCAGGCTGCTGGCAAAGTTGAGCAGCCTTCTGCTGACCCTGTCGATGGACTGAGTGCTGCGATACTGAAAGCAGGAATGATCTCAGCCCGGGCTGCTGTGAAGGTGGCTGCACCAGCACCAGCATCACGGTCTGCTTGGCAGTATYGTGGTGTGGAGGTTTGCAGGCATTTGCCTCGGGCAGCACGAGGCTGGTGTTAGCTGCCGTGAGAGGTGGCAGAGCCTGTGCTCATGGTGCGGAGTGAAGGGCAGCACCCTGCTGAGCCCAGACCTAGCACAGGGCTCGTAGACTGCTGGCAGTTCACTATGGAGTCAAAGGCAAGCCCAAATCAGCTCTTTTCTCCCAGATTTCTCCAGATGTCCCTTTGGTTAGACTTGCCTGATTCTGGCCCTGCGGTGAGCTCACGCTCATGCGGAGACCCATCGCCGTGCTGGGCTCTGCTTCCCACTGATGGCCCTTCCCCAGGGACAAGAGTGGGGCTGACAGGCTGCCCGCACCTCCACACCCATCCCTGCTGCCCATCGGGGTGCTCAGCGGTCACAGCTGGCTGCCAGCCTCTCCTTGGACGGGCCAGCAAACTGAAGCAGAGAAGCTGAGACATGCTCTCATGGCCCACGGGATCAGAGTATGCAGAGGAGCTCCAGAGCCTCCTGGGTGGTGGGATATCCCAAGCAGGCTCTGGAGCCCACCAGTGCCCCRTGCTCCCTCTGTGCCGGAGCCCATGGCACAGCCAGCACCAACCCACCCCGTGCAGAGTGCTCCTGCTCTCGGGGCGGCTGTTCCCACCGCTGGGCTCCCYTTGGTGCCCCAAGGACCAGAGCTCTGGGGGATGCTCTGCCCCACAGACCCAACAACAGAGGCATGTCTGGACCTTGTGGGCAGCTGCTTCCCAGAAGCTTGGGCGCTCCCACATTAAGTCCATGGTGGTCCCTGGTCTTCCATGATTGCCCCACAGCCTGCTGGCTCTGCTGTCACCATCGCCGGTGCCCTGACATGTTTGAGTAAAGCAGGGCGAAACAAACAGGCAAGTAAAGCTGAAGTACGGAGCTGCTGTTGCCCGCTCAGGACACGTCTGTTCTGGATAAGCCCCTTTCCCTGCCACCCCAGGGCGCTCAGGACCCTTGTGCTCAGTTCGTGCTTCTGCGTGAGTGCCTGGTGCCTGAAGTCAGCCCCCTCTGTCGTCCTGCTCCCCCCGTGCCAGCTCCTGAGCAGGATGCTCCTGGGGTTGTTTCCCCATCCTCTTCAGGATGTCCAACTTGGACAAATATTAACAGGTATTAGACTACAATAAGCTCAAGAACATGGAAAATATGAGTTATACCTACAGAGCCACTGCCAATGTTGCAATGCTAGAGCAAGACAGGACCAGGGATGCCCTCACCGGTTTTGGGGCTCCTGGGGTAGGATTCCCAGCTTCCCAGAGCCATGCAGGGCAGGCAGCAGCTCTCTAGCCCACAGGAGGAGATGCTTTTGACAGCTAAAGCCAGAGGATGCTTCACTTGTGTTAGATGGTAAATTGAGCAGTGCGTAGGAAAGGAGCACAGGTAGATCTTTGCAGACTCGTTTCTGAGCAGCGGGCAGGCAATGCTCTGCGGCTGCGGGGGCCTGTGTGGGGCCGTGGCATCCCTATTTGGATACCTATGTGGATACCTCCTGGCCTTGTGCAGGCACCCTGGCCAGCGTGGGCACAGGGGTGGGGAGTCTTTTATAGGCTGAAAGCTCCTGCAGAAAGAAAATGGGTTTTCTCTGCCTATACTGAGTGTGAAAGGCTGGGGAGAGGACGCTGGGTGTAATGCATTTGCGATGCTTTTTAGGGTGCTCCTGGGAGTGCCTGGGAGGCAGGCAGGGAGGTGCTCTCAGGCCAGGAGTCTCCTCTCTGGTGCTTGGCAGGGCAGCCCCAAGGCTACAGGCTGGTTTTTGCGGCCAGATGGTGACACCTCTTTGGAAGCAGGACCGTGTGCTTGGCTGCCCAGGTGGCCCCAACCGCTTGTATGGGCCTGGGATGGAGGGAGCAGCATGGAGAGAGGCGGGGGGTGGATTGGAGGGGCTGCACCCCAACTGTCCAGCCACGAAAAATACTGTCATGCCAGCATAGCGCTTTTCAGGTGACACTAGGCTTTCTGCCACTAAACCCTGCACCAGCGTGCCATGTCCTTTGCTGCCCCATCCAGCCCCAATGCCTGTGGTGTGGTCCCCTCTGCTGTGGCAGGGGAGCGCTCAGTGCTGCAGCCAGTGTGGCATCAAAGCAAATGGCCACAAAATGACCTCAAAAAACCCCCTGTGCCGGAGCACCCACCTCCCCAGGGGCAGGGCAGCCGGCTCTGGAGCACAATGGGGGAGCTGCACTAAGATGCAGCCTGCAGACCAGGCGGGTTTGTTTTTATCATATCAAAATAAAACTCATAGTGATCAAGAGCTATTAATGAAGCTGCTAATTTGTGCCTGCTCTGCCAGGCACTGCGAGAGGCAGACACTGGAGGCTGGTGCAGCGCACTCTGTGTCTGGCTGCTGGGGAGCCCCACGGCTCCCCTGCCAGCCTCAGTCCTTGTAGGCGGGTGGATTCCTCGCCAAGGACCAAAGTGCTGCTTCCCTCCCCAGCCAGCCATGCCAGGGCAGGAGCAGTCGCTGCCGGGCAAACCTCTTGTGCTTCCTTTGCCCCAACTCTGTCTCTGTGAGGGCTGCTGCCCTTCAGGGATGCTCAGACCTCAGCTGGACAAGGCACCCAGCACCCTGCTTTGAGCAGGGCTTGGCCCAGACAACGCCAGAGGTGTTTCCAGTCTCAGCTACTGTGCAAAGCGAAGGGGCAATCAGGAGCTGGCAGCAGCCTGCAGCATCGGGCACCCTCCGCAGAGCCCTGGTCCCACCGCCTGGCTCCGCTGTGCCATGGCAGCCAGCTCTGCAGAACATGGGGTGCGTCAGGACCCCCACCTCAGAGGGGAACAGGCAGGGAAGGCAGAGCTCCATCTTCCTGCCTGGGCCCCAGCAGGCTGGAGGGCTCCGGGGTGAGCTGCAGGGTGGCGATGTCTCCCTGGGGTGCTTGTCAGGCTTCAGCTGGGTGCTGGCATGGAGGGGGGAGGACGTGGCAGGTCTGGGCTCTCGCAGACTCTTGGGTCCTCCTGGGCCAGGACGTGGCCATGCAGAGACACAGCGAAGGGTCTCCATCAGGGATGTGACCAGCTGTTGGTGACACCAGCTGCCTGTGCTTCCCCAGGCAGGGGCAGAGCCCAGCCCAGTGGGTCTGTCTGGGAAGTGATGCTGCTGGCGGGAAGCAATAGCTGCTGCTGGGACAGCATCTCCTGGGAGCCAGGGAACCCCCATCCTGGCTCTTTGGCACGTGGATGATGGTGCAGAGCAAGCAAACCCATGGCCAGTCTCCAGCCCGTAGGCTGGGTACGGCTTTCTAGGGCACCAGGAGGTGACAAACAGAGCTTGTGACTTCTCTTTGTCCCAGTGCATGGGACTGTACGTCAGGTACTTGGCAGAGCGAGGACTGTGCGTGCAGACGAGAGCTATGGACATGGTGGCCAGGAGCCAGGAGCCTCTGAACACTTTTGCTGCGGGAAGGTGCATGCTCCCCTGCAGAGCGGCACTGCCTTGGCTGCACAGGGGGACTCACGCAGGCGCTCCACATTTCAGGGGGTCTGGGGGCAGCCCTGTGGCCACCACGCTGCTGCGCCAGCACCATTCGGGGACCGCCTGAGACAGTCCCTTGCGGTGAGTGAGTGCTGGGGTCCGGCGAGGGCACAGGTAGCACTCGGGGTGCAGGAATGGGCTGGCTGGAAAGCAGGGACCCCAGGGTGCACCCCGAGCCCGGCTGCCTTTCACCGCCCCGGAGGCTCCGCTTCCTCGCCGCCCTTTGTATTCTGAGCACAAGCGCCATTGACATGGGGCTGGAGCGCAGCCACGCATTCCTCCGCCTGGGCCAGGGCCTTTGTGGCCCCATTTTCCAGGGCGAAAGTCCACTCCCTCTGTGTTCCCGGTGGCAGAAAGGCCCTCTTTGTGCATCTGGCAGCGTGCTCCTGCAGGGCCGGATTGGCACCGAGCAGCCCCAGCTGGGCAGGAAGCGGCAGGGAGGGGGGCGAGGGGGACCCTGACAAAGGGGTAGGGTGGGACATGCAGGGTTAAGTGTCCCCGAGCAGGCGTTAACCCTCCCGCTGCTGCCAGCGTGCAGCCTGGCTGCTCAGTGAAGCCGGTGCCACCCTGGGCTGGAGGATGGCGCTGAGCCAGGAGCAGCGTGTGCCCCTCAGGGGCTCAGGCGAGACATCTTTGGGGTGGCTGGGACAGCGTGGGCTGCTCGGCGAGGCCAGGCTGTGATGCGACCGTGGGCCCTCTCCTCCCTGCCACCGGGACAGAGGGATGCCGGGCCATCCCCTGCAATGGGATCCCTCGGGAGCACAGCAGCCCTTGGTTGCTGCCGGGAGCACCCACTGCATGCCCAGCTATCTCCCTGCCACCCTTGTGGTGGCCCTGAGCTGAGCCCCCCGTGCGAGCCCAGCTCAGCGGACAGCACAGCCTGGGTCAAGGCCAGGCACAGGCTGGAGCACTGGGTCCTTGCAGGGGTCCAAGGGCATCGATGCCTTCTCCACGCTGCATCCTGCTGGGGTGTTGGAACGGCGCTCACCCCACTGCGAGCTTCCTCCGCCCCTTGCCTGTCTTGCAGGTCTTTTCCAGAGAGCCATCATCCAGAGTGGCTCCGCGCTCTCCAGCTGGGCGGTGAACTACCAGCCCGTGAAGTACACCAGCATGCTGGCCGACAAGGTAGGCTGCAACGTGCTGGACACGGTGGACATGGTGGACTGCCTGCGGCAGAAGAGTGCCAAGGAGCTGGTGGAGCAAGACATCCAGCCGGCTCGCTACCACGTGGCCTTTGGGCCGGTCATTGACGGGGATGTGATCCCAGACGACCCGGAAATCCTGATGGAGCAGGGCGAGTTCCTCAACTACGATATCATGCTGGGGGTCAACCAGGGCGAAGGGCTGAAGTTCGTGGAGGGCGTGGTGGACCCTGAGGACGGTGTCTCGGGCAGTGACTTTGACTACTCGGTCTCCAACTTTGTAGACAACCTGTACGGCTACCCTGAGGGCAAGGACACCTTGAGGGAAACCATCAAGTTCATGTACACAGACTGGGCTGACAGGGACAACCCCGAGACACGTCGCAAGACTCTGGTGGCCCTCTTCACTGACCACCAGTGGGTAGAGCCGTCAGTGGTGACGGCTGACCTGCATGCCCGCTACGGCTCCCCCACCTACTTCTATGCCTTCTACCACCACTGCCAGAGCCTGATGAAGCCTGCGTGGTCTGACGCGGCCCACGGGGACGAGGTGCCTTACGTGTTCGGGATCCCCATGATTGGCCCCACAGACCTCTTTCCCTGTAACTTCTCTAAGAACGACGTCATGCTCAGTGCTGTGGTGATGACCTACTGGACCAACTTTGCCAAGACAGGGTGAGTGGGGATGGGTGCTGTGCCTGGGAGGGTCTGCACCCCTTGGGACCGTGCTGTGGTGGTGGGGGTGTCATGCCTGGTGTGGGACACTGAGCCCCCCGTGCCCAGAGATCTGTGCTGCACCTTCACTGGGGTCAGGGCATCAACCACACAGCAAGAAGCTGACAGCGCGGCCAGACCCCGGGACAGGACCCAGCCAAGCGCAGGGGTGGGGAGGTTGGTTGGCCATGTTTATCATGGGTGAGACTTGACCCAGGGTTGGGGTGCTGCCCAGCCATGCAGGACCTTTCGCCAGCCCACCCTGTGCCACCACTGGCAAAGGTCTCCCCCCAGTCTCCATCTCTGCGGCCAGCATTCCCTCCTCGCCGGCTTTTCCTGGTGCTAGCTCTGTTTTACCTGTGTTTCGCAGGGACCCCAACAAGCCCGTCCCCCAGGACACCAAGTTCATCCACACCAAGGCCAACCGGTTTGAGGAGGTGGCCTGGTCCAAGTACAACCCCCGTGACCAGCTGTACCTGCACATCGGGCTGAAGCCACGGGTACGCGACCACTACCGGGCCACCAAGGTGGCTTTCTGGAAGCACCTGGTCCCCCACCTGTACAACCTGCACGATATGTTCCACTACACCTCCACCACTACCAAAGTGCCGCCGCCCGACACCACGCAGAACTCCCACATCACCCGCCGGCCCAACGGCAAGATCTGGACCACCAAGCGCCCCGCCATCTCGCCTGCCTACAACAGCGAGAACGGGAAGGAGAAGTGGAACCCGGAGCAGGAGGCGGGAACCCTGCTCGAGAGCCCCCGCGACTACTCCACTGAGCTGAGTGTCACCATCGCCGTGGGCGCCTCCCTCCTCTTCCTCAACGTGCTGGCCTTCGCCGCCCTCTACTACCGCAAGGACAAGCGCCGGCAGGACACGCACCGGCAGCCCAGCCCCCAGCGTGGTGCCGCCAACGACATCGCCCACGCGCCCGACGAGGAGATGCCCTCCTTGCAGGTGAGCCAGGGGCACCACGAGTGCGAGGCCGTGCCGCCCCACGACGCCCTGCGCCTGGCCGCTCTGCCCGACTACACCCTCACCTTGCGCCGCTCTCCGGATGACATCCCGCTCATGACCCCCAACACCATCACCATGATCCCCAACTCGCTGGTGGGGCTGCAGACCCTGCACCCCTACAACACCTTCACTGCCGGCTTCAACAGCACGGGGCTCCCGCACTCACACTCCACTACCAGGGTATAGCTGCCCGCCGCCGGCGCACACGCATGCACGCACGCACACGCACACAGCAGACACTGGCAGAGGGACCGGCGGGGCCGACGGAGCCCCCGGACGGAGGGGCAGTGCCCACGGACGGTGCGACACTGAGCCCGGAGACCTGCAGGGTCCCGGCACGGCCGGATGCCCCGCTCTCTCCCCGGCGCTTTCTTTCGTTCCTATCTAACTTTTGAGAAGTGCTTTGACTCTCCTGGCTCCYGGCCGGAGGGCCCTGCGGGTTGCCCTGGGGTGCTGGTGGGGTGCAGGGGGGACACAGTGTAGCCCCTGCACCCATGCACCGGTGTGGGCGGGTGGGGGAGACCCCGCTGGCAATGGCCACAGGGCTCCCCGCATGGGGCTGTGCCTCCCCACGGGGCGATCGTACCCCCAGCGCTCCGCCCGCTGAGCAGCCCGGGACTGACGAGGAGCGGGGCCGGGCATCCCTCTCGGCCGGTGCCTGGGCATCCCCAGGCGGCTTGGCATCCCGAGTGCCCTGGAAAAGGCTCCTTCACTGTGTCAAGAAGCGGCCCCGGGCCATGGTGCTATGGGCAGAGGGAGTGGGCAGGGTCCGGGGACCTGGCCATGTGACGGGTGTGGGCGCTGGGGCCGGTGCCGGGGCTCGGGGACCCGGGGGACCCTGGGAGCGGGGCCCCGGGCTGGAGACTTGGCACCTCTGCCCCTCTTTGCGCTGCAGAGAATCTCTTTTGTGTCAGTCGTTTCTCTTTGCAGAGACGTTTTTTAAGCAGATCTTTAGTTCTTTACACACTAACGGAGTCGCCGCGTTTTGTCCTTTGTAAAGATTTTAAAACCAAGTGTTCTTGATATAAAATAAAAAGCCAGTTAGAAGCCAGCGTGTGCGCGCGGTGCCGGCCCCCCGCGGCCCCCGCCTGCCGCGGGCGGGCACCAGGCAGGGCACTGCCTCCTGCGCCGCGGGGCTGCGCTCTTTTGTATTTTTGATATTCTCCCTCCTCTGTCGCCCGTGCCCACGTATCTCAGCCAAATAGCCTACCCGACGGCCTGCCCGCGAGCACCCCCCGCCCCGGCCCATCCCGCTGCCACCACCAGCCAGTGCCACCCACCGCCCCGCGTGGGCATCACCTGCTGTGAGCACCGTCTGCCCACCCCCATCAAYCCAGGGCAGCCCCCCGGCACCGTGTCCCAGCGCTCCCCACCCTGCCCTGCTCCCCTGGAAGCATCCCACAYCCCTTCACCACTGCCCCGGGGCCACGCTGTGCCCTCCCTGCCCACGCCGCTACCCGAAAGCAGAGCCAGCGGTTTGCAGGCTGTGGCAGGGGTGGGCAGCGCTGCGGGGCTGGCAGGAGGAGGGTGAGCCACGCACCGACACCGGCTCTGCCTCCCACCTCGCTCCCGCTGGGGCCTTTCCCCCGTCGCGGGGTGACCCCAGCTCGGGCATCCAGGGTGTGCAGCCGGGATAGACGCCTGGGCAGGGGCTGCTCGAGCGGGGCCGCTGGGAGCGTGGCAGCCTGCATGGGGCTGGGAGCAACCGCCCCGGGGCTGGGGCACCCGCTGGGCTGGTGGCAGCCACYGAGCCGCACACGGCTGCAGGTAGCGGGGCTCAAGGCGAGGGGCTTCAGTGCAGCCAGGKGTGGAGAAGCAGCTGCCTGGGAGCCCATGCGGGGCACCCCAGTCTCAGCCCTCCCACGGTGGGCGCTGGCACCCGGGGCCTGGGGAGGCAGGAGGAAGGGACGGGTCCTTGCGGGGACACCATACCTCATCCCTGTGCAAGACGGTCCGGCTGGCAGACGCTGCCCGAGCTGGCGGCCGTGACGCACCGGTGCCGGCTGGCCCTACTGCCTGGGGCCAGCGCACCCCCAGCCCTGCACCCTGCCCCTGCCCCTGGGCAGGGCTGAGGGTGAGGATGCTCGTTGGAGAATGTATTTATACCCTGTCACCCGCGCAGAGTAACAAATTCCAAATAAAACAGAAGTGATATTTTTAATAGCGGTGTGTCTCGCCTCTTCTTGGAGCGTGCAGAGGCTGGGGGCTCCCAGGCTGGGTGGGGTGCCCTGTGCTGGCTCAGAGCCACCCCGGYCATGGCYGTGCCTGCTRGCAGAGGGTCCGGACGGTCCCCGTGTCCCTGGCACCCACCCTGCAGAGGCAGCGGGAGGACCCTGGTATCACCCCACTAGGTCGGGGTGCTGGACCCCCAGCGCAGCACGCATGCAAGCCAGCACCGTGTGACCCAGGATTGCCAACACCGGGTGCCACAGTGGGGGGGTCTTTGCATGCCCCCAGCCCTGTTGGGCCCTCCCCCAGCACTGGGACCCTCATCTGCCCCACAGCCCCCTCCCACCGAGCTCCCCCGCCCCGCCTTTCCCAGCCCAGCTCCCCTCCCCCTGCTTGCCAACCAGAAAAGCTGCTGGTTTCATTTCTTTTTAATGTAATTTCAACTGGAGTTGCCATGGAAACCAGGCATGGGGCCTGAATCGCCTCCAGGCAGCGTGCAGGCAGTGGAGCCAGGGCTGAGGCCCCAAGCTGGGGGGGTCGGGGGGCAGGCGGGGGACATGCGGGGGGCTGCGCAGGGGGCTGGATGGGGGGCTCTGCCCTGCTCTCCCGGGGCCCCCTTGCAGCTGCAGTGCCGTTGGCACACGTCACCCTGCTCAGCACCGTCCTCCAGCCCCTGTGCCGGACCCCACGTAGTCCCTGGTGCTGCCCAATGTGGGGGTCCCGCAGCCCCTGCCAGCCTGTGCCCTGTGTGCTGGAGCTGCAGCACACGGCAGGCAGCGTGGGCACGGCCCGGGGGCACCAACCTGGGATGGCAGCAGGCCCCTCACCATGGGGGCAGATGGAGAGGGTGGGGAAGGCGCCGGAGGCTGGCAGCGTGTCGTGCTGTGCCGTGCCGTGCCGTGCTGTGCCGTGCCACCAAGGGCAGGGATGCTGCAGAGCACCTGGGACGGGTAGCAGCAGAGCGGAGCCGCAATGGCACTCCGATGGGCCGATGGGACTCCCGCCCAGGGCACGGGGCTGCCTTCCACTGGGCTTTTCCATGCCAATGGGCAGAGCAGGGAGCAGCTCTCCGGCGGGGGGATGGCTGCCCACCCTGACCCCTGACCCGCAGCCCCATCCAGCGCTGCGCCAACTGCTGGCCCCTCTGGTCCGACCCTCCGCAGTCCGACCGCGGTCCCAGGGCCCTCCCTTGCAGCCGCCGGGTGCCTCTGTTTAGTGTCCGGCTGTGAGAGGAACCAAGATGAAAAACCCACATCAGGCCACAGGGCCGGGTTTCCATGGAAATGCTGGTGCTCCGCAGCACAGCCCCAATAGCAGCCACCTCGCCGCAGTGCGAGCAGTGGGGCCAGTCCCGCACGGCGGCCAGTGGCCCATCCCAGTGACTCCGGCATCACTGCCAGCTGCCCATGCTGTGGTGCCTAGTGCCATTTTGAAGGGGAGATGCCTTTCTGCCCCAGAATAGGGGCTTGCCCTGCCATTCTGTCCCCCTCATCATCCTTGCACGGCCCCAGCTGCCTGCTGTCCCCATGTGCCAGCACGGCCACCCCATCTAGGACCCCAAGGGCAAGCTGGTGACAGACAACACGTTGCTATTACGCTACTGCCTTTGCAAAACTCCCGAGCCTGCCATCTGTCCAGGGTGTCCTTAACCATCAGCAGCGTTTCTTTGGAGACCTGGCAAAGCCCAGGGGACACTGTGTCCCGGAGGGTACGTGCAGTTAACATCTGTGTGACGATTGTGGAACATCCTCAGCTTCGGGGGACATGTTTAGGGCTGCTGGCAAAGAGAAGCATAAGAGAACAGCAAAGGTGTCCCTGGCATGGGGAGGGGATAAGGAGCCACAGCCAGCAGGAGAGCAGGGATGCTGCCCTGCACAGCAGCATCACTGGGACGGTGTCCTGGTCCTGGTGCCCACACCCTGATGCACCCAGGACACAGGACAGCAGACCCGCAGGCAGGCAGGACAAGCTGTTCTGCTGTGCGCTGCAACCCCCTCTGCCCCATGCTGCAGCAGCACAAAGGGTTCCTGTGCTCACCTGCTGCCAATGCCCTTGTCAGCAGAGTTGACTCAAACCAGAGGGTTTTGCCTCTCTGAGAGCAGCAGCCTGGATCCAGGAACGCCTGTGCTGCCATCAGCCCAAGCCTGGAAGACCAGCAGTCCCTGTGCTGCAGCGGCCATCCAGGCTGGTGGCAAGGCTGAGCCATGCATGGGGCCACCCCTGCCTGGGGCAGGATGGCTGGGGAAAGGGGGACTCTGAGAGCCTGCTCTGCAGCACCCTTTTCCTCCTGGCAGCAGAGGTGTTTCAGTGATGGTTGGAGCTTGATTTCCTCCATCGTAGCAATGCAGACTGCTGGGCTGTGAGATCTCTGACCCCAGCAAGGTGCCAGCAGCTGCATCACCCCCGTCCCGCCATCCGGACGTCGGCTCAGCCCTGCCCAGCTCATCAGCTTGTCTGTGTTCGACGTGCCCATGTCCTCGAGCTCTTCACTGAAACTTCAGGCACCAAATTAATGTCATTAACAAAAAGCCTGTTTCTAGTGCACGTGGTTGCAGTCGGGGCAGTTTTCTGAGCGCTGGAAGCAGCRCCAGCCACGGCTGCTTCGTATAGCCTGTCCTTGACCGCTGGCTTTTGCACAACACTTCTGCCTATTGCAAACAAGCGGCGGKGCCCGGAGGCCGGGCCCGGAGGCCAGCGGCAGCCCCGGGCAGGCGAGGGTGCTGCCCGCGCTCCCGCCAATCCCCGGGGATCCTGGTCCTCCCATCACCTCCCGCTGAGGACAGCGGGCGGGCACCGGGCCGGACAGCAACGCCCCGCGTTCCTCCTCCCTCTTTCCTGT
>JASVER010000011.1:11190520-11229292 GCA_030449065.1 Oceanodroma leucorhoa
TGCCCATACTGTCCCCCTCCCCAGTCTGCCCCGACACCCCCCAGTGCTCCGCCTTCCCCCCCCTCCCCGCGCTCTGGGCAGGGTCCCTCCAGTGCCGCGTCGCGTCCCGGGCCCCGGGTGCGCGGCCAGGGCGGTACCGGCGGCTGCGGCCGCTCCCGCTCCCCGCCGGACGTTGCTGACTCAGCTGGCGCCTTATCACGGGCCGAGATTACGGCCCCGGCCGGCCCCACCCGCCCCGCACCCCTGGAGATCCCCGGCCCCACACTGCCCACCGCCCCCACCACGCTGCGGGGGGACCCCCGTCACCTCCCACCGCCCCTCGCCGCTCCACAGTGCCACCCTGCCATCCTCATGCGGGGGACAGTGGCACCACTGCCACCCTCATGCAGGGGATGGTGTGCGAGGTCCTGCAGCCCACCCCAGGGACCCAAAAATGCGGGGCAGGGTCGCCATGTCCTGGCGCGCTGCGGAGCCACGCAGGGTGCTGGGCAGCGAGACCTTGGAGTGGGCCGTTAGCTGGGTTAATCGTTCACAGGCTGTTTGCCTTTCCCGGCTGCACTTTTGCACATTAAATCTGAGTGTTGGTGGCTCCCCAGGGACCAGCTGGCAGCCTGCAGCAGCAGATCAAGGTGGTCCGGGTGCCCAGAGCCATCCCCCGGGATGGGGAGCGGGGCCCCGCCGTGGTGCATGTGCCTGGCTTGCAGGGGATGTGGCGGGGAGGATGCTCACAGCAGGGGAGTGCGGCCAGGGGGACCACAGAGCTCCCATGGGGACCATCTCGGGGGGGCTGGCCCTGCCTCGGTGCTGCAGTGGCCCCTGGGCTGTCCCCAGGGGATGCTTGGCTGCGGTGGTGGGTACGGGTGGGTGCCTTGGCAGTGTGAGCGTGGGCTGGACACACCTGCGGTGTTTACTTGGCAGGGAGCAAGYCCTGGAAGGAGCGAGGCTGTTTGGGAGGGGGTGGGTGACGTGCTGGAGGGCAGTATAAAGTCCATGGTGCTGCACTGGAGGCTGAGGCCGCTGCGCTCCCCGAGAGCTTTGCCTGTCCCGGTGCTGAGGTGAGAGCCTGGTGGGCACAGCACTGCTTTGGGGGTGGCGAGGTGTCCCCCAGCTGGGAGGTACTGGGGGGTCCAGGGTGGGGGCCACAGAAGGGCTCAGCCATGGCCCAGGGAGGGCAGAGCCGGGGGTGCTGGCCCCCGTGGGGAGCGGGACAAGGAGCAGAGTGGCTTCACTGGAGGGTCTTTGCCCACCACTKTGCAGCTCCAGGCACTTGCACCCTGAGGTAAGGGGTGGAGGTGGCATTTGGGGTGGCATTTGGGATGGCATTTTTGCCCCTCCACCCTGCGGGCCCCCAGCTGGTAGGTTTTACTGGACGTGCTGCTCCTGAGGCTGGGGACAAAACCCAAGGGACATGACACCATCCCTGTGGGGATGGGGCACAGCACGATGGTGTAGCTGGGACACCAGCCCTGAGGGACATGGGCACGGGGGGTCTGCAAGCACAGGGGCTGTTGCCCCCACCAGCGTGTCGGAGCAGTGGGGCAGCGTCAGTGGTCCCCCATTCCAGGAGAAGAGCGCAGCTCCCGCGGCGCATGGCTCTCAGCACTGAGCGCAGCCCCCGTTAGCGCACAGCCAGCATCACCCCAGCGGACTCTTTCCCATGTCCCCAACGGGATGGGGCACGCGCAGGGCAGCTCCAGCACCCTCGCAGCCATTGCTGCTGGCACCAACCCCCTGGCAGCAGAGCCAGGGCATGGTGGGACCCATGGGGGCCGTACCCATCGCACCCAGCCCCACAGGTCCCCACAGACTGCTCAGTGCCACCCTGGGGAGCAGCCAGACCCCAGATCCGGTCACGGTGCCCTGAGCCATCCATGTGGGATGGGCACGCAGCTGGGCTCTGCCATGCATCCTGGGGCAGTGACCCCCAGGCACCCCCGGTGGCCACCCAGCCCGGTGATGCCCATGGTGCCCGTGCCGCCGGGCAGAGCGATGAGCACCCAGTGGCCGGCGGTCGGGGGGGGCCGCAGCCGTGGTCGGCGCGGGGCGAGGTGGGAGCGGGTGCAGGGCCAGGCAGCGGGAATGCAGCACACAGGCACTTTGTTTGGCCGGGGTGGGCGGAAGTCAGGGCGTTGGATCTGAATGCTAAAGTGTGTTGTTCAGGGGCTGATAAAGGCTCCATTGTATGTAAATAGTTTATAAAGCAGCATATGACTTCCAGTGCAGGGCAGTGGTGGATAGAGACGAGGGCAGGCGGAGCAGAGCTCTCCTGCGGGAGACATGAGACCTTAGAGGGGCCATTGGGGGCAGCTCRCGAGGACCCTTCCTCACCGGCAGGTACGCGCCGCCAAGACCCTCCACACTGGGGGCGGCCGGAGGGCAGGTCCCAGCCCCCCAGCCTTATGCTCGGGGTGGGAAGCAGCTCCCGGGGCTGCTCAGTGCCGGTGGGTRGCCCCAGCGGGGTGGGGGTCTGTGCTTGGGGTGCGGGATCACCCCGTGCTCCCCAGGCAGGGATGACTTTAGGAGGGTGGCAATGCATGGCTGCATGGGGGGTTCCCCAGCTCGGGGCTCCCTGGCCCCAATCCTGCAGGGACTGGGGGGATGGGGGCAGGGAGGTGCTGGTGCAGAGGAGCCCCTGGAGCTCCTTGGGTCCATCCCTAGCCAGAGAGCTCAGCGCTGGGTGCAGATCRGGGGTCCCTGCGGAGGTGTGGGAGCTTCACTCCATCCGCTGCGGCAGCTGTGGGTCAGGATCCCTGTGCCGGTGTGGGGTGGCAGGGCAGGAGCAGCTGGCACTGCAGGGCCAACTGGTCTCCTGCCTGCTCTGGCCAAAATGCTGCCCTGAGCCGTGTCAGCAGTGAGAAGCCAYGCTGCTGTCCTGCCGTCTGTCCATCCTGCTGTCCACCTACCAGGGCTGTGGCAGCCACTTGCTCCCAGGTCCCTCCCGAGGCTCCTGCCAGGGAGTAGCAGGGACGCCACTCCCGCGGTGGCTCTCAGCCAAGGGCCCTTCCCAGTCCTAACACTGTCTCTTGCTGCTCGCTCCTGCAGTCGTGAGGAACGATGAACTGGGCTGGCCTCTACACGGTGCTGAGCGGGGTGAACCGCCATTCCACCTCCATCGGGCGCATCTGGCTCTCCGTCATCTTCATCTTCCGGATAATGGTGCTGGTGGTGGCAGCCGAGAGCGTCTGGGGGGATGAGAAATCCGCCTTCACCTGCAACACCCAGCAGCCCGGCTGCAACAGCGTCTGCTATGACCACTTCTTTCCCATCTCCCACATCCGTCTGTGGGCCCTGCAGCTCATCCTCGTCACCACGCCGGCCCTCCTTGTGGCCATGCACGTGGCCTACCAGCAGCACCAGGAGAAGAAGCTTCTGGTGCTGACGGGGCATGCAGATGCCAAGCACATGGAGGAGGTGAAGAAGCACAAGATGCGCATATCGGGTTCGCTGTGGTGGACCTACGTCTTCAGYGTGGTCTTCAGGCTGCTCTTCGAGGCCGTGTTCATGTACATCTTCTACATGCTCTACCCGGGCTACCAGATGGTGCGGCTGGTCAAGTGCGAGGCTTACCCCTGCCCCAACACTGTTGACTGCTTCATCTCCCGGCCCACTGAGAAGACCATTTTCACCGTCTTCATGCTGGTCACCTCCAGCATCTGCATCGTCCTCAACATGGCGGAGCTGGTCTACCTGGTGGTGCGAGCCTGTGCCCGCCGAGGAGAGCACAACTCCAACCCCTCRTCGGCGAAGAGCTCCTTCTACGGGCACAAGCTCTCCTCTGAGTACAAGCAGAATGAGATCAACCAGCTGCTGACGGAGCAGGACGGCTCCCTCAAGGACATGCTGCGCCGCAACCCCGGGCTACAGGAGAAGGGTGACCGCTGCTCTGCCTGCTAGGGCCAGCGCCACGGGGGTCCCAGCCCTTGCCCCYACCCCACAGTCACACCACGGCCCTGTGCTGTCCTTGTCCCATGGACAGCATCCCTCAGGCGCCGGTCCAGCCCTCCTGGACAGCCAGGAGGGCATCTCGGGCCATTAAATCTCCATTCTCAGGTGCTGCCTCCCTCCTTTCTGCTCTGGCCGGGACATGCCRGGGGCTGGGGTGCCAGTATGGGGTGCCCACCCCTGCACCCTAGCCCAGGTGGGTGCCACCAGGGGCTGTGGGGGCTGCAGTGCCCGGGCTGGGCTGGGGACGTGGCTGCATTGCCCTGGCAGCCGGCATGCAGGAGCAGTGACCCCTGGGTGGCATTGAGCAGTATCCAAGGGCTTGCGCTCCCCCAGCACCAGCCCCTGCAGCCCCGAATATATTTAGAAAAGTGCCCACACCAAAAATAGAGGGAAAAAGTTTCCCCAGTGGCTGTTTCATCTGCCAGTCATAATGAAAGCCAATGGGGCACGCAGCTGCCTCGTGCCCCAATAACCCCACGCCCGCCATCGGGTGGACAGACGGACGGAGCCGGGCTGATCTGTCCACACCCCGCTGAGGAGCTGGGGACCAGCCGGGAAGGGGCCTCGCAGCATCCCACACCACCCCGCCGAGGGGAGCCGACAGTGCGGGAGCCCACAAACGGTGAGGGGTCCCCGTGCCGGATCGCCACTGCGGTGTCCCAAATGGTGCTCCCGGCGTRGCGGGGCTGCTTTCTGCCGGAGGTCTTTGCTCCCGCTGCCCTCCCCACGACAGGTTAGGGGGTCCCATGGGATGCAGGGTGGGGACACTCCAGGGACAGCGCGGGGTTGGGTCCCTGCACGCCCACCCGGCTGGCGGATGGGGTGGCGGTTCGGCGGGTTGTGGGGCKGCCGTGTCTGGAGAGCAGCTGTCTTGCAGGGCACCGTGGCGCGTGCCATGGGGGACTGGAGCCTGCTGGGGCGGCTGCTGGAGAGCGCCCAGGAGCACTCCACAGTGGTGGGGAAGGTCTGGCTCACCGTCCTCTTCGTCTTCCGCATCCTGGTGCTGGGGGCGGCCGCTGAGCGGGTCTGGGGTGACGAGCTGTCTGGCTTCTCCTGCGACACGCAGCAGCCCGGCTGCCAGAACGCCTGCTACGACAGCACCTTCCCCATCTCCCACCTCCGCTTCTGGGTCCTGCAGATCATCTTCGTCTCTACCCCCAGCCTCGTGTACCTGGGCCACATCCTGCACCTGGTGCATCTGGAGGAGAAGGCGCAGCAGCAAGCGGCAGCACGGGCCGGCAGCGGGGCCAAGCGGCAGCGCCCCAGGCAGCCCCGGCTCCCCGTGGGGGACACGCGGGGACGGGTCTGCATGCGGGGGGCCATCCTGAGGACGTACGTCTGCAGCGTTGTTTTCAAGGCTCTCTTGGAAGTGGGCTTCATTGTGGGYCAGTACGCCTTGTATGGGTTCCAGCTGAAGCCCCTCTACACCTGCAGCCGCTGGCCCTGCCCCAACACTGTCAACTGCTACATCTCTCGGCCCACCGAGAAGACCATCTTCATCCTCTTCATGCTGGGGGTGGCCTGTGTGTCCCTGCTGCTCAACCTGGTGGAGATCTACCACCTGGGTCTCACCAAGTGCCGGCAGGGGCCGGGCCCCAAGTCCCGCATCCTGCCCAGTCCTGGTGGCCCTGCGGGACCCTGCAGCACCCGCAGCACCCTGCCYGGCAGCGGCGGCCCTGTGGCTGCTGGCAGATCCCCCCATAGCCTGGCACCCCTGGGGAAGGAGGGTGCATGGCTGGGGGCGGCCAGTGGGCCCCACGGGAAGGCGCGAGCAGCAGACCTGGCAGTGTGAACACGGCCTGCTGGGACGCACAGGGGTGGGTGATGCACCGGCAGCCACAGTTGCGGTTCTGTCTCTGGGCCCTACCAGGCTCGTGGCATGGACCCCACGGCCAGCGCGAGAGATGGGCATGGCCCCGGGGACACGGCTCAGCCGCTCCCTGCGCTCCCGGGAGCAGCAGGGCTGAAAGTAGGGCCAGGCTGGGGAAGGGGCTGCTCCGCCCTTGGGGGGCAAATAAACACCCACTGCACCTCATTCGACTACTGCTCTGCCCACGGGCACCGCGGCATCACTCTCCGACCGGTCCGTCCCATGGACACACTACGTGGCCAGGGCAGGGCCACTGCTGGGTTGGGCTGGGCTGGATTGGGCTGCAGCCCTGCGGGCAAGGGCTGGTCAGGGAGAAGCAGGACAGGGACAGGCAGGGCGTGCGAGGCTGGCACCAGCGGGCACGGGTCAGGGGCCATCCCGGCATGCCAGAGCTGGCAGCGCACCAGGGGCCAAACAYGGTAGRAAGYGCAGGCAGGGAGGGATGGACAGGAGTGAGGTGCACGGCCRGAGTGGGACACTGGCCCCGCTCTCCTGCAGTGCCCACCCTGCCCGGGGGTGAAAAGCAGGAGCTGGCAAAAGTTTTCCGCATCTTTATTTGAAATGAATGGTTTCCAGAGACACAGGGTTAGTCCTACCGCCCTGGCATCACTACAACAAGACTGGTGAGCGGCTCACTCTCCACATGGACACAGAGAACAGATGGCCCCGGGCCAGGGCCCAGAACAATATATACAGGCTCAACAGGAGACCCATGTACAGCTCAAGAAAACCGACCAGAACACGAGGAGGGGCAGGAGGAGCAGCACAGCTGGAGCCAGGCTCGCCCTGGGCAGGGCGCTGGCACCCCACTGCTTTGGGAGGGAGGGGGAAGCCAGGCAGAGCTCCTCGCTTCTGCCAGCGGCTGCCCGAGCCCCCTGCCAGAGGGGAGGGCCCCACCGATGGCAACTTGCAYCAGGGAGGGGGATTACGCCAGGACGGGGGACGGTGGGGAGAGAGGGGCAGCGCTGGCACAGACCCATTTCCATCAGTTTTCCGCCAACTCAGAAAACATTGACAAAATTGAGGGAGGCGGCCCAACTGCATACGAGGGAGGCATCCCCGTGGTGAGGCCGGCTCTTGGCCCTCATGTTCCAGAACCAGTTCCCTCCGCTCCCTCAAGTCAGCCCGAACCTTTCCCACCCCCAGGAACAAGCCCTCCCCCAGACCCAACAGGTCTCAGGCTGCYRGTGGTCCTTCTCCACTGGCTTGAAMAYACCATCCTGCCGCAGCAGCAGGAGCAGCGCTACCGTTCCTGCCATGCCACCCGCAGCCTCATGAGGGGATGCTAAAGGAAGGGGGAATTAAAAGCCTCGGGGCTGCTGGTCCCAGACAGCACTCTGCCGTATTGTGCGGTTCCTGCCCCGGGGCAGGGGGAGAGTGGGGTAGTGTCAGGGCTGGGGGTAGGGGGCAACAGGGCTGGACAAGGGGAGCTACCCTGGGGGGCTCTGCCACCCCTGTGCTGTGGGGACTGGCCCCAGGGAAGACGGCTCACCCAGCAGCCGGGACAGGAGGCAGGGCTGAGCAGGGGGACCACGTACATAGAAGAGGCCTGTAACGAGCAGGATGGGATGTCCAAGTCCAGTAACGATGAAGGGACAGCACTGCCGCAGCACCGGCCCCTCCCGCGCTGCACAGCCCCTGCCCTGCAGCGGGAGGCAGGGAGACGAGGCATCCAGGGCTGGAGCGCTGCCAGCCCAGCAGCACGTCGCTCCTAGTCCATGTCGTCCTCCAGGCCGCTGAGCCGACTGTGCTCCTCGTAGATCTCCCTCACGGCCAGGATGCGGTTCAGCATGCTCTCCAGCATGCTCCGGTCCATGGGGATGACCGAGTACCAGAGCGGGGACTCGGCGATGCACGACCGTTCAGGCTGCAGGTAGAAGACATCATTGCGGTTCCGCAGACTCTCGGGACTGTAAAGAGAGAGGAAGGTGAGCCCTGGGATATCAGCTCCAGGCGCTCAGAAAGCTTGGCCTGCCCTCATGGTTATCAAGGCTTGTCACAGCCTCTCATCCTTTGGCAGGACGAGGACACAAACTGAGTCTGCAGCTCCTCGCTCAAGACCAAAGCCCCTAACCAGCCAAGCACCAGGACTCATACTGCACACTCCTGCCTGTCTGGAGAGAGGCAAGTAGTGGAAGGAGCCAGAGAGAAGCATTCTCTCAACCATGGTCTATACAAGCAGCACAGACCCTGGGCAAGGCTTCATGCTCAAGTACAAATATTTGGAGGRCAGCAGCCACTCTGCAGGGTCGCACCAAAACTGAGAGGTGGCCCCAAAATGGCACAGGCCCCTTCTCCAGAGAAAGCCTCACCATTTGGAGAGATAAAACTCATAGAACTTGACTGGGCATCGGAGTGGGTTCATCCTGTTCTCCCGCTGCTCCAGCATCGGTACCTCCTCCTCACGCTTCCGCTTTCCAGAGCCGCCATCTGCAGAGGGGGAGAGAGCAGGATCACGGCTGGGACCCGATGGAGGAGGCAGGGGGAGGGACAGAGATGCTCTGTCAGACCTTACCTCGGCCTTTCTTCTGCTTGGCAGGAGCGTAGTAGCGGATGCTCACCACCTTTGTCATGCCACGGGCTGTGGTGCACTTGCGGGACTGACGCACCACATTGGTGAAGGAGAGCTGCATGTGCTCCTCCGCCGTCTGCAGCCCAAAGAACTTGGTGTTGAAGAACATGAGGGTGTTGAGGAGCACAAAGGGTGAGTAAACGCCCAGCTGCTTGCACTCCCAGAGGTGCTCCTCCTCGACACGCGAGAAAACTGTGTCTGCAACGCACAGAAGAACCAGGTCACATCAGCAGTGGCCTTGTAGCAATCCCTTCACCCTCCCCAGGCAAGCTCACTGCAAAAGGCTGACGCTTCACAACATCCCCTTTTCCACAACGTTACTTCTCCAGAGCCATCAGCAGAGCTAGATGCTGGCTCTTGCCCAGCCACGAGCCACCCCAGAGCGCAGCCAAACCACAGGCCAGAACCCAAATCAATCCTAACCGCTCATCCCTATAGATGGCCACAAAGTGAACTCCAGGTTAGTGCTCCATCACACTCAGCGTGAGATGAAGGAAAAGCAGCAGGCAGGACAGACGTGGCCAGCTCTTGCCTAGACACACAGGTCTGGAGCCAAATGCCTCTGGCTGGGACAGCCAATATGCAGAGGTGAGGCTGGATCTGTGAACTAACTACTGACAAGACACAGAAAGGAAGGCAGCCCGGATCACAGCATCATGAAAAGCCTCTGCAGAGCTAAGTCAGTCTGCTCACAAGGCAGCAGCACAGGATCCCTGGCCAACACTTCGCACAGTGTGCAGGGCTTGCCCACGTGCTGGGAACACAAAGGCATGGGCCAGCGTGCCTCCTGGCTTGGTATCCTCTGCCAAATGGTGGAGACACCACTGTGAACTCTTGTAAAGATTCAAACTGTCCCAGGACGCAAAGCAGCCGTGCTCTGCTCCCAGCTACCCTGACTCTGGGTAACAGAAGCTGCTGAGGCGTAAACCAGGCTGGCTCCGCTGTCGGTATGGGTCAGTACGACCCCAAGACACAGTGGAACCGTGCTGCCTATGCCAAGGAAGAGGGCTGAGGCTGGGGGAGCACAATCAGATCGGAGGATCCAAGGCTAGAAGCACAAACTGGGTACATGTGGTGACTGAAGGTACTCTGGAGACACATACTATTTGGTAAGATTGTGGGTTGCCAGCCGCTCAGGGACTTGTTCAGCTCCTGCACAAAGGTCAGGTAGTAAAGGTCTGTAAATATATTCACCATACGATTGTTCTCGAGCAGGTACTAGAAAGGACAGAACACACAGTCAAGAGAGACATGGCAGCACCCGGAATGCCAACCCTCCCCAGAGAGCCCAGGGCACACATGCAGAGCACCCCTCCTTGTACAACCAGACCTGCAGGGCAGACTCCTAAAACCAGCCACTTCTGAGAGCTGTGAGGAAAATCCCGGGGCATGACAAAGCAGACTTGGTGCTGAAGAAGGGTCTGAGTTTGGGGATATCTCCCAGC
Organism: Oceanodroma leucorhoa; assembly: GCA_030449065.1. Taxonomy (NCBI): domain Eukaryota; kingdom Metazoa; phylum Chordata; class Aves; order Procellariiformes; genus Oceanodroma; species Oceanodroma leucorhoa. The sequence continues at coordinate 11,200,353 of JASVER010000011.1, forward strand.
CCTCCTCAAGGATGTGCAAGAAGGGTGCAAGGGTGGGGAATAGCTGCCACCCTACCCGCTGGGCTTGGGAACAAAGACCGAACTAGGTGGGCTGCTGTCCCGGGGTCAGGCACTGAAGGAGAGTCCAGTGAGCCTCTCTGCCTTCTGGGGACCCAGAATAAAGGGTACGAGCTCCCCTCACCAGATCTGACCCCCAGGTTTGGCTGTGGAGGACTTGAGGGCAGCAAGCCCTCCCTCACCTGCTGGATGCCAAGGCAGAGGTAATAGATGCTGTCCGGTTCGTAGCGCTCCCCATTGGGCCGTGTTATCTCCTTGACAAACTGGGCCAGGCCGTAGTTGAGCTCAGCTGCTGTGCAGGCCAAGATGTCTTCCTTGATCCTCATGGGCTTGGCTGCGGAGACAAGCACAGCAGCCTCAGACAATAGCCTGCAAGGCCAGGAGCACCTAAACACCCTGGGACCCAGCTTTTGGGAGGTTTCTGCCACCCCATCCCATCCAGACAGGGCACTTACGGCCAAAGCGTAGCTCCTCTCCCTTGCTGGTCTCTCCCCCTGCATACTTGGCTTGCACCCAGGACTTCCAGGCATTCACACCGTATGAGTAGTTCAGCACTGTGCAGCTGGGCTGGCTGCTCATTGAGTCCCGGGAACAGCTTTCAGAGAGCACCAGACGCTTTTGCCCCTGCAGAGAGGTGTACTGTGAGCCTGGGCACCGACCTGGGACAGAYGCGAGAGTCCTGGCCACCCCTCAGACCTGCTGCCTGCCAGCTCCCTCCCAGCGTGCCTGTGCGCATGCCAGCAGGCATCATTCTGCTGACAGCCAAGCCAACAAGGCCCATTAGTTATGAGGACCACACGCAGGAAACAGGCCAGCTCTCACGTGACGTGTAGCATCAAAGCTCCTCCGAAGCGACAGGCAAGTATTTTCATTCAAGGAGTGGCACACAGGCCAGGTATGCCCCGAAGGGAGAGGGCACAACCTTCCCAGCACACCGAAGCCTCTGGCACACTTCACCTCGTACGTCCCAGATGGCAGCTCCCACTCCAAACCCAAAGAGCTTTAAGCATGCAGTACCCACGGAGAGCTCACCTTTCGGACAGCACGAGGCAGATCTTGCTCTGTGGACACATCATCTGGTCCCACCAGCCCACAGTCAAAGAGGAAGTCCACACTGGGGTTGATGTCTAGAGGGTCTGAAAGGAAACACAGGCAGAAGGGCGCAGCTGAGACTTCTCATCCTGTCCCCTGTGCTGGCCTGGTTCTTACAGCAGGATGAAGAGAGAACACACAGCCCAGTGCTTCACACCCTCCACCACTGCCTGGCATGAACTTTCAGCCACAGCCCAACAAAAGGAAATACAGCTCTGGCAGATGATGCTAAGCTTTCTCAGACTAACCAGACCCCCACATTCTCCCCTCTGACAATTTTTTGTTTGTTTTTTTAAACTTGAGGAACATTCCTCATCCCCTTGTGCGAGGCCAGCACTGSGGACAGCCTGGCACAGGCACACCAATTCTGTCCTTTGCTGCTAGCATCCTGCCTCAGTACTGCTGTGCTTCTGCMAGTCCCTGCCTCTTCTTCCACCTTCTGCCTGCTAATGGACACAGCAATTCTGCCGTCTCCCAGGATGTCATGCCCTGGCCAGGTCTCTCTCTCGCCTTGCTGGATCCTCTGGATCCATAAGCACACCAGCACCACTGCCCTGCTTTTTGTGCTGTTAAAATCAGCTTCTCACTCCCCCTTCTCTGCAGACCTATGTTCGGAACAGGTCAGTTAGTCTAGACAAACACACACTCCTTCAAAAGTGGTGGTCTCCTCACCCCTGCTGTGAGCAGTCATCTGCAAGACTCTCAGCTCCTGGCCTCAAGCCTGCTCAGTCAGAGGGCATGGGGAGGTAAGTTCACACAGCTCTTAATGCTGTTGGCAACGGTTGGCCAAGGGCAGTGGGAGGACCCTGCTGCAGCATGAGCAGCACTGCATGCCTGCTTCACCCAGCTCTTACTCTTAGGGAAGTCAGCCTCCAGGTCCTGGCCCGGCTCATCGAGGACATTTGCCATCTTGACAGCCATAGCCAACACATCGTCCCGTGCTGGTCCAAACAGATCACAGTCCTCCAGGAGACCCTCTGCACTCTGGTTACTCACCAGGTCTGCAATGCAAAAGCAGATCATAAACCCAACTTTCAAGAAAGTCCTTCGCCTGTTTTCCCTGTGACAGCTGGAAAATGAAGTCAGGCTCTGTGCAGCACAGTCCTGTGCTCAGAGCAGCCCCACGACATCTGCACTGCCCAGCTTTCCCTGGACAGCAAGATGTTGGACACTTGTCCTCTCCCCAGCCACAGTCCTAGACACTGGGGCTCGAGGAATGMAGCCCCCAAGTAAAAAGACCTGCGAGGTCAGGACTGCTAGTCTTCTGGCTGGGAAGCTGCTTTAGGTAAGAGCCTGAACAGCCACCTGAATAAACTAACAGTGCTGCACATGTGCCACAAGACTAGCACCYCCAAAAGGGACGGTGGCAAACACTGCTCCCTGCTGCAGCTCTTCCCTTCTGGTATCTCTTCAGCAGAAGCTGAGGACTTGCTTTTCCCTGCTCCATTTCCAAAGGCTTTGGGGGAGCTGCAATCCAGGCAGATGTTCTAGCTCCAAGAGCCGGCAAACCCCACATGATCCCAGCTGTTGGGCCAGACCAAGCCATGGCAGAACCTACCGCACAGGTCCGAGGAGGCCTTGTCCAGTTCCTCAGCCTCTGCAATCATCTCGGCCATGGCCAGGATGTCAGCCTCCAGGGGATTGGAGGGGATCTTCACCTTCAGCTCCTCAATGGTCTCCACAATCTTATCTGTGCTCTCCAGCGTGGTGGGCAGGAACATTGGCACAGGCACCTGTCRACAGCAGCACACCAGGCAGAAAACTGACACTCAGCTGACTGACGTAAAAGCAGAGGCAGGAGAAGAGGACGAACAGAGAAGCAGGGAGGCTGCAGCAAGGCAGGATCGAGACAGTAAGAGAACAGGAGCGGGTGGAGTGTGTGGCTTACCGGGACAGGCATGGAGAAAGGCACAGGTACTTTCTGGCAGTACATATGCATAGGCACAGGCACGAAGATCGGGACGGGGATTGGCAACACAATCACCTGGGGCTTCCAGTCAGCCTCTGACAAGAGCAAAAGTATGTCAGTGAGCTTGCTCCCAGCAGCTCCTCCACCCAGCAGCCCYGCTGCGCACTGCCATGCCCCCTGCCATCCAACACCACCGCCCTTCCAGCCACCAGCTTCTGACYCATGGGCAGAGCTGGAGCAGCAGCAAGCCAAACAGCCCTGCAACGAGAGAGGCTTGCCTTAGCCAGAGGTGCAAGCCCTGCTCTTACATGGCCCTGCTGAGAGATCTAGTTGCCTTGCATATGCTGGAGACCACACACACATGCTCAACAGGAGCTACACAGCGGAACCTCCTCAGCAGATGGCCCCTCAGACAAGCTCACGATCTCCACAGGAGCAGGAGCTCTCCCACAAGAGGTGGGATCAYGCTGCAGTGCTCTCTGCATCTCTCCTTTTGCTGCTGATGGAAATGGGCTCCCTACCTCCAGCCCTGCCGTGTGTGCCTTGCACTGCCCTGAGACTCCTCAGCACGGTGCCAAACACACAGCCGCYCTGTACAGCATTTCAAGCTGGATTCACATTTAGTCTGGAGCAGGGACGTGCCACTTGCCTTTCCAAAACGCCCCTGAAATCCTGCAGTTATGTCTTGTTTTCCTACCTGTCTGACATCCTTTGGACTTCATCTCTATCTTGCAGGAAACGCCCCGGTTCTGCATCAGTGGTTTACACATGGCAGCTTTGTTTTTCCGAGGGGTGGCTGGAACCGGAGGGGGCGGGGGAGGCGGTGCAGCTGGAGACATCTGGGCTGAGGAGGTCTTTGCCGACAGCTGAGGAAGCGCAGAAAGCAGGAGGTTGGTGTCCACCTAAGGCAGCACCACCTCTTCCCAACCACACGTACAGCTGGAGAGACTCCCAAAGCACCTCCTGGAGCCTGGCAGTCCCCAACACACACACACGTATGGACGCTCCCGCGGTCAGACCCCACTGAAGGACTGCCAAGCTGCTCCTGGCAGGCAGCAAGCCTGGGCAGCACCCAGCAGGGAGTCTGGCACTGGTTGCTCCTGCCCCGCGGGGCAGCGGGGAGCACAGTGGGACAGTGACTATACAGGGGAGCACCGCGCAAAGAGCCAGTGCCACACTGGCAGGCTGTTCTGGAGCCCATCATCGATTGCCGGGGAATGGTTATTCTCCCGCCTTGCAAGAGATATGCTGATGCTGCCCTCCCCAGCAGCTCTTATSAGCTCCCACTACCCAGACATCTTAAAACGCATTGGTTGTAGAAGAATGAAATCTCCCTGAGCAATGGCAGGTCTGTCCTCTCCTTGGGGACAACCCCTTGTGCTATCTTGCAAACTCCTACCTCCAACAGGCCTTACCATGTTAGTCTCTGCCTTCTGTGGGGAGGGGGCAGGTGGTTTTGGCTCTGAAGTCTGACCTGTAAGAGAATGCAACGACTCTAAGTTCAAGAGCTCCTGGGCCAACAGGTCCCACTGCTGGGACTGGAAGTGGCAGCAGCCAGAAGGCAGTGACAGGCTTCCCAGAAACTGCTCCTGGCCACTCCAGGAACAGTTAATGTTTCCACAATCTCTAGCCCTAGGCGCTCAGAAGACACTACAACTCCAAAATCAAGTCATTCCCACGTCATTTTGTGCTCCCTTGCAGTCCACCCCATCCCCATCACAGCAGGTCAGGAGAAATCCCAGCCCCTTGTAGAGAGAGGAATCCAGGGCTCTATTCCCAGCCCTGCCTATTGGCTTGCTGTACCGAGCCATGGCCCCTCCCTGTGCCTCCATCTCCCTGCTCCAAATACCTTGGCAAAGTGCTTCGAGATCCCTAGGAAGAAGGTGACAGGGCTAGTAGTAGTGTTACAAGATATCCCAGAAAGCAGCGAGACAGCTTTGCCCCAGCCCTAKAGATGCAGTACATTCCCCTAAGGAAAGAGGGGATCACCTGCAGGTAAGAGGTGCATGTGGCAGATGCTAGTCTCGGGTGGTGACAATATCATCCTGGCTTGGACGATAATTCCAGCTCATTTGCTCTGCAGAGAACCTGCACCGATCTCAAAGGCTGATGAGCTAAAASAGCACCTTCATCCAAGTCTCCCGTGAGCCCTGGTTACCCATGTGGCTGGGAAAAAGAACTGCCTTCTACAGCACTGACTAACCGTGGGCCATGCATGAAGGAGACACCTGCAAGAAAAGCAGCAGGTCTCAGCACCCAAAGGAAGTGGTGGGTCCATTTGCACCTCCTACATACAGATAGGCTCTCCAGGAAAGATCCAGACTCCCAAAGGACCAACACATGGGCATTGGCACTGTGCAGGTTTCCTCTGTCCCGAGGAAACACAGGACAGCTCTTGAGCAATTGGAGGCCCAGCAGGGTCCACCCGACTACCACAGGGGGACGGGTAAGTTCCAGTYGGAGGAAGCTCCCTAGCCTGCGGCTGAGCATTCAGCCATAGGATCTGCAATGGCCTCAGTGGGTCCAAGAACTCCCCCTGACCAGCCCCTTGTGGATGGGCAACAGGTGGGGGACATCAATAGCCTGAATAAGAAAAGACAAGCTATCAGCAGAGTATCAGCAGTTTCTGCTGCAGCAGAATCAAAAGCAAAGTGGATTGCCCCACAGGGCAATGATTTAGAACTAAGGGAAACAAGATCCTCCTGCCACAAAGCTCCATGTGCTACATGTCCAGGCTTCCAAGAAAGCTGCAGCTTGTTCTTTACTCTCATCCCAACACCAGCAAGGAGCTGTCAAGACATTGCCTGCACCAACCGTGACTTCTGGCCCTCTATCCTCTCCAGCTGGACAGCCCTGTGCAGAGGCAGTTCCCCCTGGAAGTCTTTGAGCACACTTCTGTGRCAGAAGCTCCTCAATCCCTCATTACACAGACTGTTCCCTGCAAAGGAATGGCCACTTTTATCATCAGCAAGCACTCTCGGCATCACCAGGTTGGCAGCAGCTACTGGGTCACAAGAATGAATGCTTTTAGGCAACCACTGGCTGCAAGAGAAGCAGCAGGTAGTCAGCAGCTCTTGCCCAAGATGGGCCTGAACTCCAGGTAGTCCCTTGTAAGCTGGCAACACAGCTGCCAGGTCCACAGAAGACCCTGGCTGGACCAGGCAGAAGCTGTTCCTCACCATGCACTGACAAGCTGCTTCGCCCAAAATCCCCTGCACAGCATGCTGGGCTGGAAAGCTCTCTTGTGTAAGCACACAGCAGGCCCTGGCTCCAGCACCCTTCCTTTGCCAGCTGAGCAGTATGCCACAGTCCTGGGACAAGGACGTCCACAGCTGTCCCACAACTGGGAGGGGATGGGTGTGCCAGAACACACAGAGGGCCCAGTGCCACCAGCAGGATTCACCAAGCATGGCAGCTGCTGGGGCAGCCTGGAGCTTGTGCTCAGCCGAGTGCTCACCACTGCTGACGGGCTTTTCCTTGGCTGCCCTCAGAATCCTCTGCCTCACAGCGCGCACGGAGAGGCAGCTGTGGCACGGTGAAGGGTGACACCCCATGTGCCAAACAGCAAAGTTCTTGGGGGCCTCCAGAGATGTGGTGGAGGGGGACTCAGATTCTTGTGGTTGKTGGTGGTGGAGAAGGTACTTCTCAGTCTTGTGGTCCACGGCTCCAAGGAGACAATGGCCAAATGGTGTGAAACATGCTTCCCCCTGCAGGCAGAGCTTGCTCGCTGTGCCTGTGTCCCAAAAGCAGCGTTACTGGTCCCTCACAAGCGAGATGCCTTGAAAGCAGAGGACAAATGGAACAGCGTGGCTAGGGCTGTGGAATCACTTGGTGAGCTACAGGAACCAGCAAGTTTAACACCTCTTCCTCCCCTTGGCAGCAGGACACTCTGTGCCCCATCAGGCAGACTCCCCCTGGGCACCCCCATGCCAGCAGAAACCAACAGTTCCTTTTCCAGGTCACTCCAGCGTGCTGCCACTTGAGCCGTCACCTCACMCGGCCTTTTACTGAGCATGGCTCTAGGAGGGCAGGGTGGGACTCCCCCGGCTGGGGGAACCTGCTGCTTCTGGCAGAGCAGCTCTGCTTTGCTGTCTAAACAGCACTGACATCCAGGGCTTCCCCGTCTTGCAATCAGCCCACTGCTGTCAGAAGAGGAACCAGGAAGAGTCTGGAGATGGAGGACGAGGTCTCTCACAGGAAGGTCCTTGCCTTGGTTTCCCCTCCTTGGCGCACCCTAGCCAGGGTTTTACGCCTCATGAAATCCCAGGGAGGGCAGCAAAGCCCCGAGCCTGCGATGCAGATATCTGTTGAAGCTTGATGCACCAAAGCGAGTCCCACCATAAGCTGCAGGCATTTTAACTAGATCACACAGATTACCTAGAAGATCACGGCCTACGAAAGACCAAGCAGAATGAGACTACGCGAGTGTCCGAGGGCCAAGCGATGTCTTGTCACTGTCACTAGGAGCACCTTCCATCCTGAGGGACCCCAAAGCACTTTGCAATCTTCCATAAGCAACTGGCTCAAGTTAATGATAGGAAATGGGGCAACAGGCAGTGAAAATCTCCTCTCCAGCTGGAACTCCACGGATGCAGAATGGGGTTATCCGGGACACGGGGTTGGCAACTCCCCAAAGCTGCAGCGATCTTTGGGTATGTGGTAGGACTCCAATCTAACATCGCAAGACAGAGTGCCTCCAGCAGCTCAGCGCTCCCTCAAGATCGTTCTAGGTTCAGCTCTGGCTGAGGAGAGCCCACCTACAGCATCACCAGCACCACTTCCTGCAGCACCCTGCGTTTTCCTTGAATGTTTCCCATCCAAGCACTGACCTGGCCCAATCCTGATTAGCTTATGAGATCTGAGAAGGTCACAGCTCGGAGGTGGTGTGGGGCTGCAGGTGGATTATCATGCCAAACCACGCTGTCCCCTAACCCTGTAAATCGAGCTCTCCGCTGGCAACATGAGGCTGTTAAATCCCTGAGTATCCTCGCTAAGAGTGTGAGCTACAGGCAGCACGCTGGCACCGGCTCCTCCCGTCTGGGCCCTGTGTGTCATAGAACCATAGACGTTAGAGATGGAGAAGCCCCATTAGGTCCCACTCCGTCCTTTCCCCCCCAAGGGCCAGTGCAGGATTGTTCCCTAGCGTCTCATCCAGTCCCGGGCAGGAAGCTTCCACCCCTYGCTGTTCAGTCTTCCCTGTGTCTCTCGGACTGAGCTATGCAGGTCCCCTCCCTCCCTCCTACTCACTGTTCAGCAGGCTCTCGGGCCCCTTCTGCGTGTCCAGGTTGGGCTGGTTCTGTTGATTGTAAAATCGCAGCAGACACTGCTGGTTGCAGAAGTGTTTGATTTGCCCCCGCCAGTGGATGGTTTCCAGCAGCTTCCCCTGACGCTTGCAGGCATGGCACCGAGCTGCCTAAAGCCCGCATCAGCAGGAGAGAAACAACGAGTAACTAACCACACCCCCTCCGAGTGCAACACAACTCTCCAGTGAAAGGTGCACATAGCAAGGTGCTGTGAGCTTCCCCACAGCAGTGCCCTGCCAGTGCCAGCCRGGGACTCCAGCGGTGCGAACTTCTCACAGCAGCACTAGCCGCGGATCCAGCACTGTGAGCTTCCTCAGTGCAGTGCTCTGGCAGGATCAGCTGGGGACTCCAGCTACGTGAGCTTCCCCGTAGCAGTGTCCCGTCATTGCCAGGCAGGACTCCAGCAGTGCCAGGTTCTCCGCAGCAGTGCCAGCCAGACTCCAGCAGTGTGAACTTCCTCAGTGCAATGCCCACTTATCTGGGTGCCGTGCCCACCACAGCACTTAGCACAAGCTGCCAGTGCCAATACTGACCTTGAAGTACCAGAGCAAGTATTTGCTTTTGCAGTCTTCACTACAGAAGTCCCAGGTGCTGCCCTCCAGCTGCTCGGTGACCGCCCGCTGGCAGGTCTGAGAACAGTAGGTGCAGGTGATGCAGCACAGGCCCAGGTTCTTGGTGAAATCCTGTTTGTAAAGAAGCACACACCCTGCGGAGAAACAATAGGAGTGAAACCTTCCCAGGATGAACTGGGGGCCTCCCTGACCCAAACATGACCAGAATCCAGGTCTGCGGAGACAACAGAGCACACGCAACACACTGTAGGGAACAATCCAGCACTGGCCCCTGGGGCTGGGATAAGATGGGACCTCATGGGGACTTGCCATCTCTCACCTCCATGCTTCTAGGAAGAGTCTGACTCCAACCTCCTGTGTGCAGGAACCCAGCAGGCAGGGCAAGGCCAGGTCAGGCCAGCCCAGACGCAAGAGCGTAGAAGTGCATGATGACAGGAGGAGCGGAGCTGCCACCTGCTGTCTCCCCAGCCCCCAGAGAGAGAAAAGCTGTGAGAAAGCCCTCCCCAAGGACACAATGAACGGTAAAGATCTTGCCCTAGGGCCTGGCTGGACAGCAAGCCATCCCCACGACAGTCCTCCCTTCACTGCATGGCAAGGCTCTCGCCCCAGGGCCTGGCTAAGACAGTCTCCCCTCTGTTCCTCTCCATGCTCTCTTCTCCTCCCCCAGCATGGGCTGGCATGGGGGCTCTGCCTCTCCCGTGCCTTCCCCAAGTACCTTCGCTGCAGAAGTTCTTCTCCACTCCAGAGAAGCGGATCTTCTCATGCAGCAGCTTCTCCTGCTTGCAGTGCTCACACTGAGACACCACCCCGCGCAGCCGCTTGAAGTCCTCGCAGCAGTCCTTGCAGCAGAACTGATACACCTTGTCCTGCCAAAGAGACCGCCACCGGGTCAGCCAGGCTGGCAGGAGGTCCCCACACTTCTCGGGGAAGCAAGAGCAAGACTACAGGGCTGAGCCAAGTCCCCAGCTCTCCTGGCACGGGGGTTTGGCAGAAGTGGTCTCCTCCTGCCCTTCTGACATCCAGCTGAACATCAGGAGCGCAGCACTCAGCGCGCGGTCTCCAGGCATGTCTCTGCAGCTAAGGCGCAGAAGGAGCTCTGCTTTGAGCAGGAAGAGGAAGGAGCCCTGCAGTCCTCACCGGGGTTGGCCTCCGCCTCAACATCCCCCTGGGGAAAGTCCTCACCTGCCAGTCTAGGATCTCCGGCTTCCCGCTGAAAAGATTGTGGCAGTAATGGCAGTTGAGGTGGATCCCACCTTCCGGGCTGGTTCGCTGCAGGAGACAGAGACAGCTCATGGAGGGAGAGGCACAGAGGGCAGGGAGCACCCGCTTGGCACTGCCACCACCTCCTGCCTCCTCCACCTTTCACAGCAGTCCGTCTGCCTCTGCTCAGACCTGTGCTTGCTGCCACTGTCAGTGACTCACAGTCAGTCCGTCAGATCATGTCTCAAGCTCCTGGAGAGCAGATTCTTGAGCAATTTCACTTTGCTTCCAGTGTACTGGGTCCAGCTCTTCTCAGGAAGGTAAGCTTTCAAGCTGCCACCCCTCTGGATTTGAAAACATTAAGAGAGGGGCTCCGCTACCTCTTCTGAGAATTTCTCTAAAAGATCTTGAAGCACAGGTGCTTCTATTTTCAAGGTAATGCAACTTCAGAATTCAAGCAGCTGTTCTCATCCCACCTTCCTCTGCTAGATTAAACAGCCACTTAGCACTTGGTGTCTTGTCCACAAGGATATATTTATTAATAAAGTCATCTTCCTGGTTTTCTTTCTGATAACCTCAGATAAAGTGCTCTGCGAGTGCCTCAGTACATGCATTTTTCAAGCCCAAATGTAATTTTTCTGTCTTTTTTCAGCATACTTCCAATTTTTCTTCAACATTGAAAATAAAGTGGACATCGGATGAACATCCTTCCTATCTGTGCAACATTCTAGGTAGGTCTTTTGCTCCCTAGCCCCCAAACTTTAACTCCCTGTTCCTCTGCTTGTACTTGCAATAACTTACTTAATTAACCCTTCCCTCTGTGGCTGTAAACTGAGATGCTCATACCGAATGGCTTATCTGCTGTAATCCCAGGGCYTTTTCAAAATCCTTACTTTCCCAGGACTTACATCCCCACACTACTTGAGTAAGGCTGATACAGGATCTTGCACTGAACTGTGCACAGTTTAAGCACACRTTAGGAGGAACCAGTCTTGTCAAGCAATCCAATTTCTTTGCTTTCTATGACTGCCCTGACCTCAGCATGAGTTAACACTTCACCAGTTTTTGTTTCATCTGCAAAATTTTATCACGCTTACTTTGACTTCATTGCCAGATGACTGATGAAGATGTCGAACTCCTTGSGCTTAATACTGATCCCCAAAAAGCCATCTTGAAACACTCTCTTCAGTGGTTTTTCTTTGACAAGTGTGTTCTGAGATCTGCCAGCAAGACAGTTCCTAATCCAGGTTATGCATGGGTTTACTCATATGCTACAATGCTGATTTTACATAGCAATAATTCAAGTTAGRTGAATTAGGTKAAGTCCCTKGTGACTGGAAAAAGGGAAACACTGCACCCATTTTTAAAAAGGGTAGAARGGAGGACCCTGGGAACTACCAACCTATCAGCCTCACCTCTGTGCCTAGGAAAATCACGGAACAGATCCTCCTAGAAGCTATGCTAAGGCACRTAGAGGACAGGGAGGTGATKCGAGACAGCCAGCATGGCTTCACCAAGGTCAAGTATTGCCTGACCAACCCAGTGGCCTTCTATGTCCCAGTGGGCAAGGGAAGAGCTACGGATGTCATCTATCTGGACTTCTGCAAGGCCTTTGACATGGTCCCCCACAACATCCTTCTCTCTAAATTAGAMAGATAYGGATTTGATGGATGGACTCTTYGGTGGATGAAGAATTGGTTGGATGGTYGCATCCAGAGGGTAGTGGTCAATGGCTCAATGTCCAGATGGAGYGACAAGTGGTGTCCCGCAGGGGTCCATATTGGGACCAGTACTGTTTAATATCTTCATCACTGACATAGACAGTGGGATGGAGTGCACCCTCAGCAAGTTTGCAGATGACACCMAGCTGAKTGCTGTGGTTGACAAGYCTGAGGGACAGGATGCCATCCAGAGGGACCTGGACAAGCTCGAAAAGTGGGCCYRTGTGAACCTCATGAGGTTCAACAAGGCCAAGTGAGGKGCCTGTACCTGGGTCRGAGAAACYCCGCTATCAATACAGSCTGGGGGATGAAGGGATTGAGAGCAGCCCTGCCAAGAAGGACTTGGGGATACTGATGGATGAAAAGCTGGACRTGAGCCGACAATGTGCGCTCGCAGCCCAGAAAACCAACCGTATCCTGGGCTGCCCAAAGAGAAGCGTGGCCAGCAGGTCGAGGGAGGTGATTCTGCCCCTCTGCTCTSCKCTGGTGAGACCCCACCTGCAGTACTGCGTCCAGCTCTGGGGTCCTCAGCACAAGAMAGACATGGACCTGTTGGACCAGGTCCAGAGGAGGCCACGAAAATGATCAGAGGGCTGGAACACCTCTCCTGTGARGAAAGGCTGAGAGAGYTGGGGTTGCTCAGCCTGGAGAAGGGAAGGCTCCGGGGAGACCTTATTGCAGCCTTTCAGTACTTAAAGGGGGCTTATAAGAAAGATGGGGACAAACTTTTTAGCAGGGCCTGTTGCGACAGGACAAGGGGGAATGGTTTTAAACTAAAAGAGGGTARATTTAGACTAGCTATAAGGAAGAAATTTTTTATGATGRGGGTGGTGAAACACTGGCACTGGTTGCCCAGAGAGGTGGTAGATGCCCCRTCCCTGGAAACATTCAAGGTCAGGCTGGAYGGGGCTCTGAGCAACCTGATCTAGTTGAAGATGTCCCTGCAGGGGRGTTGGACTAGATGACCTTCAAAGGTCCTGTCTAACCCAAGCTATTCTATGATTCTCTGATTCAAGTYGTATGAAGTCTACAACTGTAAAAGCTCTACAGCTACCCTACCAACACCATTTGTGATCTCAGCAAAGGATTACATCAAGCTTTTATTAAAAAAACAAACAAACAAGAAAACCCCACAACACCCAAAAAACCCCCAACACAAAAACCACAAGAAAAAAACAAACCCCAAAACCAAACACTGCAAATGCCAGTAACTAACTCTCTACCTCTAGATTCTCTAAGTTTTCTCAGCCCAGGGCATGTTCTGGCCTAAGTTTCCCAGGTCTTCCTGGCTGTTGCTTTGTTCTTTGACAACTATGCAAAACTAATATTCTTCCAGTTGCCTTTGAATACCACAAACGTTTCACATATGCTGAAACTTAACATCGGAAGATTAAAAACCACCAGTCAATCCTCTGAGGATTATTAAACGTGAAGTATCCAGGCCTGCTGTTTGTAAATTTGTAGACAACGTATCCTAGAAGACTTATGTTCCCTGGTGACACCTGGCTCAGAGGGCAGCTCTGCCTCTTTCCACCCCACTAGCAGGTGCCCACTGTGCTTTGTTAACTTACTTGTGCTTTTGCTTGTGCCCTCAGAAGGCCACTACATCCCAAACCACTTATGCAGCACAGCTCTGCACTGCACTCCCGCTGGGCATAACCTGATAGACAGGAGTGAATTACAGCCCGTCTTATCCCAATGGAGGAAGGGGGAGATAGGGCCAAGACTTGAGTTATTGGCAACTACWATCACTGCAACTCTTATGCTCCAGCAGAGACTTTCTTATGGACCCTCCCTGAGGAGCTTGAGGAAGGTGGAGCCCCTGCTAAGTGTGAAAGGAAGCATGAGCTCTATGGCCCAGCCCAGCATGAAGGATATTTCAGTACCTGGAATTTGGTCCAGCAGCTGGGGCTGCAGAACTGGTAGACAACCCGGTCTGTCTTGTTGTAATAGCAGGGTTCAGATAAACTCTTTCTGCAGAAGCTGCAGGGTCTAGGGGGACCTGATGAAACAGACAGGAATTGGTGAGGGCAGCAGCACAGGACATGGGACCAGATTCTGAGGATGGCATGCAAGCTACTCACTCATCCTCCATCTGTCAAGCTAATATCAAAAAGCAAGGGACAAGAACACCAGGAAACTAAGAGCACCAGATTCTGCTAGGATAGAAATGTTAAACACGAATGGAGAGCAGAGTGGTTCAAGGAAGTGACCCTGGCTCTACAGGAATTTGGACAAAACAGGCTGCAATACTTGCACCAGAGACCATACCCATTCCTGGACACCCTGGTACTCCGTGTAATGGAAAGGGCAATGCCAGCACAGGACGGCACTACAACTGCTTCCTGCGTTCTCAAGAACAACAACGTACACTACTCCTCAGTATTACCATGTCTACATGCTGCAAGCGTTACTCCCTCTCCAAATCTCCTTCCACTTGTCTCACTGGACTCCTCCCCAGGCAAGCAACATGCCTTCTTCCCAGTTTCATCCACCAGCAATAAATAGTATCAAGGAAGGAGTCAGAATGAAGARGTGACTGACTCCCTGTACGTAGGTGCTCTTACCAACCAAGCCTGACTGCTTCACTTTGTGAGAGGTAGTGCAGCAAATGGAGCAGAATAGACCCATCTTGCCACTGCGATCCACGTTGGGCAGCATGTCGAAGTTCTTGCACAGTGTCTTGCACCACATGCATGGGTAGACCCGAGTGTTCTTCTGCAAACACAGAGCAGAACAGAGCTGCCAGGGAGACCACCACAGCCGGYGAGGTCTGACCCTCACATCCCATCCCACTACTGGATCCACCACGGGGCAGCTCTCCTGCAGGGAACGCCTGATGCCAGAGCCAGGCTCACAGGCTGCAGGTTCAGGTGGTGGTAGCAAAAAAGGCTGCCTTCGGCACCTTACCTTCTTGTTTCAAGGGTACCCTGGCAGGAATACAGAGCTTGGCAATCCCATCAAGACAGTTAAGTGAAGCCTGCTCAGGCCACAGAGGAACATACCCAGCCAAGSTTTGGGGAGACATCCAAAAGAAGCCAGCCCATGCTAACTGCATATACCAGTGTTGCTGCACAGTCCAGCTTACTGAGTGTCTAACCTGTGCTCGGGTCCAAGATGGGCCCCATGCAGAACAAATAAATTCTGTTTGCCTGCTTCAAAGTTTCTCCACAGCAATCTCTTAAATGTTTTGTCAGCMATAAAAGGCCAAGGGGATTCAAGTCACCTGCTATTGCATAAGGTGCCCTGTGCCACACCGAGCAAAGGAGCTGTGTGCCCACGGAGACCCCCCACCCCAGGCAGCTGACTCCACACACCTTCTTGTAACTGTTGAGACAGGCAGAGTTGCAGAAGCGTTTTTGCTGGCCTTCGTGGAAGAGGTACTCCAGGGGCAAGCCCTTGTTGTATATGTAAAGTCCGCAGTTGTCACAGCAGTTGGTTTTCAGCCCCTTGGTGGCCCGGAACTTGGTGAAGCAGGCGTCACTGCAGATGCGGTGAACCACGTTCCCATTGCTGACCTCATGCTGGATCTGCAGACACATCATTGCTGTCACTCCCCCAAGCCACCACATGCCTCCTTCTGAYGTGTGTGCACCGCTACTACCACGGTCCTTGGGATAACAAGCTGTTACACTAAAATTCGGGCAAGTGCCATACTGGAAGCTGGTGCGGACTCAGGCTGGCCTCCTCTCTCCAACTGGGAGAGCGGAGTGGCAGGAAGCAATGAGCTTCAGGGCGGGGAGAAGCAGAAGTCTTATTTCTTCTGCTGGAATAAGGGCTGGTTCATGGTAACAAGGAAGGACCTGGGAGTGAGCCCAAGCCAGCTTAGGGGCTGAGGCCTCACAGCATGGGAGAACCTGGCAAATGCCCTGCAATGGTCCTAGGCAGGGCCAAGTGCTGCAGGTCACAAGCACCTCTTCCAGGACATAGGAAGGACAAGGGATTTGTTTACCTCGCCAGGTTTGTGGCAGACGCTGCAGCGGCTGGTGTCTGAGGGATCTGCGGACTGAGGTGCTGGTCTGTGCTGCTGTGCCTCGTAAAGGGAGAGGCAGACAGAGGTGCAGAACTCGTGGAAAGAGCCGCCGGAACCRATCTGGACAACCACCGAGTCCTTGGTGTTCCAGATCTCCCTGGGGATCAGGAGGGGATGTGTTAGTGCAGGGACACACCAGTCCTGCCACAAAGGCACAGGATGGCACACTGCAATGCACGGGACTTTCTGGTGTCCCAAAATGGTGGCAAGAACTGTCTYACAGCAGCTTCTGTCCCAGCCCAGAGGGGTGGTGCCTGAAGACAGAGCATGTGGGAGGTTGTTTTGAGAGGAGGCTGGKATATGGGGCATTGAGCCTGGGGTCAGGCAGGGAAAGGCAATAATGTGAAGGGGGTRTRGGGAGCGTGGGATATGCGGTGTGTGAAGGAAGACATGGGGCAGCAGCTGGCAGTGGGCAGGAGTGGTGTGGGTGAATGGGAAGCACGAGGGTCACAGGGATGGGGACTGGCAGGTAGGGCTGTGGGGYAGGTGAATGGGGTCACAAGCGCAGGAGCACTGAGGAAAGGGGAATGAACACACACTTTTTACAGAAGGTGCATATCTTCTTGCCAGGCGGTTTTTTTGAGAAGGTGGTGAGACAGGAGCTGGAGCAGAAGAGCTGAGGGAGCCCTTTACGCTGGTAGGCAGTTTGGCCCTTCTGCAGTGGGGTCCGGCAGTTGGCACAAGTCATCTTGGTGACRGTAGAGCGGGCAGCTCGCTGAGCCATCTGAGTGCGTAAAGACATGCGAGTTGAGCGTCGGGTACGAAAAGGAACAAAATCCTCATCGTTGGGATCATCCACCATTGCATCAGAGTCTTCGTCAGAGACCGGAACTGCAAAGCAGCAGAGAAAGATGCACAGAAATCCCCCATTAGGAACCGAGACAGAAACCCATGCCATGAGACACATGCTGGGGCTTTCTGGGGTCACCTTTCTGGAGTCCCTCAACATGCTTTGTACCCGTCTGGGTAGAATGATAAAGGGACCCTTAAAAGATATTCTGTTGRAATTGGAGGTGAGTCAGGAGCTCTTTAAGCAAACTGGGCTTAAGTACAATTCCTCTCTAGGAAGTCATGATTTGCCAAGGTTGAGCAGAAGCCTGAAGTGTGAACATTTACAGCAGAAAACCCCCCAAGAACCGGTAGACCTTAAAGGAAACAAGCTGGATCACCAGCCTTCAGCACAGGCAGGCAGTGAAGGAGCAACACACGAATACTAGGGAATGGGAGGGTGACGCTCAACATCTCAAATAACAGAGACTTCACGTACTTCGGCAGGAAAATTCCCAAAATGCAACCTTCCGCCAGACTGCTTGCTGCCATAGAGACAAAGGAAGAAAGTTCCTGGCTGAGGAGATGGAAGATGGATTTCCTGGGAACAACCCCAGAGTCTCATCCTATTACTTGGTGCTTGGCGTCCACACACCACTGTAAAAATACTACAACCCTCCCTTCAACCTAAGTTCCCTGAGAAAGYAAGGCAAGTACCCCAGGATGAAGACTCACGGGGTGAAGGGACCTGTCCTGTGTAAGAGGAAAGTTTGCACAGAAACTGCAGAGTTCCCACCGTACTCACACCATGAACCACCTGCGTACAACAGGTCTGGGCCCTGCTCTCTGGCTGAAACAGGCATAGGCCAGCCCTAGTTACTCACTGCTCTCAGAGGAGTTCACAGTTTCAGGCCTGGCAGTTTCTGATCTTCTGGCTCGTTCACTTCTTTTCTGCTCCTAGAAAACATTCAGAAAATACTTAGGCTAACCATCTGCTAGGATAACCATGGATAAATATCCCAGATCATSGTGGAGTTCCAACTTCTGGGATTTGCTTTCCCAATAACTAGGCTGAAAACAGATAAAACCCCATGGATACCTGACCAGAGTTGGCAAGATGGGAGAGAGGGGGAGGTAGRTTTATGAGAATAACATTCCAGCTGAGGGTAGCAGGGACACATTGAAGCCACATTACAGCCCAGTGGCAGTGCACAGGGATCACTCCATCACAGGAGACACGCAAACTCCTTCCCAGAGGGGTGACGAGACAGCCAGTGTCCCTCATGGAGTTTGTCAACAGCCAGCCACCCTCTAAGCCCCTGTAGCATACATACTTGACTGCATTCTCCTCACCTTCTCAGCTGGCAGCTCGCTTCCCTTCCCAGACAGGCCTTCTCCTGGAACAGAAGCACAGAAGCAGCTTGCATCTAACATCTTGCTTTTCTCCAACAAAAGAGGACAGGTGTTCTGCAAATGCAGCCACCCTTTAGGTCAGTCTGCACATGAAGCCTCAGACAGTCCTGGCTAACAAGCACAGTTATGGTGGTGATCAGACACAGGAAAGCTCCTAAACCCACCACCTGTAGTTAGAGATCCAAACACGCAGCTTGGGAGGAGTCCTGTAAGGGGGAGACCTCCCTGCATGGGGGAGGCAYGCTGGGCAGTTGCCTCCAACTGCTTCTGACCTGAGCATCTCCTGAGGATGGCCAGCCTGGGCAGGGGGACTTTGCCTATTGGAAACACCTTCTCCTGGTGACCCTCTGTTCCAGCAAAGACTCCAGTGATGAAGAGTGTGAGCTAAGCTGATGCGCAGGCACAGCTTTATCAAGGAAGCTCCTAGCTGACACAAGCATTGAAAATCAAAGTTAAAGCTATGAAAACCAGAGCAAGAGCTTGTGTGCACCAAGGGAGCAGCTTCCAGAGCATTATTCCCTGTAAGCAAGACACTGTCCCCAAATCTAGCSCATCAGTAGCACTGACAATTTCCATAGCAGGGGACGATGGGAGAAGTTGGAGYGCAAAACAGACTCCAGCTTCAGCAATGTGCAGCAGGAAGACCTCCTGAGCAAAAGGAAGACAAGTTCTGCGGAGATAACAACCTACCTGTTGGTGGTGAGGCTTCCTGTGCTTTCAGTACACTACTTTCTTTAAGTGAGTTGTTTCCACTATCATCCCTTTCCTCTGCCTGGTTTTCCTCCGTGGGCTCAGGGGGCAAAGCTGCAGTACTGTTGTCCGGGCTCAGTTCCACCTCTGCTTCCCCTGCCAGCCCTTCCTTCTGCATGGGTGAGCTTTTCCTTGGTGCCTTCAACCTCGTCTTCTTCGTCTGTTTAATATTGAGTTGTGGGGGGACCATAGGTGGACTTGAGGATTGTGCTGTGATTTCTTCCGTGGCTGGGGCACTGCTGAGGTTCCCAGAGTCAGGAACGGGCTGTCGGGGCGATTCAGGGGCGTTGTCATCAGACAGTGCAGGAATAGCAGCAGCACCATCTTCCTTTAGGTCCCCAGAATCATTTTTTGGTGCATCTTCCCCTTCTTTCCATGGTTCTGGAACAAGGGCTTCTCTAGAGAGGGCAGAGGGGTCCGCTGGTCCATCCTCCACGTCCTGGGAAGGATGTGCCTTATACAGGCCATCCAGACCCTCTGATTTATCTAGCTCCATCAAGTCAGCAGTTTTATCCAAGTCACCTAAGACCTCAGGTTTCTCCAGCATATCCAAGACACTAGGTTTATCTAGAACGAGGTCGTTTGATTTGTTTAGTTCAGACAGGCTGTCTGCTTTCACTAGAAGGTCCAAGTCCCCATCTGCAGTCATCTGCTTGGATTGATCCCAGTCAGGGGGCTGAAGAACTGAAACTTCCTGGGTAGAAGCTGTTTGGGATCCCAGGAGATCTTCCCCAAACTCCATGTCAGCAGGGAGATCACCAATAAGTGGTTTGTCAGGCAAGGACAGGGGGTCCAAAGATCCCGAAAATTCACTGGAATCCATTTAGATGGCAACTGGAAATGAGAGAGAGACTTGCAAGTTAATGAAAAGTAGTCTAACACAGCGCATGAATTTTCCACTCTTCTGAATGCTGTTGAGTAAAACAAGGCCCAGCAATACTGCTAGCCATAACCAGGACACCAGCAGGTTAATCACACCTACTCGTGAGGTTACAAAACTCTAAGGCCAAACAGCAACAGCGGGACGCAGCAGTTCGGTATGGCAGGCCTTTGGGAACTCCACAGCCTCCACACGCCTCACCACAGCATGGCAAACAGACTGGCTTATGCTAAATGACACAGGGGGGTATCAGAATTACTCAAGTACCAATTCAGAAGGCTTCACACAGCTGTTCTGTGGTGTGTAATACCCCCTTCCCTGCCTTCCTCTCTATCTCATCAGACCCAAATAATCTGGTCTGTCCTTTCTCCTGATCTGTTCTCACRGAGCTAACACATCTTTTATTTTTAAAATATCTTTTCTCTTAAACATAGAAGCAGAAAGAACTCCTTTACAGCTCTGTAGCCTGTGCCTTGAACAAGATACAGGATGACAAGATGCATGAATTTTGTCAGAGGACAGACACAAACCGTATTATAGCCTAACTACAGCTACAGCATAGCCCCAAAACTACGTGGGCTAATATTCAGACACAGAACAATTGGAAAAGCTTAAGTTAGAACTAGGAGGAATTCTGGAGTGGCAAGAAGAAAGGTGGTAAAGCCCATGATGTTAAAAGCAGTCACAAGAGGAAGAACAAGTAGCAAAGCAGACATGAGCATGCAATGYGGAGTCAGGAAAAAAGACCAGTGTGACTTTGCAGGGCACAGACAGCACACTTGCATGGGAAGATGTGATGCTGACTGCTAACCAGCTCCTCGTGGTCGACGTTACCATAAGACAGAAAGAGCAAGACTTGGAGATGAGGCAAGTAAGCATTTATATCAATATTGGCTAAAAATTAATTATGCCCCCACAAAGAGATAATGGTTGACAAACCTGAAGAGGGAAAGGGAGAAGGAGCTGGAGTCTACAAGTGGTGAGGCAGAGTAAGACTTGAAGTAGCATCATGTCCCCAGAAAAGGCTGTAAGTAGACAGTACAAGGAAGGCACTAGAATCAAAAGATGTGGCACCAACCTATCCCCCCCGTTAGAGTAATTCTAATTCTAAATTTGGCACTGTTTTAAGCCCTGAAGCAGAAGATTCAGTATTCCTGTCTATTGGGGCTTACTATGGGCATAACTCATCTCTTATCAATKAAGGAGGAAGCCTGAAATAATTTCACTGGTGATGGCTGATTAATTCTTTCTTTATATCCTTTCCTCTGAAAGGATAACCAAGTCTGACCCACAAAYGGTTTGCTCAGAACTAGACAGGACATATTTGAACATAGAATGTACCCMACTTCTGAAACTCATTCAGGCAGGAGTTTAGGGAATCATACCCTACAGCTGGAGTTCAAAGTCATTGCCTCCTTATTTTATCTAAAAAGACAGCGACATTTTCTGTTTCACAGTGGCAGATAAGCACTGTTCCCACAATCACAAACAGAAAATACAGAAAATGTCATCTTCAGAGATGCTCAGAAAGTTTCACCACTAAAGACTTCAGCGATTCTGTTCACTTTCTTTAGTTACAGAAGAGGCAAAGCTTCTAGAATGAGCCAATTCCAGAGCAATGCAGGATCTAATATATGTTTTAGAGTGGCTGACAGAAAGAAGAACAAAGTGAAATAAAGACACCTGAAAGAAAGGTCCTAAGGATTTGAAGCAGGCAAGAACCCTCCCAAGGTGATAAACACATTTTTTCTGCTGCTCGGAATACAAACAATGCCTCCTTCTCAAAGATGCCCCCCGCCCAGATTTCCAGACAGACAGCAGACCTTACAACAATAAGTAGCAGAAAGGTCAAGCCACCCAGATAAATAAGGAAAGTTTATTTATAGGTATACTTAACAGGACTAACATACTGGTCAAATTCACCTTCAGACACTTTGCACGAGTCTGCAATGAATCACAGAGGTGATGCTCCTACAATATTTGCCACTTTCAGCTGGCCTAGTCCTTGCTTGGTAGAAATAGACCCAGGGAACAATTTTGGARCATAAGAAATCCATTTGGGCATTCCCTCCCAGAGGATAATGCAAGCAACAATTAATCTATGAACCTGCCATGCTACTCGTGCTCTAGAAACAGACCAAAAGCATCTGGTTTCAATAGTGTATACCTTAACACTGCTGTCAAGTTTTGGGCACAAGAGCACTAGGATGCAAGTCAAGACAAACTTAATGGCGACAACATTGACCAACAAAACGGTCTTAAAGAGAACAAGTATTCTGCAGATTAAGTCAACTCCAAACTATTGGTATGTGGTTGGGACAGATACGCAGACCTTTCTGCAGACCCCAGAGTCCGTGTTACTGACCACTCACTTGCACGTTCTGGCTGGAAGCACAACGCTTGCCCTGTGTGTTCACGGTCCTGTCTGCTTTCATCAGCTCTGTCCGGAACCCCCTGGCAGAACAGCTCACATGTTCTGGTGAACGGCCCAAAACTTCTTCTTAGGATGTGCAAAGCTAAGGACTGCTGCAGTCAGTCAAATGAAAGGACCACCTATTCAAATACCCTGTTCCTATTCACACCAAGAATGGATACCTGGGGAGAGAGTACAAGAAACATAACTAATAGCATGTTCCTCTTCAGTACATCCTCTGATCAAGTGGCAATCAGCTGCTGAAGAACTGCTTGGCTTGAGTTGCACTGACACTGTCACTGTTAGGAGTCTGTACTGGGCAAATCCTCTAAGAATCTGTCTAATCCCCCTTTGAACCAATTTATACTTTGGGCCTCCAAAAATTCCAGTGGCAATACGTTCTGCAGCCTAATATTTAGTTTTTGAAAGTATTTTCATTTTGTTTATTTTAAACCTGCTGCAGCAGAGCTCCGTGACAAGGTGATACAGAGCAGAAGAGTGCTGACTTTTGATGTATTTATAAAKATATGGAAAAGCTGATGGGAGTTAAGAGTTGAGGCTGGACCCAAGGAGGCGATGCTGACAAGCAGTTTGAGTGGGACAGCAAGGAATGTCCCTGCCCATCACCGCAATTCTGTTTCCCTGACCATGAAGTCTTTACAGGGGCTTTCAACCACCAACTGATGAGGATGAAGAGGGCAGCCCTCAGAACAGGAGAGAACAATGCTTTCCAGCTCCATGGGTCTCTCTGAAGTCAAACAACCTGAGGAAATTAAAGCTGCCCAGCTGCAGAAGGGTAAGAAATGCTACTTCTTCTGTTTTCCCCAGGCCTTCAGATTCATCTGGGCTTTCTGCTGAGCTTTACAGTGAGTTAAGCTGCCAACTGAATGTGCACTTTACCTCTGGTAAAGTCTCTTCTCACTTTCTCCAACCGAAGAAAAATAGCTTATTGTTTCTGGCAGATGCTGAAATGATCTACCACAAGTCATCATCTTCTTTTATTCCAGGACCATCTAATGCACAGCTCAGTCMCTGGGCTCTGGTCACTGGTCTGCTTGAAATCTTCCTCTTTTCCAGCCACATACCTGGCAGCGAGGAGACTACGCTGGAACACGACTCAGCCAARCAAAGAGGAGGCAATGTGGTGAAATCTGCACGTTACAGCGGATACAACTGCTCTATTGGACATTTGGACACTCCTTACTTAGGACTCGGCACCATCCTCTCTGGAGTATTCAGTAACAGATATTCCTGGGAAGTTCAAGGAGTGAAGTCCCCTGCACAACAGTCTGAAGCAGAGTGCTTCTCAGGTAGCATGCAAGAGCTTCCAAAGAAGTGATGGGACAGCTGAGGGTCCTCCCCGAGTACGCAGGACTGGCATAGAATGCAACATTGACCACCGAATCCAACACGTGTGACTACCAGACCTGACCTGCCCTTTCTGCCAAAGAGGGGGCACATGGATCTCCCCTCAGACCTGGAAGGTCAGAGTGAGACATCTCTGCCAGGACACTCAAGTACACCAAGTCACTAATAAGCTAGATAAAGTCCCAGTTAAAGACATCAGTGGTGCTGTAACTGCACAGRTCTTCCACATCTCAGTGTCCTCAGATAACTATTAGCAGGGGAGTATGTGGCCTACCTACAAAAATGAGGACCTACCATCAAACAYTTAATTAAAATCAGACAGTAAGAAAAAATACTGTTGTTAGTCCCTCATGATGAAGTGAATACCTCAGAAGTCTCTACTGTCCATGAAAGAGCACAGCCACACAGTCACTACTTTCCTCTAGCAAAGGAACAGCAAGCGCTTGGGTACTTGTCCTAGACTTTTGTTCATGGATATGGATTCAGATTTTCAAGACTTTTGAAGGCTGAAGGATTTATCTTTTTYGCTATTAGAGATCATTCGAAATATGAAAAGCATTAACTAGTAACTACAAAAATTAAGACACTGAAGCATTCCAGCTAATTGCTACCTACAAGTTCTGCAAGACCTGAGCAGAGCTCTGGAGGAAGCTCCTATTTTTTGTGCCAAATTTTAGAATAAACAGTAATACCCAACCTAGTATTTCTCGACAAAAACAGTAGTCGATACACAGTTCTATCAATAAAACATTAAGAAAATAATATAATGTCCTACCAGCATGGTTTCAGTGAACAGATCTTCATTAACAATATTATACCTTGAGTGACAAATATGGTAAAAGCTAACTTCATTGCTGTGACTTACCCGAGTTTATCTGGGTAGTTGATAGCTTTCCAGATTCAAGCACTGCAAACATTTATTACAGATTGGTTAACTCATTTTAAAGCAAATGAATTTATGAAGAATCACCAGTAAATTAAGCACATTGCTAAGGACCACGTATCAGTCCAGTCAAAATTCTCCAGAAAGGAGCAGAAAGGATTTCGTTATTCACTAGTGTTTTTGGAGAGGTAGCTCTCTGAGCTCCCACCTGGCAGCTCAGACTCCAAAGAGCACAAAGCCCATTGGGGACATTCAGTACAGTGCTGCTTGCTCACAATACCACATTGGACCATTACTGTCTCATTCTTGGCTAGTGTCTACACTTGATGATAGATACTGGAAGAGCTGAGATGTTTCAAATAAAAAAAATAAATATCTGACACAGCAATGCAAGAATCCCACTGCTTTAAGAATCAACCATGGTTCAGGAAACACCTTCCAGTGATAAAACTATTTTGTTCATTGAAAAGAAATGGGGAGACATGATCCATCTCAAACAAAACACAAGGTAAGAAGAAGATCTACAGCGGAGGACTCTTCAGAGATACAGAAAAATGCACATGAGGACTTGAAAAGCTGGATGTCAAAGTTGGACAAACTCACAAACAGCTATTTCCAGATTAACACTATAGATGATTACTTCAACACCTGACTCAGGGATATGTAAACCCTCTGTGACTTGGAAATTTTACAACAGCATTCAGTGACTCTCTCCAAGTCAGCTATAACTACTGCAGATTGCACTGGTCAAGTTCTTCAGCTTGTGCTTTGCAGGCAGGGCTCGGTGAACAGTCRTCTCTTCTCATCCCCAAATGTCCTATCGGTTCTCTCAGTGAGAGTGCAAAAAGCAGTAGCTATCCCCATGGCCCCTTCAGGMCAGCGACTGGAACTGCCTACACAACAGGAACTGGTAGATGGGGAAAAGAAGGTCCTACCCAGAACATCACCAGCAGCCTCAAGACTTCAGCCAATGGTTTTCTAACAGTCCCAAAGCCAGGAGGTACCAAGACCACCACTAGATTTTTCTATAGCAGGAGCACTAGCTTAGGGTGCAGGCCTCGAACTTTGTATAGCAGTCACCCAGAAATCAAGAAAGCCTGAACCCTCCAACACAGAGCAGGTGGTGCTGCAAAACAGCACCATGAGTTTCCTGTTAATTCCTCAAAGGCAGGAACAAYCAAACTAGATTTTGAGCTTGCATTCCAGAAACTTCATCTCAGCTTCAAGAAAGTGCAAGAGGAAGGACAAGTTTCAGAAATCTTCTTGCAGAATTGTCTGCAATTRGGTTTACCAGGAGACTCCCTGCAACACTTCAGAGGTACTTGACAACATTCCCCGGATCTCAGCATTACATGCTACTAACCCAACACCTCTGTACTAATAGTAAATTCTAAGACAACCAACAGAAGCATGCTCACCCAGCCGGAACGCCATGCTGGCAGCAGTTTGAAACTGCTTGGACACTCTCACATCTTTTCGTAAGACCAGGATCCCCCAAGCACTAAGTGTCAAGGCTTTGCAACACAGAAAAGAGCAACAACTCTAGGTACACCCTAACACAACTTTGTTTACATGTGTTAAGACAGAGGTCTGAGCAGCAATGCCTGGTGKCTGGAGAGCAATTCAGCTTCAAGGACCAACTCCACTCGGAGATCAGGTCAGAGAGAAAACTCCCCTGCCGCTTGTACAGCGTTGTGTCTACAGCATAAATAACCAACGTTTCTTCCAAGGCTCACCACTCGCCATATGACAACATCTGCCAAAATAGTGTTATACACAGGGGAAGGAGGTGGSTGGGTAAAAAAGCTTTGGGAGTACTATCTGAAGCACAACAAAAAAGCATGGAGGTGCATGGCATGCTCGAGCAGTGTCTGTTGAAACTGTCCTAATGATATTAAGACACTGATTAAAAGACAGAAATAGACAGTAGACCTCGAAGTGGTCAAAAAAAGATGGCTCCCAGGTCTCTCTACCTGTTGCCCAAATGCTGCAGGAGGGTGTTGGACCACCTAACACAAAGTCCTGGACACTCCCACAAGCAGCCACAGCCAGCTGGAGAGGAAAGCTGCAGGCACAGCCAGTGACTCTCCAAAGGAAAGTGCCGAAGCCTGGGAACTGCCCATGGACTCCATGGCCCTGGAGGTCCTCAAAAGTCAACGGGACAAAGCCCTGARCAACGTGGTCTCAAGTCAGCTCTGCTGTGASCAGAAGGTCAGTTGGACTAGAGACCTCCAGAGGTCCCTTCCAACCTAAATCTGTCTGTGGTTCTTTGAATAAACCTTACTACACAGAGAAGAGAGAGAAGACAAGAGGGCAGAGTCTCAGGGAGGATGTATCTTTGAGGCCAAAACATCTAATTTTCCCTAAGTGGCTTTACAGAGCCAAAATACTGGAAGCGCAAGGTGAGCTGTCTCCTTGGCCTCCCTGACAGTCCCAGATCCCTCTGCAAAGGTGCCAGCTGCCAGGTCCCCGCAAAGGCATCTCAGCGCTGGGATGCTTCACCTTACGTGTAGCTGTAGAAACCGGCCCCAGATGATGCTGTGTTGAACAGACCAAAGTCTCACCCAGCCTAGTGACCAACTCCTTTCTCTTTGCGCTGCCGAGGGCTGAGCCAGCAGAGCAGGCTTACAGGAAGCGGCCAGAAGACACCACCAGAGCCCATGGCCAGCAGGACTGGTGAAGATGGTCTCAAGCACTGCCGTTTCCTGACCTGTGCTGCCAGCAGAGGAAGAAGTTAACACTTAAAACACTCTACCGAGATTAAAACACAATTCCAGTGAAATCCTGCTAGCATGGGCTTTGCTAAGCTAACAAATCCATTGTCACAGCTGAGCCTATTTCATACTTCCCTTGCATTGCTTTCACCATAACCCTTCTGCACTAGAGGCTTCTGCTAGCACACCTGTGTCCATCAGGGTCACRCATGCCCCCATCACTGACATAAAACATTCCGTAAAAGAAATAACACAAGGGGCTTTGCTCTCAAAGTAAGGCTGTGGGCTCAGGCACAGCCCCTTGCTCTGGCTGTCAGAGCCGTGGAGGAATCTGGTGTGACTTACTGCCATCYTCCAAAGCATCCTCCAAAGCAAGGGCACTCACAGTAAGAGGGATGTAAGCAGGTGTGGAGAGAAACAGAGATTGTGCAGATACGTGTGCCGGGGCTGTAAGCTGCAGGTTGGCCATGACAGGCAGCAGCTCTGTAGGCCGTGGCTATTCCTTTAGTAAAGCTGGGCTGGCAGTAACGACAGAGCTACGCTCTTATCACCAGCTTTGATCCCAGGATAGGCAGGGTTAGGTGAGAAAATGCAGATGAAAAGTTTTCTTGGGGAATGCAGCAGCAGTGAGTGGGAAAGAAGTTACAGCCTAGACCAAGAGCCATAGCTGAAGCAAAGCGGGAGGAGAAAGGAAGAGCAGAAATGAAGCGGCTCTCATCCTCAGCAGAAAGAGACTCCAGGAACCATTCCCCAGCACTCAGCYGAGCATCCTACCCCGCACCATCACCTGACACAGACCGCGTCCAGCGCTGCCTCTGCCCACACAAGTATATCCGACTGCCAGGGCCTTTTCCCGTGCCGGGCACATGCCAGCTCCCAGCCTCACCAGTGCACCCCCTCCTGACTGGGGCCAGTCCTGCCTCCACCTCTGCAAACCACACGGGGGGCACCGATGCTCCCCAGGGCACCTCGCTGGCCACGGCCACGCTGCTCACGCGCAGCCCGGCCTGCTGAGGCTTCGAAAGATGGGGGCTTTGCCTCCTCCGGCAGCAGAAGGCAGCTTCAGCCCYGCGGGGCTGTCCCTTTCTCTCGCAGGGCCTGAGCCTCGAGAGCAGCGCACGGCGTCCAGGGATACACACACCCACACCAGGCCTCGGGGACACTCCCGAGCCCTGCCCCAGTCCAGACCCATCCCAGCCACACAGGGGGAAGGCGGACAGAATGGTCAGCCAGTTCACAGACCAGCAGCTGCGGTTTTTTGCGAGCTCCACAGACTTCGTTACTACGTGTGGCGACAACAGCGTAAAGGCTGCGTCGCTCAAAGCCTCTGCCCAAGACGCAGGGAGAGGCGAGCTGAGGAGGGTGCTGGGGCAGAGCAGCGGGTGCACAGCAAGCTTCGGGGCAGCGGGGTGCCAGGGGGCGGCCGGGGGCCGTTTGCCGCCATGCCGCAGCACAGCAGGGACAGGCTCCGCCGGGGTGGGTGCCCCGGGGGCTGGGGCAAGTCTCATGAACCACGAACCCCCGGGCCCAGGCACCGATAYGGCAGGGGGCACAGCCGGCCCCCGGCATCAGGGTGGGGGCCACCCCGGGGGCCTGCCCCCTCCACACCGCCCCCCCTCCCCGTGCCAACCGGCACCGGAGGGGGGGGCTGCAGGGGGATGGGTGTCAGGCTGGGGCCTCCCCCACCATACCGGGGGGACCCCCAGGCCTGCTCCCCCAGCAGGGGTGAGGGTCGCACCGGGGTCTCCCCCGTCCCACCGGGGGGGCGGGGCCTGCCGCCCCCAGCAGACCCGGGGCCGATGCCGCATCGGGGTGGGGTCCCCGGGACCCGCCCCCCGCCGCAGGGCGCCCCCAAGCGGTCGCC
>JASVER010000011.1:11230697-11260657 GCA_030449065.1 Oceanodroma leucorhoa
TGGGCCCGAGCGTGCCCCCCGCCCAGCTGCCCCCAGCCTGGCTTGCCACCCCACCCCGGGGGCTCCATCCCAGGGGGGCACCGTTCCCCCCTTGGCCGCCCCACTCCCCTGGGGGGCTCCTCCATCCGTTCCCCCCTCCCCGGGAACCAGCCCCCTCCCAGCCTGCTTTTGTGTCTCCCCGCGGGGAAGACGGGGGGTGCAGGGGCTGAGCATGGGCTGGGCCTCGGGGGCGCACAGGGGTGCGCAGCGCTGCGGGCGGGAGGCGGCGGGGCGACCTCCCGCGCTCCAGAGGGGGAAAGGCAGCCTCACGGCCGTCAGGAGGGGACGGCGGAGTTGCGGCCACACCGCCGGCTGCTCCCCGCTCCGGCAGGGCTGCGAGCCGCCGCGGGGCTCCCGCGCCCGGGGAGCGGGCTGGCCACGGGCGCACGGCACCCCTCCCCGTTACGTGCGACGCGACACGGAGGGAAACGGGAGGTTTTACTGAAAGACGGTGAAATCAAGCCCGCCGGGGGCATTTAACGACCACGCTTCCGCGGCGCCCGAGACCCCGAAACSGGGCGCGCGGGCGGCCCGTTCCCGGCACTCTACAGCCGCCGGGGGCAGGGCACGGCAGGACCCTTCCCGCTCCCGCAGGCCGCTTCCTCCTGGCGAGCCGGCTGCCCCCCCGCAGCGAGGCAGCGCCGCTCCGACGGAGAGCGCTGGCGGGGTGGCGGGAACGGGGCCCGAAGGACGAGGGGGAAGCTAAGGGGGCGCCCGCGGCTGGACGGGCACGGGGCTGGCGCTCGTCCTCGGAGCCTTGAGGAGAGCCAAGCGGCGCGCCGGCTCTGCCCGGGCTCCGGTACTTACGGGCCGTAACGGACGGGCAGAGCAAGGGCGGTCTCTCCGCCCCTCACGCCGCTCCCGCCACTGGCCCGGGCACGGTGGGGGGTGGGGGGGGGGCGGTGATGGTGCACGGCGCGCGAGGACCAGGCTGAGCGCGCGGCGCGGCACGCGCTCGGCCCCGCCGCTGTCTCTTTAAAGCGAGCGGCCCCCGCTGCGCCTGCGCGTCCCCCACACCTTAGTGCGCCTGCGCGGCGCGCTCCGGCAGCTCGTTGGGCTCCTTTGTCCCTCTCTCGCCTCTCACCCAAGCGTGATGCCCCCGGCGATGATTGGCAGCGCGCACGGCGGGCTGCCTCCGCCACGCAGCCAATCGGCTCCGCGCGGAGGGCTGCCGGGACGGCTAATCCCGCCCCGCTGCCGCCGGCCTGTGAGTGGCGGCGAGCACGGCCAGTGGCGGCGCGGCGCTGGAGGCTGGGAGGCCAATGGGAGTGCGGGTGGCGGGCAGCGGGTTAGGCTGCGCGAGTTCCGGCCGCGCGCGCGCTCCTCTCCGGGCTGCTGCGGGGCGAGGAGGCCGCGATCCGCCTTGGCGCCGGTGTCCGCCATCAGGTGAGGCCGCGACGGTGGCAGGACCGCGGCTCGGCTCCGCTCCGCCGCGGGGCGGGCGCCCCCGGGCGGCCGCCGCCGCTAGGGCCCTGCTGGGACCCGCCGCGGCCTGTGCGGCCCGCCCCGCCCCGCCGCTTGCACGCGGCCGCTTTTGCGGGCGGGCGGGCCCCGGTGAGGCGGGGCTGGGGGCGGCGGGAGCCACCCGGGGGCTGGGGGCCGCGGATGGGAGCCGGGGTCGAGCTCTGGATCGTGGCCGACCGGGCGTGTCTGCCTCTAGGTGGAGAAGATGCAGGGCAACAAGGGCTTCAACATGGAGAAGCAGAACCACACTCCGCGGAAACAGCACCAGCACCAGCAGCACCCGCCGCCGTCCATCCCCGCCAACGGGCAGCAGGCCAACAGCCAGAGTGAGTCCCGGGCCCGCCGCGGGGGGCCGCCCGGCCCCGCTTTGGGTAGGCGTTCAGCGACCGCCCTCGCTGCAGAGGGTAACTTCGGGTCCCGATTAGGTGCCGGCCCGTACGGGTGCAACAAGTCTTGGCGGAGACAAACAGAGCCCGCTCTTTCTATTTTAGACAATAAAAACTCAGGTCGTTAAGCAAAATGCGACTTGCTTTCGCTGTTTGCCTGCAATAGTCAGGTTTTTCCATTGTTGGAGACGGTTTGAATTGCAGCTGGGTTGTTTTTTAGGTTCTTTTGCTCAAGTCTACTCAAAGATGCATGCGGCTGCCCTAGGTTTGACTGAGATTTGTTTGTAAGTTTCAGTACGAGATGGCCTGTTTTGCGTTGGCTCTGTTTCCTTTTTTCCCCCAACCATAACAGATGGCTTCTCAACGCAGGTTTCCTAAAATATTAGTGCAATAAATTTGYTATCCGTAAAGATACAGTTGTAGTAAGAACGTTGTTACAGCATCTGCAGTCACCCGTTAAGACTAAATTTTTACATGGGAGAGACCAGAAGATACCAGCTTTACTTAATATTTCAGAATTCAAGTACCAGCTGATATTGATGATGGCTGTTACTCTAATCTAGTATGTTTCCGGGTTTGTTCTTAATCAGCCTGGACTGTAGCTCTTGTTACTTGGCATACAGAGAGGGTGCCTGTGAGCTGAGACAACACGCATCAAGGGTTTTTTGGGGCCTTAACTGATCTAACTTGATAGTTTAGAAGTATGGCGACGAGGCATTGCCATTAGCATTTTCGGGGGAGGAAGTGCTTTAGTTATCTTAGAAATTTTATTTCTTTTTTTTAARTTTGGACACTTTGATTGTTCAAAACAAAAGCGTACAGAAGTCACATGTGCACTTTGCATGATTCCTCTGTGTGTTTTTTCTGTCAAAGTTGCAGGTTTAACTATATACACACATACAGAGATACTGGGCTAGTAAAAAAAAATCCTGCATATTTTTATTTGGTGGCCCTGTTAAACAGGCTTCTTATCAGTTCATAGAAGATAATAGACAAGGGTGGCAGGCCAGTCCGTTTCTAGTCAGGTTGGAAACAATACAACACAACAACTGTATTGTGATATTCTCCCAGGGATCAGCTTACAGTGAGTGACTGTATCTCATATTCCTTTGAGTGGATCCACTTAAGGCAGAACAGTGATAGTGGTATAACTCTGCCATAAGTCCCTCCTAGTGTATTCACAGGCCTTGCAATTGATCCCCAAATACTTCTGATAATGGTGCGAAGAAGTTACAAGATAAAACACTCCACTTATGCACCCTTACTGTGTGAAGTAGATAACTTTCTCTCGCTACTCTTCTATAGATGTACCGTCAGTCTTATATTTTTTTTTAGTGTTACGCATGGAGATGTGCTTATTCTTATAAAAGAGTTGTCCTTGCATGTCTTGCATGCATTGTCTTTGCATGAACAACTTTTCCTCGTTAGTGCCGTGCTTGGTAGCCTTAATCAAACCACTCATGTTCGTAGTTTATTTCATATGTGTGACCATGAGTTGTGTCCTCTGTAAAGCCAAGAGATTGCGTTCTATGGCTTGCTGTCCTGTGTGGGGATGTTCTTAAGTTATACACTTAAGAAAATGGGACACAGGAAGGTAAAGTGATGATAAAGCCACCCCTGTGTCTGGCATATAGCAGAGCTTCCAGGATCATGCTGGACTCTTGCTGAATTAAGGGCTGAAGATTGTATATGCATGTGGGGCTTTGACAATGTTCCCACAATCTGCCCTGTTTTTTAGTGTTAGATATAGCATTACTTACTGAATATAGATTTTTTGTAATTAACTTCGTAATTTTTCTGAGGTCTCGCCTATACGGCTGTTTTTTGGGGTGKTTTTTTTTCACTATTTTCACCATTCCAGCCTTCTCTTCAGCTTGGAACCCAAGACTCTAGAACCCAAATCACATCTTGTAGAATGATAACTATCTCAAATGTTATCTGTCTGGGCAAAATTTCCTCTCATTTGCATATTTTTCTAGACATCTGGGGTTGTTTTTTTTGAGTAAAAATCTGGTTGCTGGCCAAACTGTGGGTTTTCTATAATTATTCAGGTTGTAATAGCAAAATCCTGTATTGTGACTACAGTTGATTTTGTTGCGGGCCAGTCATTTTGATCAGATCTCTAAAAGTTGAGTGAAATCTCCCACGTTATTTCAAGCTGCAGTGTTCTTTTCTCCAGTTGTAGGCTATCTTTCACTGGTGTTAATGAGCACTGAGGTCCAAGCGCATGTTTTCTTTAAAAAGAATATGGGCCCATTCTGAAATAAATTCCCCTTGTTGCTGTAGAGATGGCTGGAGAGGTTTGAGACCGAAGTGAATGGGTGGTGTTACCTGTATTGTCCTATGTCTCTGTGTTCACTGTGATGAAACCTAATAGAATTTATCCCCCCAACTGTAGAGCAGCTGTGTACCTTATTCCCCTCAGATGAAGGCCTGACGATTGACCTGAAGAATTTCCGGAAACCTGGTGAAAAGACCTTCACGCAAAGAAGCCGCCTGTTTGTGGGGAATCTGCCCCCAGATATTACAGAGGAAGAGATGAGAAAGTTATTTGAGAAGTATGGCAAGGCAGGTGAAGTCTTCATACACAAGGACAAAGGCTTTGGCTTTATCAGGCTGGTGAGTGACTTGCTACCTTTGGGGTGKTTTTGTGGCAGTGACTCACACTGGAGGAGGATTGCTAATTGGAAGTAGTAGATGTTCGGATATCTTGCTCATTAAGCCTGCTCTTGATTTTAGTAACCTGGAATATGGGATCAGCTTCTACAAGTGGTTTGTCTAGAGCTTGTTATGAGAAGGAATATGAATTCAGGCAGCTTGTGGCAGGATTTATGAGATATCTGATAAAGTTATTCTGAAGTCAGCCGGTAGAAAACAGAAAGAAAACATGTACATCATGCTGTTACAGACAAGGTGGACTTCCATTTTCTGGAAGGGTGTGAACATGGAATTTCTATGAACATAGGTTGTCATGCAGTATTACTGGAGCGATGAATGCTCTTGAGGTAGCGGATCTCTAGATGATCATGTTGAAGAGTGGCTACGAGGGAGGTAGCTACCAACAGAGAGTAATGGTTCTCGGACTTTRTTGGCTCATGTACTACCTTTCTGAAAGCCCCAAGGTGAGTGGATAGAGCACGAGGTTCCCACACCAAAGTCAGGGGCGCTTTGCTCTAGTGTAGCTGCTTGGTAGTGACATAAATGAGTGGAAAGGTGTGAAACTGGCCTAGGATGTCTTTCATGGATTGTCATACAATCAGCATTTCTTTTAACAGTTATCAGACTTGGCTAATAGTTGATTCTTGATTTTCATTTTTTTAATGTATTTGTTTATAAAAAAAAAAAAGGCATGCTTTGTAGTCTTAATACAATTATGTCTGATAAATAATGATCATTTAATTGTTCGCTTAGTTCATACTGGCTGTTGGATTAAGCTTATGTCTGATACACATTTCCCCCCCAGCCCCAAACTCTCTACATGCCTATTCAGTTAGAGTCATTGATAATAGAGAATAGCTGCGGTTTGTTGGGACACTTTTTACCATGCTATGGGAGGATTATTTGTTCCTCTCTGTGAAGTMCTTGTTCAGGGGAAATAGGCTAGTGACTCTGTTGTGATTGTGACTGGCTGATTCTGTACTGCATTGAGAGTTTTAATGATAACTTTTTTTATCTTCAGGAAACTCGCACTCTGGCAGAGATTGCAAAGGTGGAACTAGACAACATGCCTCTACGTGGGAAGCAGCTAAGAGTGCGTTTTGCATGCCACAGCGCATCGCTGACAGTCAGGAACCTGCCTCAGTTTGTGTCCAATGAGCTCCTGGAGGAAGCCTTCTCAGTGTTTGGCCAGGTGGAAAGGGCTGTGGTTATTGTGGATGACAGAGGACGATCCTCTGGGAAAGGCATTGTGGAGTTCTCAGGGAAGCCTGCTGCTAGGAAAGCCCTGGATAGATGTAGTGATGGGTCTTTCCTGCTGACTACGTAAGTGTGGAGGGCGAGAAGTGCTGTACTGGCATGTGTGCAGGTTGATGGGTGGCATTGGCTTGTGAGCAATGGTTCTTAACACAGAGTGGGACAGATGAGATATGGGGCAGGAGGTGGTAGGTGATTTGCCCGGGGAGAACTTTACTTAGCTTTGTTCCAACAAGAGTGAGTCTGTGCTGAAACTCAGGTCTGAAAACTCTCTTCTGGGAAGCGGCTAGTGGGGTAAATGCATAAAACTTCCCAATAAGCTCTTTCTCGATAAAGCCTTCTTAGGGCAATTAAAGCAGCCTTTAAGAAACAGGAGCTATTTCAGAGACCATATCATTTGTTGGAAACGAAGCTCAAGTGTCTTAATTGTGCACTCTGGGTCGCTTCAGAGGCGAGTCTTGGGATGGGACTCCGCTCAGCAGCATGCACTGCTGGGGTTGAATGCTGATCCACCGCTGTGGGCATGGGATCTGTTGGGAGAATCTGGTCGGATAGATTGGATTGTTTGACRTTTTCACCATAATAAACTGTTTTCCTTGTGCTTGAATATCATAAGGCAACAAAGCATGTTCCTGCATAATTATGTGAACTTGCTCAAGTAAATGACTAGTTCTAGATGTGTTCCACAGAGCAGGGCTTGTTGCTCCAGCTATTAAGAGGGAGCTGGTTTTGATCCTCTTGTAAATAAAAATTACTGTATATTTTGTATGTATGCACCTAGAATTTGTGAATAGAATACTTCCTGAAATTGGCTATATTGCTAATTTCTGCGGTAATTTTATAAGCTTTGTGCTTCTCACTTCTCTCCTTTTTCTTGGAGGCCTGCATATGGCACAGCTGTACATAAGCATGTTCAGTTTCAAAAAGCAGGTGTTTGGTTTTTTTTAATCTGTTTTTCTTCCTGAGACTCTTTGGGGATAACCAGCATAGTGTGTAGTGCTCTGCAGGAGGATTGCTGTTAGGGAGCTTTTGCTGATTCAGAAGTCTATRTCCTGAAAGAACGATGAAAACAAATTTTTAAAAGTGATCATGCAAAACTRATCACTACCAGTGTATAACTGAGAGCACCTGAGGGTAACATTCAATCTTTTTGTAGCTATCAGTGTATTAGATTCTGATATTTAGGACAGCAAACCAGTATGTTGCTTATTTCTAGTTACGGTATGGTTTTGATTAAATTTGTTCTGGTTTGTCCTAGTTCATGACAGTAACAGCTAGATAAACTGGTTGGAATTGGTTCACATTGAAAAATAAGACTGCTAGTAATGGAATATGTCACATTGAAGTGAAAAGCCACATTGTGGATTGTCGGCTGAGGAGAGAGATTTTAGCCTCTCATATCATGCCTTCCTGCTGGAGTCTGGGCACTGCTTGCCGCTTGGCATAGCGTGATCATTTCTCTTCCATTTCCCCAGCTCTGGCAAACGGGGTTGAGGAGCTAACGAGAAGCTGCGGTGCTGCTTTGTGCTCAGGGTGAGCAGTGTCAGTGCTGTGGTGGGGAGCTAATTCAGAGGCTGGGGACACTTCTGTTAAATACTTTCTTCTGCACACTGAAGCCAGGAGGACAGAAGCACACATGTGCAGTGTCTGTGTTATGAAGTGCACCAGTGGATTTCTTGAGGGGGAAATCAGACAGGGCCCCACAGGCACTTACAGAGCRCTGCTGCCTGGCAATAATGGCACGTGGTGGTCTTACCAGGAGAGTATGACTGAACAGTACAGCCGGCAGCCTCCAGTGAGGAGCAGTGTAGTTATAGGCAGCTATAAAAAGRCACACAAGGACTTGTGCAGCCCATGGTTGGCCATGTAGCAAGGGAGGAAAGGGAGAAAAACCAGACTCCAGGGACTAAAAGACTTYGTGCTGAAAAGATCCTGCTGGAGGATGTCAGGTTCCAGTTAAGCTGTTAATTTAAACCAGTAACTGCAAGTATTCTTCTTCCAGTACAATTTTGGTTTGGATTCAACATGGATTTTGATTAACAGTTCAGCTCCTATTCTAGAAAAAAAGTGTTCAAAGTGATTTCTGGTWCCACTTTGGTTGAGATCCCCAACTGCTTTGAATATCTTTGAGGGTGCTAAAAGCAGTATTTTATAAGTTCAGACACAGTACACATGCTTTCCTGCACTGCAAGCTCATTCTTGAATTTTCTTGAAAGCACCTCATCTTTTCTTTACAGATTCCCTCGGCCTGTCACTGTGGAGCCCATGGATCAGTATGATGATGAAGAGGGACTACCAGAGAAACTAGTCATCAAAAACCAGCAATATCACAAGTATGTGCCTGCCATGCGACAGGAGATGAGGCTACCTGTGGACTAGGACATTGACTAGTGCCTCAGGCTTAGGGGGGTGGCTCATCAGTGCTACTAAAGGTCCTCCTTTTTTCTGTAAATGTGACCTAACTCTGGAAAAGAGAATTTCATATACTGTTCTCTTGCCATGGTTAGCTGAAAGCAAGCAGTGGTTTTGGATCCACACTGCTGCATAAGACYGGCAGCCTCCACACACTTTTCATAAGTCCGTTTCAGTTGTTGGAATAAAAAGTTGTGTCAGTTTGAGATAAYGTGAGATCCCCTTGCTCAGATGAGAAGCTGAAGCAACGACTTAAGTTACTTGCTCTAAGTATTATGGAAGGTCTGTAGAGGAAACAGATTTGAACCCACTGTGAAAATTTRAGGAATTATGTGAATAGCATTAGGAGATTGTAGAGCTATCCAGGTATAAGGCCATGGTCTGAAGGCTTCCCAGTGTAATAGGTATCATGTGATCTGAGCAGTGGGAATTAGTAGACCATGTGAGCTCATGAATTTTTCAAGTAAGGAAGATGAGAGCTTCAGGAGCTGGGAGGCTGCATCAGGAATAGTCATGTGCTCCAGGTGCAGGGGCTGCAGAGATTAGTGAAATAAACACACACGTTTGGGCAGCRTTTGTTTCTAGAGTGGATCTGTCCATAAGATGTGCAGCAGGAGCAAAGGCTGTTTCTTTCAAGAGTATTTCTAAATGTCTTTACCCAGAATCTGTGTGTCTTACGAAAGCARTGTCATTGCTTGTAATGGAGGAGGACAGGACAGAGTTTCCATGTATAATTAATCCTGCAGGAGGATTCTGCCTAAGTTTCTCCTTTCAATAAGATGGTTCCTGAGGAGTAGACAAACTGGTATCTCAGGCATAGCTGTTTATGAGAAAGTAGAAGGCAAAGTGGTTCCTTATTTGTTACACTAAGAAATGCATTTCTAACTGTTAAAAGGATCTGCCATTGTATTTAGCACACAAATGTATTTTTCTTGTTTCCTCCTTGCTCTGTTGAAGCATTCACTAGCTCTTCCTTGTTTGATAGGGAGCGTGAGCAGCCTCCCCGATTTGCACAGCCTGGCAGCTTTGAGTACGAATATGCCATGCGTTGGAAGGCTCTAATAGAAATGGAGAAGCAGCAGCAAGAACAAGTAGACCGCAACATCAAGGAAGCTCGAGAGAAGCTGGAAATGGAAATGGAAGCAGCTCGCCATGAGCACCAAGTTATGCTCATGCGGCAAGGTACCAATCAAAGATAAATTCAGTATCAGAACGTGGCCCTGCAACATCCAGGGGTGGGTAGCTCAGTAGACTGGCTAGAGCCCACTGAAGCTGAGCTGAGGTGTAGCTGCTTGACTGGTAACCAAGCATGGTAGCAGCAAATGAATGGAGAGATGTTGCTGTATTGCTGGAGGCTCTGTTACCTTTTCTCTTGTGTGTTAAAGTTCTAGTTCAGGAATTGATAAGAGGTCGCATGGGAGATGAGTTTGATTGGGTTTTTTACTGTCATCTTTTACAGATTTAATGAGACGCCAGGAAGAGCTGAGGAGAATGGAGGAATTGCATAACCAAGAAGTACAAAAACGTAAACAGTTGGAACTCAGGTAGGGGGGCAGGTTATGAAATGCTGTGAATCCATAATATTATGGAATGAAAGGCTTCTTCAATGCACCTAATTGTTCAGTGTGACAATTTAATTACTACCTAAAGTGTGGCTTTTATTTTGGGCTTTTTTGTTCATAGGGAGAGTGTACAGTTGGTTTAAGATGGAAGTTAGCAGTTTATTCTACTGATTAGTATTTTGTGTTTTGCAGTTCTGTCTCTCAGTTTAGCTCCTTGACYGAGGCAGATAGAAAAATCAGAATCTGTGCAGTAATTTGGTGGCTTCAGTGCTGCAGGCTGGGAAACCCTGTTCTAGCATCTGTCTCTTCGTTTGAGGTGTAACTTAGTCTCAGAGATTTCTCTCTCCATTCCAGCTCTTCCTTGTCTCAGGGTCATTTTGAGAAGCTCCAGGAAGATCTTCAGAGCACTTCTGTGATGAAGGGGCTTGAGAACTGTCTGGCTTGTATGCATTATATTGCATGTAGTCAGCACGTATTTGGGAGCTGCTGTGTACATAGAATCATTTAGGTTGGAAAAGACCTTTAAGATCATCGAGTCCAACTGTAGACCTACCACTGCCAAGTCCACAACTAAACCATTTCCCTAAGTGCCACATCTACATTTTTAAACASCTCCAGGGATGGTGACTCAACCACTTCCCCAGGCAGCCTGTTCCAAGGCTTGACAACCCTTTCAGTGAAGAAATTTTTCCTAATATCCAGTC
Source organism: Oceanodroma leucorhoa (assembly GCA_030449065.1). Lineage (NCBI taxonomy): Eukaryota > Metazoa > Chordata > Aves > Procellariiformes > Oceanodroma > Oceanodroma leucorhoa. Next base: position 11,241,177 of record JASVER010000011.1, read on the forward strand.
TAGACCTCCCTTGGTGCGACTTGAGGCCATTTCCTCTTGTCCTATCACTTGTTACTTGGGAGAAGAGACCAACACCTGCCTCTCTACAGCCTTCTTTCAGGTAGTTGCAGAGAGCGATAAGGTCTCCCCTCAGCCTCCTCCAGGCTAAACAACCCCAGCTCCCTCAGCCATTCCTCATGAGACACACACATGGGTGTGCTCTTGGGTTTTATAATTAACTCCTTAAAATTGAAAGTGTTGGAAATGTTTTGGTGCACATACATGTTTCTGTTTTCATCATGAGGTACCTAATATTTTACAGCCTCAGCAAAATAATGTTCTGAAAATTGTAGGTTTCCAATCAAGATCCATTAGGCAGCACTGCAATACTGTGATGCAAATGGTGTATGTTGTTTTTTGCAGGCAAGAGGAAGAACGCAGGCGCCGTGAGGAGGAAATGAGAAGGCAGCAAGAAGAGATGATGAGACGCCAGCAGGAAGGATTTAAAGGGAATTTTGCTGATGCGGTATGAGTGCTTCTACCTTCCCATTACATCTGGACATACATGAGATTTTTGCCCTTCCACAGCATGGGCTTTCTGTGAATGCTTAACTTGTTGGTTGAGGAACTCTACATCTTTAGTGCATTCTGCCCTAAATTATTGACTCCCTGGGATCTTAATACAGCTTAGTCTGAAAAATATAAATGCCCCAGTTACTGTCCCACTACTGTTTTGCGTAGGACCCTCACTAGCTGTCTTGCTCTTCAGAAGAATATATGCAAATTAATTTTATTCTAACAGTAACAAAGATGTACGCTCCTGAAGTACTGCTGCAGAACCCTGTTGTGGTCATATGCCCGGCTGTATGCCTAGCCTGCAGTCTGTCTTAGTCATGCTTAGATGGAATAATCCCAACTTGAGGCACTGCTGCAGGCATGATAATTGCTTGTACTTAAAAGTCAGTTGGTCAAGTATTTTCTTGTAATGTAAAATGTGTGGTMACCTGCCTTGTAATAGCAGTATCTCTAGTTCTATAAAGAACTGTCTTACARTTCATTTCCAGTCCCAGCAGCTTTCTATTGTGGAGGCAGCTGTAGTGCTGTCGAGGTGGTATAATGGCATCAGTGCAACTGGGTGGCAACGTATCCTAGCGGAAAATTGGCCCCTAAGCAAAATAGCTAAATATTTGTCAAACCAAAAGGGCCAAAACCGTGTGACTGACCTAAATGTGTGAATATTACTCTGCATAGCAGAACTTATGATTTCTCTAAATAATAGTGCCTTCATATGATAAATAGTGGCACTGAGACTACAGATGAAGTGAAATCTGTTCTTCAGTTCCCGCTGTGGAAAACTAGTTCCCTCAGTGAAGWGAGGAGGTGCTCCTAGCTTTGCAGTGAGGGAGATCGGTGGTGTGTCCCCTATGCTCAGTTAATGGAAGAGAAATTGAACTCACTGACTGGTATTTTAATGCAAGTGACCCAGTGCTGCGTCTTTATGTAAGCTTGCATTCCTTTCAACAGGAAAAGCTTCTTAGCTATGCTGAGGAAGTAGCAAAACTAATTCTATCTAATGTGTTACTGCTGCTCAGCTGATCTTTCCATCCAGATATCAGGTATCTCTTTATGCTGCTGTTTGGTAAAATCTGCACGCACAGCTTTGCTGCTGGATGCTTTACCATGATTGTGAAAAACAGTCTTTCAGAATGACATACTTTAAGTAAGACCTGTTTGTTAAGCAGTTAGTTCTGTGAAAGTAGCTCAGATCTTCTTTTGAAATTTACCCTGGGAATGACTTTTCTACACAGTTCTTAGTAGTAAAACCCCAGTAGTAAAACTCATTGAATTTGTATAATTACATTCTTAAAAAGCCTGAATTTTTATCATTTGAAATGAGTGTCTCTTTTTTTCAGAGGGAGCCACCAGACATGCGAATGGGACAGATGGGTATGGGAGGTAAGAGTATTCTGTGGCCATCTTTGTTCCTATGCATGTTCCTTTCCTCCTTACAAAATCTACATTTTTTGAGTAGTCTTATTTTACTGACTTCTTATTTAGAAACTCAGTAATCTTTTCCCAGTTCAGTGACAGGAAGTGTTCATGTGACAGGAAACATAACAAAATTTGGGTATSAGGCAGTACTGTACATTTGTGAAAGGCGGTTCAGTAAGCAAAAGACTTGGTTGAAGTTGCCATCAGACCCATAGTGCGCTTTAGAAATTTGTACTGATACAGAGACTGGTACAACAAGTAGTGCTAGACCTTGAGCCCAGGAAATAATCTTGATTACTGTATTTCCATGTTTTGACTACATGATTTAGAGTTTCAGTCCACAAGTACAAGATAAGTGAAAAGGCAGTGGGGGCTTAGTGGTTAATGAAGGTGGTGAGTGTTTGAGCCTGCTGTAGTTTCAGATAATACTGGAATGCAAGATCAGTTTCTCTTGACCCAATAGTGCAACGCTAGTTAATGGACTAGGACTCTGTCCCTGAATATAACACAGCRGGGAGCTTACACGGTATTTGTGACTCTGGAGTGATGAGCAGACCMCAGTCACTGTGTCTGGAGGACTATTCTTCAGTTTTCTTTTCCAGGTACCATTGGCATGAACAATAGAGGAGCTATGGGTGGTACCAATGTCCCCGCTGCTGCACCTCCTGCGACTGGTCCTGGAGCTATGATACCTGATGGAGCCATGGGAATGGTAATGTATCTCCATCTGCTTTTTGTGCACACCTTTCAAATGCAGATTACGTTGTTTCCATTGTTAAGCACTATGCTGCTAAAGTTGAAGCTTGTTTGTCTACCTAGACCTGTTGCTTAACTCCTGCTGAAATCTTTAGAAGTTAATCTTGCCTTGATACTAGTTGGTAATTTTCAGGAGATTGGGCCAAGTCTAATAACTACTTACTTTACTTCCAAGATAGCTRGAGCTAAAACGTTTGTTAGAAAGATCTTAGCAATAATATATGGTTATTTTTTAAATGGCATAATGGGAAGCACTTTGTTGAATGAGAGTGTTTTGAGAGTAGATGCTTGCAAGCGTAAAGCCAAGCTTTCGGGAAAGTTTTGTCCATCACCAGTTTTAAAAACAATTATCTGCTATGCTAATAGGCTAAAATGAGTATGGTAATAGCGAGTATGCTAAAATGAGTTCAGCTAATTTGCTTAGGAGGTAAAGAGCAAAGAATCAGTGGAGATGATGCTTGCTTATTTACCTTTTTTAATTTTTATATTTAATTTAGTTTTAAACTTTACTGCAGAGCTTTGCACTAGACCATGGCTTCTGTAGCATCTGTCATTCCTCTCTGTCATCCAGGGGATTGATCCTCTCACAGTGTCAGCACTTCCAGTCAGCAGCAGAAAAGCAGCAGTCATAGTCAAGTTTGTCCTGAAAGTTCATCTTCCTCTAGCAGTTTATATCAATTGGTCTAATAAACAATTTTCCTGCAAACCTTCCTACTTAAGACTTCTTGAARTTTTTTTGTCGTGAAGAACAGTTTTAAATTATTTATCCTGGCCATCTGCTTGGTTTTAGGAGTTACTGGGCCCATGTATTCCAGCTTTTTATTCATGTAGGGAGCAGTTACTTTGCTCCAGCTGCTTGGAGTGATTGCAGTGTCCTTCCCTGTGATGTGTCCTACAGGATAAGTTCATGATTACTCAGAATTTTTCATCTGTAGGGAGGGAAAAAAGGTAGGAGGAGTGCTGTGTGCTAGTGCCTCCCCTGCACTGCCAGCAAAGTGAGCATTGAGAGTCCCTGGGACCTCCCCATTGACAATTTTACTGAAGTTTGGGTCTGTGTTCTGTAGGACCAGGCAATACCATGGAGTCATCTACAGTACTAATACCAATTATGATGTGCATATATGTATCGCATTACATTGTGTATATATGTATCACTGCTGTAAACCTGTGGACAAAGAATAAATGGAACCCTGGAGCCTGGTGTAAAGCAGCTCTGCTCTACGTAGTCACTTAGCCCCAGTCTGGGGGGAAGGAAGAGGCAGTGGTTGCCTCCAGTACCTTCCCCAAAGGAAGTACCATGTCCACCATGAGGACGTTCAAGCAGTGGAGCAGGTTGCCCAGAGAGGTTGTGCAGTCTTCACCCTTGGATGTTTGCAAGACCTGACTGGGTAATGCTGTGGCTRACCTAGTCTGACCCCAGAGCTGACTCCGCTTTGAGCAGGAGGTTGGACTAGAGACCTCCTGAGGTACCTTCCAACATGAATTGTCCTTTGATCATCTTCTCCCTGCTGGAAGGAAGAGGCTGTGCAATAGCACTAACCCAGCTGGGAGAGGGGAGAGCCAAAGGAATGGGAACGACAGGATATGATCAGGGCACAAGACTAGTATCGCAGACTTATTTTGGAATTGGAGTATTGTGTACACCTGGATTGTGATGGTGCTGTAGTATCAGTATACTGCTCCTCATTTGCATTCAGTTTGGGTGAAGGAATGTGGTGGAAATGTGAAGTTCTCCTTTCCCAGACTGCATTACTCACATGCTCTACAGCAGGGCACTAGTCTGTCAGATGGTGCAAACTGTATTCCAGTATGCTTGRCTACAGGTTACATGGGGAAGGAGATTTGGTCCTGCAATGGTCCTGTYGGTACAGCTTGGGGGCTTTGGGGATATTTTTGGTGGGGTGAAGGTTTGTAGCAAGGTCAGCTGGAATTGTGGAATCCTGGTCGAATTTGAATCAACTCAAATGGCTTTTAACTGCCCTTTGTTCCTTGTTTTTCTTCCTGCCTCTTCTGCATTTGTCTTCGTTCCAAGACTCCACCACCGCCTGCAGATCGCTTTGGCCAGGGCGGCGCGATGGAAGGCCTTGGAGCGATGGGAGGGAACCCACCTGCCTTCAACAGAGGAAATCCAGGGGGTGATTTTGGTCCTAACAAGCGTCGCAGATACTAAGAGGATTAAGCTACCCCCTGCACAYGCCCCAAAGAGGAAAAGGAATCTTGGGCAGGCCATACAGCGTTCGACTCGGGGAAGGGGGGGATATTAAAACCAGTTAATTAGGGCCTGTTTTGGTAAAGCCACTCTAGGACAAGGGGAGTGCAGTCTGACTAGTAAAGGTTTTAGAAAATTTCATGTGGTGCATTCCTATAATTTCAATGTGAAAAATGGATTCTGGGAGGCTGCCATGGTTGTTCAGTAACGGTAAAATCTGGCAAGGACCCTAATGCCTTGACCATTCCAGGTTTCCTATTTGCAGCCGGAGTCCTGAGACTAAACTAGATAAAATTGCGGTATGTCTTGGCATTTTTTTAGTGTAGTGTACCTTGCTTAAGAGCACAGGGAAGTCTCTGGAGAACTAGGGCAGCATCTGGGTATTTTGCAGCTCCCACGATTCTGTAAATTTATATAGCTCCAAATGATCCGTCATGTAGTGAATTGGGGGAGATTTTATGTTCATTTATTTCTTTTTTTTTTTTTTTTTTTCTCCTAACTTGTAGTTACTCTTTTTATCTGGACCATCTGTTTCTTTAAAGTAGTTGACCGTCATGTGCAGCCTGAATGGCTGGGAGGCTCTTGTTTGGATGGATTTTTTGATAACGTGTTGTATCGCTGTTTATTTTTACTGGTAGTAAAGTACAATCTATTGGACAAAGATACTGTATCTCATGCTGAAGATTTAACGGAAACAAATGTTTGTATAATCTTAACCTTGCCTGTCTTTTGTGTAGAAGTACTACAAGATTTTTTTCATTTAGTGTAAACTGTTTGAACACAAGCTGTAATTGTCCCACTAACAAGTTTGAGTTTGTCTGAGGAATGTTACAGGAATGCATTATTAAAGTGGATTTTAAGCCTTTTTTATCTGGTGTGTTGTCTCTTCTGTTTTTTGAATAAAAATGTGTACATATGGATTGAAGTAAATCAAGCTTCAGATTATGGTGCAAAAGTTGTTCTTGCATAGCTCCATAAAGAGGGTGTTCAACCCCTGAGAATTTTCTAACAGTTCTCCTTGTCACAGAACGAGTTTTATTTGCGTGTTGGGATGAGACCTTCAACTTCAGCATTTCAGAATACAATAAGGGAGCTCCTGGAGCACCTAGGACGTGTCCGTGTTGTGGATGCAGAGAAGCGAGACGCGAGACTTGTCCATGTGTCCCTGGGAGCGCGGAGTTCAGTTTGTGTCTCATCTGCGTCGTACGAAGTTGTCTGTCTCTGCCCTGTGTTGCAGTTGCCTCTGGCTGGGGCGCAGACCTTCCTGCAGAGCTCCGAACGGGGCAGGGRGCAGAGGGCTTGTGACTGTCGGTGGTAACGCTTTGTCTTTGTGATACGCGAGGGAATCTGTAGGGACGGGAGCCTTCTGTGAGTCGCGTTCTTGCACTGAAGCTCTTGAGTTGAGACTGGGGACAGGGGAGCAGAGGGGGAAACTTAGAAAAAAATTCAAGTGGGAAAAGGAGCGAGAAAGAGTTACAGCCCAAGAGCAYAAGGAGCTGCCTTACAGACTTGCGAAATAATAGGGAGGATTAAAACATTTTCAGATGCCTAATGTTACCAAGGCAATAATCTTAAAAAAAATCAGGGTTTGGTCCTGTAAGTACTCTGTAAATAGGGAAAGATGAAATAATCACTCTGGAGGTTTTATTGGTTTACCCCTGTCATTTGATGGCTTATAATTAGCCTGGGATGGGATGATTGATAAGCAGCTGTATTGAAGAGAGMCTGCAGCTGATGCTCTTGGCTTTTTTGCTTGTTTTGTTTTCCACATTTGAAAGCATCAGCACTAGTAGCTGGCTTGCTGAGGTGATACGGTATTAAATGGTGATTATCAGGTGGATTGTGACTTACCTGTAGGTACAGTATGAAGAGTTTGGTGATGTTTTTCACCTGGCACATTTGCTAGGATAGGTAAATATTGCAAAATGTCAAAYAAGTTGGTGAGAATGCTGATGAGCTTTTCTGTTGCCCTGCGGAGAGGATGCATCTCTTCTTGTGGCTTGTGTCTGGAACGTGGCTGGCAGACATTCACTAATGCCATGGGTGTAAGTACATTGTTTAATTCCAAAGTGTGCAATATTAGGAGAAGAAACTGAATTTGCACGCAGGTGTCTGTATTGTCTCTCATTCTCCTGCCCATTGCTCAGCTGGCTTGCTTGTTAGTGAGCAGTCAAAAGAGAAGTCGCTGCCTTAGGGAAAGGGCAGAGCTCAAACGTTCAGCAGTACTCTGCTGCTGCCTCAATCCTATTCACGTGTAAGGTAAGGATGGGTCTGGTTACTGCCCTTCCCTGGGAGAGAAGGGATATAGTAACAGGGAGTGGAAAATCATGAGGAAGGAGGGATTTAGCACTGCTCAAAGTCCATCTAACACGATGGGTATGAGGTGGAAATTGAAGATCCAGTGACAGCAAAGGAAGAAAACTAAAACTACGCTCTGGTGTGAATGCTAGAGGTAACTATTCTCATTTGCTTTAAAGGAGGAGACTGAAAACCTGTGACTGAGGTTCTAGTAAGGAAATTGTAAAGCAAACCATTACTAAGGTTTCCAGAGGCGTGCAGCAGGAGGAAATGGCACCAGGGCCTGCTTGTAGTGCAGAAGCATTTAAGGCTGGGCGCAGGAGTAAGCAAGGCTGCCTCACTCCAGRGCACTTCCAGATGCTGGAGTCTGCTGAAGCAGTTTGGGTTTTGCTTGCACTGCTTGGCTGAGGTAGCAAGTGCAGCTCCAGAGGCTGGACTCTGCATGAGCACTGTTGTGACGTGCCAGTGTGCAGAAGGGAATGCTTTCCTCTGCATGCTTTTCCGGATYGCTGGCTATTGCGTAGTTGCAGACTGATGAAGTATTTTGACTCTGATGAAGAGACACGCTTGCCTTTTGCTGTCGTATTTGATCAGCTTATGTAAAATGCACTTACGCAGTATCAGTTCGTATCAGACCAAGGACTGATGAGCAGTCTGGTTCTTACCGCTTTGCTCTTAGCTTTAAACCCTCGTCATTTGTGGGCTTCAGAAGTTACAACTTGTGCTTTATGCAGCTTCCCCTTAAACAACAGTGACTGCATTTGCAAGAATCAAAGATAAAGCTGAAAAATCCAGCTGGTACCTGGATAATTTTGTCACATCAAAGCAGTAGACAAACATTTCCTTTTTTTTCTGGTACAGTGCATCTCATTAGAAGCTGTCATTTATCATAGAAAGCTACAAGTGGTGGAATATGCTCCAGTGAGCTGCCTTTGGGAGCTGAAAGAAGGAAGGTGTCATTTCCTGTGGCCTTGCTGAAAGGAGCCATCATTCCCTCTTCTGTGTTGGTGGTGGCTCGGGTACCTGCTTGTCCACCTGGTGAGTCACCCAAGTGCCAGAGGTAGCAAAAGGAGAGGAAGAAAGCAGGGAGCTCAGCCAGGCACAACGCTGCCTTTGGGACACCTTCCCTCACTGCAGCCTGGCCACGCGGCTCTACCTGAGCTCACAGTGGCCGTGCCTTAAGGCAACGGGACCCTCCAAAGGAAAACCTGTAAAACCCCACACTCCCCGACAGTTCAGGCTGTTTTGGGCAGCAGGTTTTTTTTATGGCTGCCAGCTAATGATAAGAAAACTGAGTCTTAGGAGTAGACTGAACTCTTCTTTTTGAACTGGTTCCTGTTGAGGACCGAACTTTTTGATGAGGAATATTGCGTGCATTTTCAGAGCAAGCATCSGAGTAAACGGGCTCCTTTAGCAGCTCAGCTCTGAGGAGATGAAATTATCTCTGGGAGCAAGAAACTGCCTGAACTACAGGGAGAAAATCCCCATCAGCTGGGCAGCTGATTCCGGTTTGAAGGTGTGATTGTTCAGTGAGACCAGAGTGTTGGGGCAATAGCCCTGTAATAACCCAAGCTGCAGAAGGGTGGTGTTCTTGAATGGAGAGATGAAGATTGCCCCCATCCCCATTTCTGATGGTTTTCTGGTCTTCTTCAAACCTGTTGTCTGAGCTGTTGAGTACAATCAGTGCAGAGCTCTCGTAACCCCTGAGCAGTGCTGTCAGAAGAAGAGCAGACGGGCAGAACTACTGCTGTAGAATTGCTCAGCACATATTATTACTGGGAAGGTTTTATTTCCCAAATAACTAAAACATGAATCCTGCCCTACTAGCTTTGTGTAGCTATGTAGACATAGCAGTAATATGTATGTCAGGGATTTTCCTTTTCCTGACCAGCCTTTTGTATGGAGGAACTACTCCATGCTTTAGAAATGCACTCCCTTCCCGCTACCCCAGGCTCCACAGGGCATCCCAAACGATGGAAGGGTCAGGGGTGAGCGGGGTTTCTCACCCCGGAGGCATTGAGCATGTTCTCCCCAGGACTCTGGGGGACTGTTTTACACTGCCCCTGATCATTCAAGGGCAAACACATTAACTTGGGTTTGAGAATCATTTGGTCCTTTTTTCCTACCTCCTTTTTGTTCTGTTATATATCAAAATAAGTGCACATAAAACAAACAGGCTTTATTTTCAATGCTCAGCTGGCCCATTCCTTGCAAGCTGTTTCAAAGGTGTTGGTCACGACTGTCCCWGCTCAGCCAGCTCGCATGGTGACTTCTGCTTTACTTGGAGCTCTGCCCCGGAGGGCCGGACTCAGCAACGCAGCCCTGTGGCCCAAACGCARCTGCCAGAAGCCACAGCTTCAAACTAGACGCTGCGTGATGGATACACAGTCCAGCATGCTCTTTGCCATCACTGGAACCTCATCTCCTCTTTTTCCTAATTTTTAAAGCACCAGCTCTAGCAGGGCCTTGAGTCTGCTGGTGGCTGACCGAGCGGTTCCCCTGGAGCTCATCTCTGTTTCATGGTGGATATCTTGTGTCTGTCTCCCAGGCTGCACCCCCTCACCTTGTCCTCCCTGGGGAGCCTCCCCTTGGGCTGGGAGCTGTGGACACCCCAATTTACCGTATGTCACTGTGCTATGTTTCCCAGTAGGTTCTGTCTTTCCAGCCACCTCGTTCCCTGCAGGCATTTGCAGTGGCGCAGCAGAGGAGCGAGGGCAGGGCAGTGCCACTGCATGCTCTCAGCTGCGCTGCTGCTGCTCCTCGGGTGCTGAGGGGGCTCTGCTTGGCCGCAGCCTCCCCCAGCTACCTGCTGGTCCCCCTGCAACGAGCCTTGGTGCGTGGGTCAGCCAGAGCCTTGGTGCGTGGGTCAGCCACAGCATCCTCTTGGCATTTCCTCCGAGGCACGCAAGGTAACCCGAGCTCCGGATTCTCACTGGCGTGGGGATGGCGACAGCTGCAGCCTTGCTGACAGCTCGTGCAAAGGACAAGGAGATCTGAAACCCTATAGCTCTGCTTAGCCCCTGCGACTGCAAATTTCCCCATTACAGAGCTCTGCCTGGCTTCCCGGGTCCCAAGTGATCCCTCCCACCTGAGCAGAGGCTCTGGATGCCAGCAGCATTTTTTTATCCACCTTTGTGACCGTTGGGTCATTTATTGTGTCTTAAGGCACTGCAATCCTTCGAGGGAGGTATCAGCTTGAAGCCACATGGCTCATGCTGGTTTGACGGTTCCCCAGTGCTCTCATGTTTCCCACCTAGCTTTTCGTTTGGATGTGGGTTTATACACAGGCTGCCCAGSTATAAGGAGAGGAGTCCTGATGGTGATGGCGATACATGTCCTCCCCTCCAGCCGGGCTGCCTTCCTCGCTAACAAGATGACAAGGAAAAGCCCGACGTTGCTGCTGGCCAGGGCGTCTCAAGGTGGGGATGGCAGAATTGAGCTGGAGGTGGAGCAGCAGGGCAGTGTGAAATGAGTCTGGAGTCATCTCCCTGGTGAGCTCCAGAATTTTGGCAAGGGTTCATCCTAACTCTGGACTTTGGAGATCCCCTTGGGGTGGCAGCAAATCCTGCAGGCTGTTGTAGGGGGATTAACTAGGTTAAACAAACATCGTGGGACAGGGATGGGGTTACATCAGCCATGGCAGACCCTGGGGGTTCCCCTCCTGAGTGGACTCCCTGGGCAGCTGCTGCCTGCAGGACCTGCCCTTTGCGCTGTCTGATAGTGCCAAGGGCTTACGTCGAACCCAGTTCCTGAGCAGAAATGGTCTCCAGGTGCTGTGTGCTCCAGCAGGTCAGGGCAGCACCCAGGACCTGTCTGCAGAGACAGCTGAAAAACAGCTGTCTCTGCAGACAGGAGCAACAAAAAGAAAATACTATTTGTTTGCTTGTAGGAACTAAGTAAAACGTTTGACCTCAAGAGGGTTTCCTGTTTGTAGAGGAAAACCCTTGGGTCCCAGAATGGGAGCAGGGAGTCCAAGCAAACCCCTCCTGGGTACGGGGGGGCCACATTTTGCACTCTTCTTCTGTGACAACAATGATCTTCCAGGGGACAGATTTCATCCCTGGGTTGCACAAGACCCTGCATTGAAGGATGTCTTGGCCACACGCACTGCTTTGGTCCACTGGTGCCTCTGTCTAGCAGATGGTCGTGCCTTTTGGGGCTGGGGGAGATCAGCACAGGTTTTGCCCTGGGACTCTGGGAAGTCTCTTGCCTTGTTTTGCAGGAAACTTTCAGCTGCTTCTATAAATGCTAAAGAAACTGAGAGCAGTTGGTCAAGAGGAGTCACAGGTTGCCCGGAGCCATGAGCACTGGGGTGATGCCYATGCCTCCATGCCAGTCGCTGGCGGGACCGCAGGCGCTGGGAGGTCCTCTGCCCACCCCAGGTGCGGAGCCACCCYGCAGCACCCATTCCCTCTGCCAGGGAGGGCAGGGGCAGGACAGAAATGCCTCTCAAGATAACGTGGGCGCCGGGTCCCGTCAGCTGCTGAGCTGCTATGTCCATCTTTAGCCTGTTCTCCAGTTACCAGACACCTCCTCCRGCTGCCTCCAAAGATAGGCAAAGCCACCTCCCGGTGCCTGGGCTGGAAACTGCGGGGAAGCAGAGGGGGGATCACAGGCAGGGATGAGATCGATGGGATTTTTGTGGAAGGAGTGAAGGACGCCACGAGGACGCCTGAGCTATGGCGTCGCTGTGCTACAACAAGGGTTGBGGGCAGAGGTTTGATCCTGAGCACAACGCCAAGGGTAAGTGAGCGGGAATGGGAATGCGTGCCACTCTCCTGGCCTGCGGCCGCGGCCACCATGCCGTGGCCTGAGCTGCAAGCAGATCCACGCCGAGCCCAGCGCAGGCAGCCCGCACGGCAGGACCTGGCTCAGGAGCTGCCGGGCATCACGAGTGGCTCGTGGGCAGGATTGCTCCTCCTGAAAGGTTCTGTCTGATTTCCCCTTTTCAGATTCCTGCCTGTATCACCCGGGCGTCCCCATCTTCCACGATGCCCTGAAGGTGAGTGGGGCAGGAGCCGGGGCTGCAGCTGCAGGGAGGGACCCTGTGCCTGGTGGGATTGCCCACACCTGACCAGTTTGTCATCTCCCGGTGCCTAGGGCTGGTCTTGTTGCAAGAAACGCACAACAGACTTCTCCGAGTTCCTCTCTATAAAGGTGAATGACCCGCCAGCCCAAATGCACCCGCKGCTCCTCCGTCCTCTCCTCCCCACCCCTGCCCTGTCCTGTCCCGTCCCGTCCTCATCCCGCGCCAAGGCTGCCCCCTTCACCCTGCCAGCTGGGGGTTTCCCATCTGCTTCCAAGGAGCCTGCAAGCAAGGRTGCTGCTCCCAAAGTGCGGGGCAGGTGCTCCCAGGGAAGGGTGCTGGAAGGGGCTGGGATCCCCCACCAGGATCCTGCAGGATGAACACAAATGCCCCAAGCGCCAGCGCAGCGGTCTGTCTGAGCGGTCCGGGGGGGGGAAGGAGGCAGCGGAGGCCCAGGGATGTGGGGGAGACTCTTGCTGCCCTTCAGCTGCCMGTCTGGGGTGCAGCAGAGCTGAGACCTGTCTGCCATGGCCTCAGTGAGGCTGCCACACTGTCTTGTTCATGGGAATCCCTGCGGGCGCAGCCCCTGCCCTGGTGCAGGGTCAGAGCCCATCCCTGCAGGACACAGAGCCACCAGAGCACGGAAGCTTGCAGGGTTTGGGAGCAGCTGCCAGGTTAGGGAGGGCAAAGCGGGCATCAGGCTTGCCTCTGCTGCTCAGGGATGCACAAAGGGGTTTCACAGCAAGGAGAAGCCCCCCGAGCCTTTCAGCCAAGAGGAGACCTCCGATGAGCCGAAGGCCAAGCCAGTGGAGAAGCTCATCATCCAAGGACCAAAATCAGCTGAGAAGATGCAGCGGGAAAGACCAAGGTGAGATGGGCTCAGCTAACAGTGTCACCCTGCTGTGCTGCTTCTTCTGCACGTGTCCTGCCTTACTGCTTCCTCAGGAGAGGCAACGACACTTAAATTGCAAAAAAAACCCACTCGCCTTTTGCTGCTGCTGTTTCCCAGCTCTGATGAGCCAAGACAACTGCTGCCAATTAAAGTATCCAGGTCTCTGGAGCAGGCACTGGAGAAACTGAACCTGTCCTCCAAGGATGAGGCCCCAGAGGGCAGCTGTGCAGGTAGCGACGAGCTGATGGATGGCGGCGGGGTTGCACGTGGCAAGTTCAGCGTGGGGTTTTGCAGGGCAGGTTCAGCGCAGGATGACGGGTGCTGYGCGCTCAGCCACCTGCAAACCCACAGAGCTGCGTCTTGCAGGCGCATTGCAACGGGCTGGGCCCCGGGGCTGTGGGTGCTAAACTGGGGAGCTGGCAGCGGGGCTGCGGGGAGGGTCTGGGGGCAGGGGCGGGCGGCGCGTGCCCCGGGGTGAAGCTGTGTCGCTCTGGCAGGGGAGGCGGCTGCCCAGGTGAGAGCTGGCACCACCTGCAAGAACGCAGCCTGCAAGGCGGTGAGTACTCGGCGGGGTCCCATCTTTGCACRGTCTGCGCCACAGGGGTGGGAGCATCGGAGGTCCGGCGTGGGGGCTCCTCTCCCAGCTGCCCCCAGGTGCAGGGCACGGTGCCAGGTGGGTGGGAGGTGGCAGTGCCCATTGGATCTGTATGCTCCTGTTCATCCCATCCCTGGAGCGGCTACCCCTGTTGCCTCGCAGCCACGTTCCTGCAAAAGGCTTCCAGATTCCCGGATTGGGGGTACATTTGTGTTTCACCCCTGCTAATTGCTTGCAATGAAATATAGCACATATTCGGGATATGGGCATATAGGTAAAATGCATGTGGAATAATTGCCACCTGCATTTAATTAATGCAGCACAGCCCACTTTCTATCTTGCCCGAAGACTGCCTTGTGTAGGACTGTCTGCCTGCCTCGAGGCGTGCGCCCGAGGGACCAAACTGCGGGAGGGCCGGCATGCTTGGAAAGCAGCAGAGAGGGAGCGAGCAGGGAGTAAAAGGTGGGAGGTGGATGAAAACACGGGACTGACATGCTCTGGGAAGGAGAGGAAGGGACAGGATGGACAAGCGGCCCCTTGCACCTCAGAGCAAGTTTCTGTGGTGTCCAAACTTGCCCACTGTCCCGGTGCTGCCCAGTCCTGGGCTGGRACCAGGCTGTGTTTAGGAGAGGGCGTACGGAAGGGCTGCTGCCAGGGTTGCAGGGGTGACACTGGGGTCCCGGCAAGGCCGGGGTGGCTGCCCTGCCAGCAGGCAGYAGGGACCAGTGCTGGGCTGCCGGCTGGGCATAGTCCCGGAGGAAGTCCTCACAGATGCTGGACCCGATGAAAGGGTGATGTTGGGCATCAGCTGGGCCCTATGCAGGGATGGGCACTGGTGGGCAGACGCCTGGCTGCATCATGCCGTGCTGTGCCAGAGGCACAGCCAAAACTTTCCTCTGCTTCTCGCTCCACAGATCTACCAGGGCCCAGAGAGCAACACAGAGGTTTGTACTTTCCATCCTGGTGTTCCTGTCTTCCATGAGGGGTAAGAAACAACCCTTTACCGGGGAGCCAAGTGACCCTGCTGAGGGCTGAAAGTGCCACATCGCAAGGTGGTGTGGCCTCAGCAGCACGGCTGGTGGGGTCGTGGGTGACACCCCCCGGGTGACAGGCGGGAAGGGGGAGCTGCTGGTCCCCAGCCCTGCTCCCCCACCACCCCGAAGCCTGCYGTGGTCCCCTCTCCTGCTCCCGCGGGCGCTCCCCGCTCAGGTCACCCCGCTTTCCCTAGGATGAAGTACTGGAGCTGCTGTGGAGTCAAAACTACGGACTTCAGCACCTTCCTGGAGCAGCCGGGCTGCAGCAGCGGGCGGCACTGCTGGAAGGGGAAGGGGGTAAGGGGGCTTTTGGAAGGCGCGACTCATGTGAGCAAAGTGCCATTAGTGGTACCCGAGGAGTGCTCCTTCCCTTGCTCTGCATTCACGGGTTTCTGCATTTAATTCTCTTAATTTTCATAATTGCTGACAGATGACTGCGCAGGGTTTGAATGCCTAATCTTCACCCATCTGATGTTTAAAATGGTGCTCCTGCATTCACAAAATGTGTCAGCTCTCACACCCAACGGGCAGATGTGCACTAGGAAGCTGAACGAGGCAGGAGCTGGCCCTGGGCACAGYGTAGCCAGCACTGCAGGCTGCTGCACAGGGACAGGCAGCTGAGCATGGGAAAAGCCCTGCAAAAAAACCCCCAAAAGTTTTGACAGATGACTACAGATGACTGAATTTGGTTTTAATGAAGCTTTCCCTCTGCAGCTGCTTCCCAGGAGGGACCTCATCTACATAGTGACATGGTGTTGTGGCAGGGCAATGCGGAGAAGATCCCAATTCCCAATATTGTCTGTGTGTATGGAAGTTTCCCCAGGAAAGCTCTTGGCTGGAAACAGGCTTGAGCTGGGAAAGTTGCACCAAAGCGACCTAGGATATCCCTGAAAGTGCATCATGTTTCTCTGAGTCAGCATTGCTCTGAGCAATCCCCTCTGAGCCCAGTCTGTTCTTTGTCCTGGAACAGAAAACATATAGTGGATGTAAAGGAGGCTGCAGTGAATGAACTGTGATGTTGTCATGCAGATGCTTTGTGCTAATTGTCACCTGAGTTTGGGGCTGGAATTCTTCCTGGGGCGTTTCTTTGGCTGGCAATGCTGAGGGCTGCAGGGGGTCTGTCTCCTGCTGATGCTCAGAAATGCCTGGTGGGGCCAAAGCTGCCTGTGGCACGGATGAGGTGGGGGTCCTGTGGAACAAAGGTGTAACGTGGCCAGTTGGGGCTCACCTGTCTCCCAAATTTAACATGATGGCATGATCCATGTCCAGCAACAGCCCCTGCACTTCCCTCCAGACCGAGTTTCCTGACTGTGCACAGCGCCTGTGRGCTTGGGCACAGCAGAGTGACTCTGGAACAAGAAGGGGATGTCTGTGGTCTTAACACAACCTTCTGGAGCAACCCCCAGCGCAGCACAGATGTCCCATGTTAGTTGGGACAGCCTGGCAGGGGCTGCCCACCTTCACATGATACACCTCCCCTTAAAAACCTGCACCAAAGGCAGGGTTTGGTCTTGCTTAGCTGACGCCTACCTCAGCCSGTGCTCTGCAAAGGAGACATGCAAAAGAGCATCCTCCGGCACAGACATCCCCTCTGTTTGGGGTGTGCTTGGGCTAGACGCCATGCCGTGATGGGTTCCTCTCCCCGGCAGGACAAGAAGGCTGTGTCGTGCCGGCAGGACTGGCACCAAACCAGCAGCCAGGTGGTGGTGACGGTCTATGCCAAGAACCCCCTGCCCGCCCTCAGCAGCGTGAAAGCCAACCGCACCGTGGTRAGTGGGGCTGGCAGGGCTGGGCTGGGGATGTGTGCTGTCATGGCACCTGATTTTGATGAGCCAACAGCCAGGAGCCGGCCGGGTGCCTGGCGGTCTTTGGTGGCCTGTTTGGTCTGTTGCGGCAGCTGGGGTTGGCACTGCCGACCTGCCGTCCCCGAGCTGAGATCCCGGCGGCTTCGCTGCTGCAGCAGCATCTGCCTGGCCACCCTGGCTCAGTGGCTTTCAGCCTCAGCGGGTGGCTTTGCCAGCCTCCCTCGACTGGTGGCAGAGGTGAACCCAGCGTGCTCTGAAGGGGGTGAAATGCTCCCAGGTGCCGCGGGGATCACCAGACCGTTACACTGGAGCCAGGACATGGGATGCGTTACGGTGCTGGAAGGCAGCTGCACTGTCTGGGGRAAGAGCTCTGGCAGTGCTGTACTACCCACTCAGATAATTTTCTGTTGATCTTTCAGCTTGAGGTTCACGTCATCTTTGAAGGGAATAAGATTTTCCAGGCAGAACTGGATCTCTGGGGGGTAAGATCCTGTTTACTTTGATTTCCCTATTCCAGCAGTCTGCGTGGGGCTCGGCTGCAATGCTGCAAGGCAGCCTGTGCTCTGGGAGAAGAGTTTGCAGTCCCCAACACACGCTCCCAGTAAGGAAAATTACTCTCTGTGTAGTCAGGATTCTCAGACTTTTGAAAAAGCAGCAAAATGGTTGTTGCTGCAATTTCTGCACGGTCCTTCCTGTGCATGGAGCATGAGGCAGACTTTGACTGTATTATTGCATAGAAATGCTGTGGCCCCCGGGACGCCGTCTCTCCCCCGGCTGGCACATCTGTGGAACAAACAGCCATTTCATAGTCCCTCCCTTGGTGTGATTCATTGCCAGCTCTCAAAGCCTTGCAGAGAACACAGGTCCACCACGGCTGTCGCAGTAGAGAGGACCTGTTTATCTCCAGAGCTCTAGTTTTCTATTGCAGCAAAGGCTGATGGGGAAATTAGGTTTTTCTCTATTGATCCCATAGTGGTAGCAACCCCTGGAAGCCATGCCAGGACTGTGCCAGGGCTCGGTGCCAGTCTGACTGCTCTGCACAACCTGAAGCACCCTGGCTACTCTSTTTTAAACGCTGCCACAGCTCTGGCTTGCTTTTGTTGGGATCATCTGGGAGCTGGGTTGCCCAGGTACCGGCATTTATAGCCATCTCTGCTAGGAAATGCCTTATGGGTTGTGAGGAGGGCTGTTTAGGAGGCTGCTGGTGGCTGCACAGATCGATCCCGGACTAAGAGCAGAGCTGGACGTCGCTGCCAGCTCTGTAGGTGTTCTGGGTTTGGTCTCAGACTGCCCCAAAGGGTCTTTGGCACAGCAGGTCCCTGACTCCCCCTGCAATCCCGCTGTGCCTGCGGGCAGGCAGCGGTGTGAGGGGGGAGACTCGCTCTCCGATTCCTGAGCTGCTTGCTGGCTGGGGAGGAACAGTGAGACTCAGGAATTTGCATGTGCATTTCTTGCCGTTATTTCTGGTGCATGGTGTACGCTGCCTGCGCCCGCGGGCAGCAGAGCGTGCTGCCGGGCGTGGGTACGCCCGTGTCTCAGCGCAGCTCACTGCCGGGGGGAGAGGGCTGTACCGCAGCCGTGCAGGTGGCTGCGGCTCGCTGGGCTCTCCCGAGCTCCGTACCAGCACTGCGGTGCTGCTTAGGCGCAACAGCGTGAGGCTCAGCTGGAGCCCAGGCTTCACCCTGCTCTGTCTCCTGGCACACAAGGAGAGATCTCTCTCCTCTGGCAGGGCTCTGCCAGTAAGGGGAAGGATGAGCGTGTGCTGCCGGCCCTCCTCTGCCCAGCTCACTGCACCTTTCCCTCTCACTAGGTCATCGAAATAGAGAAGAGCTTTGTGARCATGGTCCCTACCAAGGTGGAGATCACGCTTTGTAAAGCCAGCCCTGGCTCCTGGGCCAGGCTGGAGCTCCCCCAAAGCAGGTTGCGCTCCCGTGGCGAGCAGGAGAAGGAGGCTGCCAACACAGAGGAGCCGGGGGCAGTGCAGGGGGAGGACTCAGATGACAGCTTGAGCTGGTCAGAGGAGGAAGACGAGGAGCCGGAGATGGGAACGGCGAGCAACTGACGGTCAAGTGCTTCAGCAGCTGAGCAGTGCCGGCTCCTGAGCTGCCGGGGACCTCGGCACCAGCTCCAAGGAGCAGACCCAGCCCAGAGCCGCGCACAGGCTGCAGCACGCCCTCTCCACTCGTCGGAAGGGGCAAGTAATAAAAACCCAGAGCAAAGGTTATGCTTGAAATTCCTGATCGGCGCTTAAGAAACGTCAGCGGGCTGAACCCTGCCATCTGTCCCTCCCTCTCCTGTGCCCAGCCGGGACAGGACAACAGAAGCCCCCTTGTCTGCACCTCAGGCAGCCTGTGCCTGTGCCAGGTCTCCTTGGGGCCGGGGTGCTCACAGCCTGGCATTTCTGGGGGGTGCAGAGCCCCCGGGCAGCAGGGTGAGCTGCGCTTAACCCCCCCCCCCCGCCACCTCACTCCCCGTGTGGCGGGGAAGGGGAGCTGGGCCCGGGAGGCGTTAGGAGGGAGATGGTGACTGCGGGCACAAGGGAAATGTCACCCCCGCCTGCGGCGCCAGCGGGGACTCGACACCCTCCTCTGCAAAGACCTTTATAGGCGCGGAACTGCCCGGATGGGAAAGGTCGATACGGACCAAGACAAGGCGGCCGCGGAGGCGGGGGATCCCCGAGGGGGTTTCGCTGTGTAACACCTCCCAGCGCTGGGGAAGGCGGGCGGAGGGCGACGCGCACCGTTTCCCSACTGTAGGAAAATACCGAGGTACTAAAACCCGACGGACGAGCGGGCAGGGCCCGCAGGCCGCCGCCCCCCCGCCCCCCACGCGCCGGGAAGGTCCCTGCGGCTCCGCGGCGGCGCCCTCCCGCCATGGCGCCACCTGGCGGGCCCT
>JASVER010000011.1:11268102-11484589 GCA_030449065.1 Oceanodroma leucorhoa
CCCCCCATTTAAATGAAAATCTTGGTGCAACTGTTCTGGAATAATATATGCAGTCCTGCTGTCAGCTTTTGCTGGTCAGTGCTGTTCTTAATTTTACTGATTACCTTTAGAATACGCAGTTGCATACACATCTTTCTTTACATTTGACTGTAGCCTTGAAGCGGGATGACTGATTTTTTTGCTGTATGATGAAACTCACGTACATGCTTTTCTGCCAAAGCTCAAAAGTGCTTGCCAGATTTCATTTCAGGTGATTCATGTTGGTTTAGAAATGTAATTGCTGCCACTTTCAAAAAGGATAAACTGCTGCTGCATCTTCCTCCTGCTTGTTTTCCTCCAAATTCTTACCCTCCAATGTCCTGCTGGGTCTTTCTGGAGCAAGGCTTCTGCACTGCTTCCTACCACTGATTGGTTTTCAATAGTGCGTGTGTACATACATTGATACTTCCTTAAGCACTGTATGTGGTAGTGACCGCAGTTGATAGCACTCGAGTTGCCTGTTGCAGCTTTGTGCCAAAGCTTAAGGTAGTCTATTTTCACTTAGTACAGAAGAATCATCTGTGCTCCCAGATGTGCCAGTATGTGGATGCAGATAAAGACTTTGTCAAAAAGGACAAAGCTGAGACTTAAATGCTAATGAGTTGTTGATTTGTTTGGATGGTCTTGAAGGGGAAGTTGGAGATAGGGGGTTTCATGACTTTTGTAAGTGAAGTACTTCACTATTGCTCATTTTCATATGTTCCCTTTGCTATTTTGATGGTGTTGGAGCTGTGATCTTTCTGCAATATGCAATATAGTTCCTCCCACTATTTGTGTCTTCTGTTTGAAGCAACATATTTGCTGCTGGTTGCAAGTTGGGGATTACTGACAGTACCTCAAAGGCATTTGGGTGAGAAGGCAGATGCAAGTTCCTTCTTGTTCAGGCTAGCAGTGGAAGCTCCATCATACAAYAAATGTACAACGAATGACTGCTTGCAGTTGTTCCATGCTATTTTCAAAGTTCTTGCTGTTCATGTGATGCAAGTTTAGAGTGAATTGAGTTTTAGGCTACATCCATTTGATTATCAAACCTACTCTTCACATATCAGGAAAGGGATAGGGAAGCCTTTGAGTGTCAAATATCTCCTGTAACAATTCCCTGGTCTGCCTAGGAAGGCTGTTTGCTTGTCTTTTAGAGCATGTATTTTTCTAATGATCAGTATAAGCTCTATTGTAGCTCAAGCCTATTAAGTTCTGCTTGTTCTCTCACTGATTAGTGAGAATAATCTGTTCTTGGCTTCTTYAGAAAAATTCTTTATGTATTGTAATCTGGGTCCTATGGCTAGTTATATTTCAAAGAACAGCTTTTCTTGTACGTGCTASTTTCTGAACCTTTTATCTGGTATCCTCTAAATAATGCAGTTTCTTGAGGTCTGATGGATCCTGAGTTGAGTGAATTATTATAGTAAACAGTAGCAGTGCAGCCCAGCAATGGGTATCTTGGTTTATTATATAATTTTTGGACCTTTCTTTGTGGTAAGTTGTTTAGGCAGTAGACTATGAAGACAAGAAGTGTGAATCTTGGAGGGTGTGTGTGTACAGAGGTGTGCATGTGAACCTACAAATGACAGAGTATCTTGTTACTAGGTCTGAGGTCACGATCCCTTTCCACTTGCAGGTACCTCTAAGGACTTGTCCCTTTGCCTGTGGGAAACTGGCAGTAAATCAAGACTGTGGGAATTTGGCTAATTTGTACTTACATGCTTGGAATGCAGCCAGTTGTCACTGAGCTCTCAACTCATTGCATCTCCATTTCACTATTGTCTTTCTAGCCTGAGCTCGTCATAATGGCTTCCGAGACACCGAGTGTGTCTAGCTGTGATAAGAAATTGCAATATTAAAAACACTTGCTAAAGCTTATCTTTAAAATTACTATCATTGAGTGTGCTTTTCCTAACTTTTTTTCTTGCTTTGTGCAGGACTTTGTTTCTGGGTAAAGAATGCAGACTATAAAGTGTGTAGTTGTTGGAGATGGCGCTGTGGGAAAAACTTGTCTTCTCATCAGCTATACCACCAATGCCTTCCCAGAAGAGTACATCCCTACAGTGTTTGACAACTACAGTGCCCAAATGACTGTTGATGGCCGGACAGTTAGCCTGAATCTCTGGGACACTGCAGGCCAGGAGGAATATGACCGCCTGCGCACGCTCTCGTATCCTCAAACCAATGTATTTGTCATCTGTTTCTCCATCGGTAGCCCCTCTTCCTATGCAAATGTGAGGCACAAATGGCATCCTGAAGTTTCTCACCACTGTCCAAATGTTCCCATTCTTTTAGTGGGCACGAAGAGAGACTTGAGAAATGACCTGGAAACAGTTAAAAAGTTGAAAGAGCAAAGCTTGGCTCCCACTACCCCGCAGCAGGGGACTTCGCTGGCTAAACAAATTGGAGCAGTCAAATATTTGGAGTGCTCAGCGTTGAATCAGGAGGGTGTTCGGGAGGTGTTTGCTGAAGCTGTGCGTGCAGTTCTGTATCCTGTGACAAAGAAGAACACAAGAAAATGTGTCTTATTGTAGTTACCTCGGGTGATGGGTGTTTGAAGTTGAATATTGACTAGAATCTTGGAGGGCTCTTGTGAGTTAAATTGAAGAATTGCATCTTGCACTAACAGCTCTAAGCAGAAATGGTTTATGCAATGAATATTCTTGCAGTCTTATTGCTTCAGGGAAACTGAAACAGAACAGTTTTTTCCAACTGAGAGGTCAAATATCTACTTTATTTCTAAAGTTCCAGTCTCCAGCTTCTCCAGGGATCACTTGGCTTCTGTCCTTATTTAGTGGAGGAAGATAAAAGAAGGGACTTCTTCGAAGCCAGACTTCTTTACTAGATAGCCATCAGTTACTAGATTTGCTGAAAAGCACAAATTCTGATAACTTTGCTTTAAGCGTAGCTGCTGCTTTTCCCATTCCTTATTTACTGATTGAATTTGTTTTACAAACAGAAGTCTGGCTGTCCAGTTGTTTTACTTTGTCAGTTTAAAGCTTGAAAACAATTTGTTTACATGCAAAAATGCCTGAAATAATACTGAGATTCACCTTATAGTGAACTGTGATCATTTATATGAAGAGTTAGCATAAGGCATGTTTAATGCAATGAGCAAGACCCAGGGAACACCTGCAATGATTTTAATAGAAGCAGGAACTGATTTCTCCTAATGTAAGGAACTTAGGATAATGATGAATCGCTCAAATGAGTGATTTTCATACTTTTGAATTGGAGAGGTGGAAGAGTAATTTAGATGCAAATCTTCCATAATCTTCTAAACTGAGTTTTTATTTCACTCTGCAAAGAGACTTTGCACCCTGAGAATAAAGTTAACAGTTACCTTCTTGGACTGACTGAGGTAGTTGGGATGACACTTACCAAAACGAGATTTTCAGTGTGATCCCTTTGATGAATCCCAGAGGCTTGATAGCAGCCTGTTTGCTCTTGAGGAATTTATTGCTTCACTTCTTAATGTTCTTGGGGCCACCACCTGAGATTTTTACGGCAAATTCCTTTGTTGTTTTCCTGGGAGAACACTGACAGAAAATTTGGAGGTTCTATTTACAGGAACCAGGAACCCTTATTTTTTCCTGGCGACTCAGTGATGGTTTCAGTTAAATTTGTAATGGTTAGCCAGTCACTGGATGGGTTAACCTGGGCAGTTTTCTCCTCTCTACTAGGTGATCAGTTATTATAAACTCTTTTAACTGAAGTTCTATTAATGTACTTTTTAACTTTCTTTAGCGGCTCTAGTGAGTGGCAGCTGGCTTTTATTTTCAGGATGTGCACTGTTCTTTATGTGTGATTCCGGGACCAGCTGAGGAGTGAGCGCATGAAACCTCCTTAGACTTAACCTTACAGCTTCGTGGTATGAAAGCAGCATGCTTCAAAGATACTTTGTGTGAAACCAATGGTGCTGGACTGGGCTTTGTTGTCTGAAGTTGACAGTGCTGTCTTTGTCCGGATGCAGCCTCAATTGGTAATTCAGAACTTGCTTTCTTGTGATTCCCACACATGCAAAACTGCACTGGTGTATACCCTGGGCAGAAAAAAGCCTCATTTAGCAAGATAACAGAAAATACATTAACAAGGTTMTTAGGCATCTTGTGTTAATTTGACCTTGCTCTATGTGATATGGGCAAAAATACCAAGTGGATAGAAACGTTCGTATTTGTGCCCCAATTCCCCTCTTTGAAGAGGATGTGCCTTTCTTCAGCTGGTGTAACTGATGCTGACACTAACTGCAATTTTTGTGTATCTGAGGTATGCTCGTACTGGTACTGCCTTAGCAAACAGCAACCCTATAGATTATAAACTGCAGTTAATCCAAATACTGATATATGGGGCTAGTGAATCAACACGGAGTTCCAAACATTTTCTGATCGCAGGCAGTACCAAAACACCCGTTATGCATGATGTTTGCAGAAGCYGAGAGACTCTGCATATTTTTCTTCACCAAGTGCCATTGCCTGGGGTGTCTTTGTGTCTTTTGCACTCGTAGAAGAAGTGCTGTTCCAGATGTGGCTCCTATCGCAGTGCCCTGCAGGCTTTGAGGGCGTAGGAGTACTTCACTGAGGTAACCTCTACTCACCACGTTCTGCCTTTACTTTAGTAGTAGGCCTTTAGTGTGGGCTTGACTTGCAGGCAGCAATTAACTCTATGCCTTGTAATTCAAGATTATTTTCTGTAGGTAAATTTCAGTAACTAAATAAATAGAGTTTATCATGTTTAAAATGTATTTATTTAAGCCAGTGCACATGGTTGTTTTTTTTAATGCTGGTCAGGCCTAAATCAACTGTCTAGTTACCCTTGTGCAAGCCCATAACCTTTGCTTCATTCAGAGATGTACTTTAAAAAGTTTGTGATATGTTTGAACTGCTCTTAAATAGGCTTTTAATTTCAACAACAGGCACCTCTTTTTTTTTTTTTTTTTTTTGCTACATATATTTGCAATTTTGTACTGAAGCTACTACTGTTTTAAAAAGTTTTTACTTTTTTACATACTGAAATATTTTAGCTCTGCATCTTCTGTGGTTATTCCTAACTGGATTACRGTAATTTTGTGGAGAAGAAATCCTGTGAGCAAGTATTATTGCACAGCCCCCGCCCCGTTTCTGTAGGCTCACAGAGCAGCCATCCTGGTGTTAACTGGAAGAGAGTATGGTGAGATAAAATTAAACTACTTAATCAATGTATTTGAATTGATTACATTATTGATTACATTATGCTAGCACACTTTATCCCCATCTAGATTACTTAATAAATGATAACACAGCACAACAATACTGAGGAGAATAACACGRTAGTGATGAAAATGAGCAGAAAGTGAACTTTGAACACCGTCAAAAACTTCTTACTGACTTTGGAGTACCTCATTAATAGTCATTTAGATGCCTTTTATTTCTGTCGCTTTCTGCCAGGAGCAAAAGTCCTGCCAGCTGCCAGCTGGTTTCCTCCAGCCTCTGCTTTTCATGAGAATGAGTTTCAGGAGCACACGGATCTAATGAGCTTTTCCATTCAGTTGGCATTCTGTTTGTGATCTTCCTTCCTTTTCTTTTCCCCCCCTACAATTCTTGGTGCATTTTATTCTAAGTAGTCCAGTGCTTCAGTCTACAGTCTGTTCTGTTCCTCCCACATTTTTTTTTTTTTTTTTTTTTTTTTTTTTTTCTCCTGTGGGCAGGTAACATACAGACTTCACACAATCCCATGGCTGCATTTTGTCTGTTTTCAGGAGATCAGAAGACCCGGGTTAAGCTGTGCAGGTTTCCCGAACTGTTCAAAATTCCTCTGTTTGTTACTGAATAGAAATGCAGTGTGTATATCTTAATTCACAGAAGAGACTCTCTATGAAGAGACCAATTTTAATCTTTCAGTTTGTGAACGGTTTCTGAAATACTTACGTGCTTTTTTTAAATATAGCTGAAGCCATCTACAGGGAGCTGAGCAGTTCAGGAATTCTGTCCCCAAAGGATGTTATGAGGCATGCTTAGATGTATAAGTGCTTTCTCCAGTTTACAGCTGTAAATTTCTATGAAATTTGAACTAGAAGAGCCTCACCATGCTTTGTCTCCGAGTGCTAAACCTCGCTCTGTAGAAACCTTGGTGCTGCTTGGGCTGACCCTGAGAAGTGGAGGGATCTCACAGGGGTCCTGGCCGCCGGGTGGGCTGTGATGAGTGCCCATCAGCAATGGGAGCCCAAGACTCTTAAGTGTGGTACTGATACATACACTGGCAACTTGATTTTATACTATAAAAGAATTTGTATTACCGCTAACAGTTTTAAAGGATTTTTTTTTTAAATTATGCGGAATTAAGTTGTAATAAACCTTTCCTCGCCTCTCTGGCTCTCGTATTAACTCACCCTGCTGTTTGTAACGCACCTGTTCTAAGCGTAGTTCTTTCCTGTGGAAAGCCAGACCCCCTTTCTTAAATGCAATAAACGATTTTTCGGTGAACGCCGGAGCCTCTGCGCTTCCCTGGGGCGGGGCCGCGCGGGGGCGCTGCAGGGCGGGGGTGGGTGGGGGGTGGGGCGGAGGCGGAGGTGGCTCCCTCCGGTGGCGGCCCGGCCGCTCTTCCGCTTCCGGGTCGGCGCCGCCGCCATGTCAGACTCGGAGAGCGAGGAGGAGGCGGATGGCGGCCGCGCCGAGCCCTTCTCGCTGGCCGGGTTCCTCTTCGGCAACATCAATGAGGCGGGGCAGCTGGAGGGGGACAGCGTCCTCGACAAGGTAGGGCTGTGTCGCTCCGGGGACACGGCGCTTCGGCCCGGYCCGGCCCGGCCGGCGGCGCGGGCTGAGGGACGGGAGAGGAGCCGGGGTCCCAGCGGCGCGGCTCCGGGGTGGGCCAGGGAGGAGGTGTCGGTGGGGCGGGCTCCGGGGCGGGACTGAGCCGGCGGTTCGGGGGTTCGGCCCGGCCTGGCTGGCAGAGCCGGCGGAACCTCCCAGCGGGGACGTGGCTCTGGTCTCTCCAGGAATCCAAGAAGCACCTGGCCGGGTTGGGTGTGCTGGGRCTGGGCAACCTGATCACTGAGATCACAGCCAGCGAGGAGGACAGCCCGGAGGCCGATGGAGCCCACCTGGATGAGGAAGGTTAGGCACTGGGGTACCTGCAGTTAAATCACAGAGGGGCTGCAGCATCAGAGCTCTTGCTGGAGAGGAAGAAATGCACCCAGGTCATCTGGGGCTGCAAGGAATATCGTGATCAGAGATCCTCTGGCAAAGGCCTTGCCTTCTCCTTCTTGCCAGAGTGAAGCCCACATTATCTCCTGGTCACTTTTGCACTTGTTCTTTTTAATTTTTTATAAGTTTTTTTTTTTTACTTGTCTCTTCTCTCTCATAAATAAGTTTATTCTGTGTTTTCGGCTGTGTTAAACAAGTCTATTTAGTGCACAGTGTTACTGTGTCTCTTTTTTTATTTCTGAGCTTGTTGAACGATTTCACTGAATAAGTGAAAGGTGTTCCTTGTGCTAAAGTTGGTTACTTACCAATTTTTAGGGGAAATTCAGAGCTCTTGGAGCTTTTAGTTGGAATGGGAGGAGTAATACTCTGATGGGAGATGTTAATCAGACATATTTGTTCCTCTAAGAAAAGGAAGCATAGGAAAGGATTCGTATGTACATAGTGAAGTCTGAAGTTAGTAATATATATTACGACAAGTTTTGTGTGACTAGATTTCTTTTCTTCCTAGGCTGGGTTAAGAGCACAGAAGATGCTATTGATTATTCAGATATTACTGAAGTGGCAGAAGATGAGAGCCGTAGGTACAAGCAGGCAATGGGCAGCCTGCAGCCAGTTCGAAGACCAGGTAAATGGGATTAGTGTTACAGCTTTAGCTGTAAAAGATATTTTGGGGCAATGGGCCTTTACAGTCTCTTATACAGGTGACATTGTGCCTCTTCACTCCTTGCTTCAAGAACCCAATATAAGCCTTTGTGAAACTGTTCACTGGATGAAGCCACTGCTTGATATCTTCCTTTTTTAAGGAATTAATTCCTCATTAAAGTTAAACTATACTCAGAAGAGAAACCAGGATCCTCCTTTTGCTCTGGGATCCCCTGCAGAGAATACTTGATACCTGCTCATATTTATTTAATCTGTGTTCTTAGGAGGGGGGTTATGCAGGAGGCCAGGTGCTTCTCAGAGATACTCAAAGATAGAGATAAGGTCCTGATCCCTTAGACAGTCTCACTTCAATCTTAATATCTCTCTCCTGTTTTACCCTTGAATTCTTTTTCTGAAACGAATTTCTGTAGAAGGCTCTTTGGCTCTTTTGTTGATCCCAGGGTTTTCTGTCTGGCCTAGAACAGATTTTCAAAAACGTGCAGCTTTTCTCTTTCAGTAGCTGCTAGTGAAAATGCTAAATCTTTCCATATTCCTTAAAGCTGTCTTATACTTAACCTTTCTGTTGACACATTGTGATTAGTGGGATGTAAAGGTAGTTTTGGCTTTTAAACCACATTTTTCTTACTTCTTTAGCAGCTTTATTTGTTCTGCGAAGTGTGAATAAGGGGAGGTGATAGCAGAATGTATATATATTTTAAGTGCTTCAGTCATCTTTCTTTCAGTTTGCCTTTTTTCCTCCTTCCCTCTCTTTCTTAAATTTCAATCTAGCAAATGAGTTTGTGCAGGAAGCCGGACTTGTAAGAGTTTTGCATCTAGTTACAAAATGAGAATGGTCTCCTTACTAATGAGAAGACGTGGTCTTCTCATCAGGTTGGGACAGGTATGAGATAGTATAAATAGGAAGGGTGCTTGGTTCCCTTTTATTGTCTGCTTAATATGCAGTCTTGTCTCCTGACTGGTTAGATGAAGATGAGGATGATTACGATGCTGATTGTGAAGATATTGATTCCAAGTTGATGCCGCCGCCACCACCACCTCCAGTACCTGGAAAGAAAGAAGATGAAAAGGATGCAGCTGCCACTGGTGAGTGAGGACTTCCTTCTTCTCTCTGGCAATATGAATGTCTGAAGGAAGCAAACACTGCTGTGTAGCAGTTCGTTCTGTGGCAAGCACCATGCATCGTCAAAATTCGGTCTGCAGACTGCATCTAAAGGTGGGTCTTTGTCCTGATATGCAATGTTATAGGTTTGTCTGAAATGTAGGGTGAAATAGTATCTTTCCAGTGATTGTTAAAATACTGATACTGACAATGAAACTGCTTTTTTTATCTCATCTTCTCAGTTGTGGCTGGGAAATGCACCTGGAACACTTAGGATAAAATGAAAGGTTAAACCAGAATGGTACTCATAACACCTGCAGAGGCTTAATTTTTGCATAACTTGGTATAAACAGTAGATGTGGCATTATGGGGTTGTACTAGGGGACAGGGAGGAAACCTGTTTGTTTATAAGGTGCTTGTTCTATTGTAGTATCTGAAGATGGAGACGGTATCATTTTGCCCTCCATCATTGCTCCTTCCTCTGCTGCCTCCGACAAGGTGGATTTCAGCAGCAGCTCTGATTCTGAGTCAGAGATGGGACCTCAAGAAGCCAGGCAGGCAGAATCCAAGGAAGGCAAACTCACACTTCCTCTTGCAGGAATCATGCAGCGAGATGCTACCAAACAGTTGCCAAGTGTTACAGAGCTCTTCCCGGAATTTCGACCAGGCAAGGTATTGTGAGAGATATGTGGAAGTGACAGAAACTGTACCATGTAAGCCCTCTAAATATGAATCGTATAGTATTAAGGGTATGTAGTAAGTAATTGCATTGATGTTCTTGCTCGCCTCAGTGCTTTCTTTAGTTTCTGTGTGCTGCTGTTTCCAGACTGCTTAACATGTAATGCTTTTCCTGCCATTTGCAGGAGCCTCTTAAAAAGCATCCTATAAGTCAGGGTGTGAAATAATGTGAAATGCTGTTCTGTAGGACCATACCACAGGCCTGTTGATTTGTGAGAACTGGTTTTCTGAGGTGGTAGAGAATACTTTTGCCAGATGATTAAAAAACATAATGCTAATCTGTCTGCTTTCTGGCTTTTCTGGCAAATATTTGCTCCTTCTTTCATGCTGTCCTGAACTTGGTGGGTGTGCTCTTCCTGAAACAATTTGTGATCTGTATCCTTTACTTAATCCTCCCTCAAAACTGCTCTGAGTATGCATCAGAAATCAGCTCAATAACAAGTCGATTGAAAGAATGATTGTTTTTTGCACAAAGCAAATTCATTACAATTCTTTCCTAAATGCTTCCAAATAGCATATGTAGTCAATGTATTTCAATAATTATTTTGAAAGTTTTAAAGGAGGAGAGGAAATGTGGGAGGGGAAGGAGAATAAAGATGAGCTTATAGTTGCCAAACAGATGGTTGTGAGCCAGGATAACTTGGTTTTATGTGTGCCTCCATCACAGGCTTTGTGTAAGGAGCTGAGCAATCTGCAGAGTTAAAAGTCATATTTTAATGATTTAGCTAACCTCTGTCTATTAGAAATCTAAGTGAGGCTCTAGCACAGAAGTTAGCCTTCTGGATGCTCTCTTGGCTTTTGCAGATTTGGTGTTTCCTGTATTACTGTATTTTGTGTCAGTTGGTGTGTTCATTTCTTTGGTGCTCAACGTGTAATGTCAGGGACTGGTTCAGTGTTGAATGTGCCCAGTGGGTGCAGAAATCAGTGCAAGCTGTTAATGCTGAGCACTTTTCATAATTAATTCATGAGCACTAGAGCTGGCAAAGCCTGAAACCCTGTAGGTTTGGCTATGAGGATTGGTTGATAATCTGAGAATGTGCAGGTTAATGTAGCACTGTTTTTCTTGATGAAACCACTTAAAATAGCATGTGGAGAAGCAGACACTGTGTTTCATTAAACTGTTAGCAGCTTAACTGTGTCTGAGACCTTTGTCCTTGGTGAAAGGTCACTGAAACTGGCCAAAGGGTTCAGAAGTAATCTGGGAGAGTTTTTGCAAGGATAGCATGGATGTGGGCAGAGATGGACAGAGTAGTCATATAAACATTATTTCCTTTGGGAATCAGCATAACAGATTAACAGGGAACATCAATAGGATGTCTTTTTACAAACCTTTGGTTCTAAGTTCTGTTTCCTAAATCTGTCAGTTAATTTAGGAATAATGCTTTCCCTCTTTATAAGAGTGCTCTGAAGAAACAATTACCAGTGCTTAAAAAACAGCAATCATAATCATAGAAGAAACAGAAGAGAAAGTTTTTCATTGTCATTAGTGCAGGTTTTGGAGGTATGCAGTATGCATATAGGGGAACTGTATTATGACGGAAATAAAAATGAGTGTATTATTTCTGGACCGTGGTATTTGGTTTTATCTGGTTGGTTAAGAAATCTCTGCTTTTTATAACTGTCTTCTAGCTTTGTATCTTTTGCTAATAATTTTATCAACTCTTCTTCAGTCTCCATGTGTCTTTGTGAAGGTTGTGGATTGGTCAAAATGAAAATAATTATTTCCAGGTGGTGTCTTACCGCATGCCCAATATGTAAAGTCAATCTTTCTTCCCTTTGTTGAGTTTCTTTGTGTCTGAAATTAAGAATAAATCCTTCTGAAAAGGAAGGATCCATCAAACGGATGGATCAGAAACTTTTTTTCAAGTATAACCAAGAGATTGTTGATTGCATCAGGGGTTGGGATTGTAGTACAGGCCAAGCTTCTGAATTTCAGAGTGCTCTCTTTCATTACTGCTTTTCAGGTGAGGGAAAGACAGACAAGCATTCCACAATTTCTTTTTTTCTCTGACCCTCTTGTTTTTTCCTATTCTAGGTGCTGCGTTTCCTGCGTCTCTTTGGCCCTGGAAAGAATGTTCCATCGGTTTGGCGTAGTGCCCGAAGGAAACGCAAGAAGAAACATCGGGAGTTGGCACAAGAAGTGCAGATACAGGAGGGTGAAGTTGTAGTTGAGAGTGGAATTGAAGGAAAATCTCCTTGGGAATATGAGTTTGCTGCTCCTCCCCCTCCTGAGCAGTGCCTTTCAGATGATGAGGTGGGATATCTGAGACTTAGAGAGGGTCACCAGCTAGCACTGGGGGTAGTAGTGGATTGGACAGTGACTTTTAGAGTAAAGAGCTTTTCCTCCAAAATAAAACTGGAGGACAGGGTTGGCTTGTATTCCAGCTGTGCAGAAGCTCTTCTCCAGATACTAGTCAGTGACTTCAGGTGATTGCTTCTTTCTGAGAAGGCTGCATCCGTGGTACGGGATCAATAGGAGAGCTTATCCTCTTTGTATCAAGAAGAAATCTCTGTGTTGTTGGAAGTCTAATTGCAGAACGTTC
The DNA here is from genome assembly GCA_030449065.1 of Oceanodroma leucorhoa. Classification (NCBI taxonomy): domain Eukaryota; kingdom Metazoa; phylum Chordata; class Aves; order Procellariiformes; genus Oceanodroma; species Oceanodroma leucorhoa. The sequence continues at coordinate 11,280,345 of JASVER010000011.1, forward strand.
TTAAGGCAGCTAGTAAGTATGGAAAAGCACTTCTTAGAAATACTTTTCTCCTCCGAGAACAAGCTGGGAAACTTGGAAGGAAGAAACTTCTTACTGACACTTAGATAGACCGTCAGTGTAACCATTCCCTCCTTTGCTGTGCTTCAGATTACCATGATGGCACCTGTGGAATCGAAATTTTCCCAGTCAACTGGTGATATAGACAAAGTGACAGATACAAAGCCTAAAGTGGCAGAATGGCGCTATGGCCCAGCACAGCTCTGGTATGATATGCTGGGGATCCCTGAAGATGGCAGTGGATTTGATTATGGTTTCAAGCTGAAGGAGAAGAAGGAGCAGGAGGTTAAAGGACACACAGATGAGGGGGTGAGAGGGGAACTGTGGGGGAAGGTGTGGAGATGTGTGTGGCACTGGGGATTGCTGCACAGTGAGAGCTTGGTGATGGGCCGGTGGATGGTTGTACGCCATGCAAAATGAGACTTTTAATTTTCCTCCTTTAGTTTGAAAGTATAAAGTCAATGCAGGTCTTCAAGCAACTATTCTTTCCTTCCAGGATGCAGGGTTGATGGATGAGAAGGATGATCTGCTAGCTGATGAGCACTTCCTTATGGTGACACAGCTCCAATGGGAGGATGATGTTATCTGGAATGGAGAAGATGTCAAGCACAAAGGGACTAAGACACAGCGGGCAAGTTTGGCAGGCTGGCTGCCATCCAGCATGACTAGAAATGCCACTGCATACAATGCTCAACAAGGTAGTCAATGGTCTGATATGAATTGTACTTGCTGTAGTTGAGCTGACTCATTGCATGCTTTTGTCTCAAATACAGAACATAATTCTTCCTGTCAGGGAATGTTTTTGGCAAAATCACAGCTCTGCTCAGAATTCTGAGACACTTACTTTCCTTCCGAAAACAGAGTAGGTCCCTTCTGTTAAAGAAAATATCAACTCTGACTTTCTTCTCTCCATGTGGAATACCAGATTCTAGATCCATCTACATTAGTATCAAGCAATGCTGCACTTAGGATGTCTGCTGTTTATAGGCCAGTGGAATTTTCTTTATATGTTTTTTTTTATTGGAAGAATTGTGTAAAAGTCTTCTGAAGTTTCTCCTGAATTAATAATGGTATTCTGCTTTTTCTAGATAGGAAGTAACAATTCTTACAAGCCTCAGACTTCTCTTAGACACAGATGCATTTTAAATTTACATTGCTTGTGGAGAATGAATGTTTATCATCTGTGTGTTATATCTTATCCTGCTTCTACAAGGAAAGACTGATGGGGATGTCAGATCTTTATTGGTACTAGTGTTAATCCTTTACTGTTCAGCTATGAGTATAAGACACTCTGAGAAGTTGGGTAGGTGAATTGGGGATAGCTTTTTATAAAAATTTTCATTTCAGCACAGTTGTGCCTGAGCTATCCAGACCTGGGCTCGCTGTGTTTGAGTCCCATCAAATGCTACAGTAACACGTTAAACATGGTTGGTCTGTTCACGCCTTCCAGAAGCATTAACTTAAGTGACATAAGTGACGTGAGCATAGATGAGTTGGTCTGCCCTGGGAGAAGTTGCCTCCACAGAACGATTCCTTGAGGTCTGCTTGGCCATTCTTTTTTCTATGGCAGTTTGACATAAGACAGGAAGCTGCTGGACGCCAGACCAACTGTTCTGTCAATGGCAGCTGTCTGCTCAAGGCCTCTCACTTTTATAGGGACCATACAGAAATGCACCTTATGCATTGCCATGCAGCATATGCAAAGCAAGCCAAACATAACTTTGAAGAGGCTGCAAACTCCAGCAGTAAGCTGTGGGTGAGCGTGGTTTTGTAAGTCTTACCCGTACTAATGACACATGACACTCTTCGTGATATGAGCAGTAGGCCCATCCTGGTTCAGGCTGGAAATCACTCTCCATGCAACCCCCAAGCTCTGATTTAAGGCAATGCAATGCCCCCTAATCCTCCCACTCAAACTAATCTTACTTTTGTTTTCCTTTTCTCTAGGTTTGAACCGCAGTGGCTCTTTGCTCAATCCACCAATTCCACTAGCACAGAAACCAAATGTAGCAGGAGTCCTAGGTATAGCAAAGGGCAAAGAAAAGCAGGTCCCTGAACAGCAAGGTAATGAGGATGTCCATCTTTGGCCTATGAATAGGCGCATGTGACACGTTTCTGTATAGTTTTGTGTTCTATGTAATAGCAGGGTCCTTTTTTGGCAAAAAGGTGTGGATAAAAGGGATACTTGTTTGCTCTAAAACCTGTTAGAGGCCCTATTTCATTCTTGGAGGTTCTCTGTGTTTCAATGGAGCAAAATCTCTAAGCATTGGTAAAGCTGAGACTTGGGGCTCTGCTTCCCCTTTGCTTCCAAGGTGAGTTTTCTTTGCCTTTTAGAGGTCCTGCCTCAGAAAGCCCTGAAAGATGGGGAAGGTTGCGGGAATAAGATGTAGAGATGAGCTCTGAAATGGTTTTCTGCCAAGGTAGTGTATAAAACTCTTAAGGATTCTACCTTACGATTGTTGCAGTTTCCCTGGATGAAGACAAGCCCTGGTACTCTATTTTCCCAATTGATAATGAAGAGTTAGTATATGGCCGTTGGGAAGACAACATCATCTGGGATGATCAGGCAATGGAAACCTACTTGGATCCCCCTGTCTTGACACTTGATCCAAATGATGAAAACATAATTCTAGGTATGTTTATGGCATGCAGAAATTTGACTCAAATGAGAAGAGACAAGGGGAAATAGAAGCAAGGATTTATAGTCACACTGTAATGGAAATAAATGCACTGGGGCAATACTTGGCCTTTCTTTGTTCTGGCTTTTGAACATAATTTGCAAGTAATCAAAGGCCTAAGCAGAAGGCAATGCTAGTAACTCTAATGGTGTGGTATATACTTTCAGCTCCCGAGTTAAAAGCAGTAGCAGGAGAGTAAAAATTAATGCCCTGAAACTTAAATTTAACATAATTAATCTGACTCTTGGTGTGTTTTAGAAGCGACTGTCTTAATTTTACTTGCATGAGTGTTGGTTTGGAGAGGGAAGGTAGAGAAGTAAACCACAAACTAGCCCATGCCATTCTCACCATGRCTTGTATTCAAAGCCTGAAGCAGCAGATTCCTTAAGCCTCTTTCAGGCTACAGTAATGGCACATGGGAGCAATGACTTTGCATAATACCTGTCAGCATTTTTGTTGCTGCTACAAACTTACTCAGTATTCCTGGAGTTTGATTTGAATGTACTCCCTGCTTATATTGCTACAAGCTGGAGAGATTTTTGTCTTTTTTGGACCCCTAAAATCACCACTTTCTCTTAGATGTGTGTGTTGGTAATATTCAAGCAGCCTTATGTAATTTAAGGATAGGCATATCTTGCTACACTTTTATATGGCCTGGATTGCATTTCCTTCCTCAGGAAAGTGGATCAGTTCTAAGAATTTCTATAGGTATTGATGGGAATGGTTTGGTATTAGCCAGCAACCTTGAAAATCACTCTTAGTTTGAGCTTGGTTAAAGTAAAAACAAACAGACTCACAGTATTTTCTTTCCAAGTCTGAAATACACCACAAAATTGAAGATATTTATATAAATAGTGACAAAGGTGAACCCATTCTTATTTTATATAGAGTGACATGAGATCTGTGCATGAAGTTGATACAGTGTTTACCAAGCCCTTGTCACTTGACCCTGCTTCTTGTGTGAAAATCTTACTTGGAGAATCTGTGCTTCACAAATTGCTGACTTTCAAAATTCATACTACTTTCCTGGATTTTTTTTCTTTTTTGGGTTCAGGTCCATATTATCTTTGGATTCAGACTCACTTTCGTGTTGTATGTGTGTGGGGAAGAAAAGGATTATTAATACATGTAGCTGGGAAACAGTATTGCAACTCCTGTTGCCTTGACTGTCAACTCTTTAGAATAGCTTTGGCAGAACAGATGCTATTTCTTGTACTTTCATCGATTAGATTACTAGTAAATTTTGTGTTGAGCAGTGGATACCCCAAGCAATCCCCACAATCACCCTCCTCCCACTCAAGTCTACTCACTGCTGAAGCAGCATGGAGCTTTTCTGTGTTTGTTGAGCTTGTTTCATATTAACCTGTATGGAGGAAAAGGGGGAGGAGCGTAGAAGGAGGACAGTCACCCCAGAAACTGAGCAAAAAGACTAAAATGTCTGGACCAAGCTGCAGCTCAGTAGGAGGTTGCGGTGCTGAAAAGGGAACCCTAGGACAAGTGCCCTACAGTATGATTGCTTGTGTTTTAGAAATTCCTGATGAAAAGGAAGAAATGACTTTGAACTCTCCGTCCAAGGAGAACAAGAAAGAATCTTCTCTAAAGAAGAGTCGAATCCTTTTGGGAAAAACAGGTGTCATCAAGGAGGAACCACAGCAGGTCAGCATAAGCTTCAGCATCTTGCAGGTTGGGAATGACGTGGAAGGAGTGATATTTTTTTGACACCTCTCTCTCTATGTTTAAAATTGAATTAGAACATGTCTCAGCCAGAGGTGAAGGATCCCTGGAACCTCTCCAATGATGAGTTTTACTACCCCAAACAGCAGGGACTTCGAGGAACCTTTGGAGGCAACATCATTCAGGTGATCGCAGTAGTGTTGGCTATAGAGTGAGAGATAGATAGAGGTTCTTGGTAGGAGGTTTCTAGCTCAGAGTATGATTTAGGATTTATAGAAAAACAGAATTCAGATTACAACAGGTCAGTTAAGTGTTCATAAGAGAGATTTTTAATGTTGTTTAATGAGAATTATTAGAAATTAGTTTGAACTAACTTTTCTTGATTGCCCCATCGAACTGAGGTTTAGGTGCTAGATCTTGCTGTATCATACTTGCCATGCTTTTGTTTGATGTCTCTTTCTGTAGTACTCTTTCTGAAGCAGTCGTGGGAGGGGGGAAAGTGGCTTTGCATGCTCCTAGTTAATAAAAAAAATCCTCTCATTGGGTACCATTTGAAATAGTAAAATTAAGGTTGTCCCTGTACAGGAAGGAAAGATCTATATATGGACCTAAATGCTTTCTTTCAAAAGGCAACATGTATGGTACCAAGTGAATTTCAATGCACTAGTATTACTTCTAGCAGACCTAAAAATATTACTAGGTTCTGTTATATAAGGGTTAGCAGGATAGGAGGATGATCTTGGTTTTGAGATGATACGTGTCATTCTTAACACACATTTTGTTCCTGTGTTAGCACTCTATCCCAGCAGTGGAACTTCGCCAGCCATTCTTTCCCACCCATATGGGTCCTATGAAGCTCCGACAATTTCATCGGCCTCCCCTGAAGAAATACTCTTTTGGTGCCTTGTCCCAACCAGGGCCTCATGCTGTGCAACCTCTGCTGAAGCACATAAAAAAGAAAGCCAAGGTACAGTTATTTTTCTCTGTATCTGATGTCTTCTGCACAGACTCCATTTGCACAGCAGATCTGTTTGATGAGCTCTTTCCCTAACTCTGTCTTTTCACTGGCACAGATGAGAGAGCAGGAGCGTCAGGCTTCTGGCGGGGGTGAAATGTTCTTCATGCGCACTCCACAGGACCTAACTGGCAAGGATGGAGATCTCATCCTTGCTGAATACAGTGAGGAAAATGCCCCTTTAATGATGCAGGTTGGCATGGCAACAAAGATTAAAAATTACTACAAAAGGGTGAGTATGCAGGTTTTGCTGTTGGATGGTGATTTTCTTCTGCCTCTCTCAGAGTGCTAACTGCACCTTCATTGCACGTTGCAGAAACCTGGCAAAGATCCGGGAGCTCCAGACTGTAAATATGGAGAGACTGTTTATTGTCACACTTCTCCGTTCCTGGGTTCTCTGCATCCAGGCCAGTTACTGCAGGTGAGAAAAGCAAGCATAAGAAGACAGAAAAGTTGAACGTGGAGTAATAGGCAGAATGTTTCATGCCTTGTTTATTGACTCACAAATAATGCTCAACTTCCAAAAAAACAGATTCAGTTTCATTTCCAGTTTAAGTCTCCTTGCTTACTGATAATAATTCAGTTCTTGGCTTTTTTTAATAAAATCCCTGTTGTATGTTTTTTTAAAATTGTTGCAGGAATGATAGGAATTGCAGGAAGTGAATCTTTGCTGCTTTGCTTTGTAACGGCATTAGAAATACTGTTAGAGAGGACTGAGGGGAAGGCCAAAGCTGCTTGAATGTTGGGGAGCTCAGTGAACAGGTGTTGGAGGGAATAGAAAACATGGATTTATCATGGTCCAGGATGAATGAGGAAAACCTTATGTGTACTTTCTGAGAATTGCACTGCTAGTTGTTTGCTGGATGCCAGTTACTAGTCAGTTGTGTAGACTTCTGCTTTTATGAGCCTTTCTCTGTTGTTGAAATACATACGGTTGAGATGGGGAGAGGAATTAAGAATGTTGTAAGGACCACTTGGTTACAAAGTCCATGATAAAAGTAAAAATAAATTGATTTCAGTTAATGCTAGCTGCTCTTGCTGCAGCAATAATTCTATCCATGCTGTACCACAGGAAAAAAGTAAGGTGAAAGTTGATAGTAGAGATTCATCACAGAACTAATTGTTCAAGCCTAAGAGGACTTCATCATGGATAAAACAGGACTTCTGGAAACCCTGAAGTGAGGACAGGGTCATCTCAGGGAAAGCTATGCAATGTAGATGAGGGTAGTGTGGGAAAGTAGCAGTGGGTAAGACTTGTGGAAGCCCTACGGATGGAGAAAACCCTTTAAAGAAGAGACTGGTCTTTCCAGTTCCACTCAGTCTAGTGCCACCTTGGTGCTAGTTTAAGCTTTCTCGCCTTTAAACGCTGAACTCTGCTGCTCTCTGGTTTTCTGGTTAGGTTCTTACAACCTCCTTTCCTGAGCAAAGTCTTTAGTCCTTGCTTCTGTTGCCTTCTCCCAGTCCCAGACTGTGTGTATGTCCTGGGCTGGTTTCTGTGGTTATAGTGTTCTTCTGCATATGTGTTCTTTCTGTCCCTTTTTAAAGTACCTCCTTAAAGGTCAGTCCAAAGAGCCCTTCAAACTCTTTCTGCATTTGTTCTAGGTTTTCTTATGCTTTTGTGCTTCATCCTTGGTTATTCTCTGCATAAGCAAGGAATGTTCTGACTGCACATCTACATATATTGTGATTTCAATGGCACACCATGATTTATATGACTGTTTTTTTTTTTTTTCAGATCTTTTTTGTAGATTGAGTTACAGAAAATTTGATCAAAACCTGACTTTCAAACTTTGATTTGTTTCTCTTATTAGGCATTTGAAAACAACCTTTTCCGGGCCCCTATCTATTTACATAAGATGCCTGAAACGGATTTCCTCATTATCCGGACGCGACAAGGCTATTATGTTCGAGAATTAGTGGATATTTTTGTAGTTGGTCAGGAGTGCCCACTTTATGAAGTACCTGGTCCCAACTCTAAACGAGCTAACACCCATATCAGAGATTTTCTGCAGGTATGTGATAAGAGACAGTTTGGGGATCTGAGGGTTCTTTGGAGAAAACCCGTGGCATAGGCACGGGCCTCATGTGGACAGCCTTGATTTGAGAAGCTCATTGTCCTGCTATGGCTCCCTTTTTTTCTTTTTTTTTTTTTTTGTTTGTTTTGTTTTGTTTTGTTTTTGTTTTGTTGTGAGGTGAGAGCACTACAAAAGTTGGATGTTAACCATACAGACCATTTTGGTCRTCATTTAACCAATGATTTATAGCATGCTGCTTCTGTTTACTTGCATCCTATCAGATAAGTAGGCCAACRGCATCCTGGCCTGTRTCAGGAATAGTGTGGCCAGCAGGAKTAGGGAGGGGATCGTGCCCCTGTACTCGGCACTGGTGAGGCCGCACCTCGAATACTGTGTTCAGTTTTGGGCCCCTCACTACAAGAAGGACATTGAGGTGCTGGAGYGTGTCCAGAGAAGGGCGACGARGCTGGTGAAGGGTCTGGAGAACAGGTCTTATGAGGAGCGGCTGAGGGAGCTGGGGTTGTTTAGCCTGGAGAAGAGGAGGCTGAGGGGAGACCTTATCGCTCTCTACAACTACCTGAAAGGAGGCTGTAGCGAGGTGGGTGTTGGTCTCTTCTCCCAAGTAACTATYGATAGGACAAGAGGAAATGGCTTCAAGTTGCACCAGGGGAGGTTTAGATTGGATATTAGGAAAAATTTCTTCACTGAAAGGGTTGTCAGGCACTGGAACAGGCTGCCCAGGGAAGTGGTGGAGTCACCATCMCTGGAGGTGTTCAAAAAACGTGTAGACGTGGCCCTTCGGGACATGGTTTAGTGGGCATGGTGGTGTTGGGTTGACAGTTGGATTTGATGATCTCAGAGGTCTTTTCCAACCTTAATGATTCTATGATTCTATAAGCATATGATAGAGGCTTTTTATATAACCTTTTATTTTGGCTAATAGGATTATATAAAGTGTAGAAAACTGAAGAAATTACAATGAACTTTGAAGTGGTTATGCTGTATAAAATGACAGTTCCGTGGGTTTTACTAAGAGGCAATTAAGGGATCTTATCRCAGTCCTATTACATAGCACAGAATTAGAGTTGCTTCATAGGTCTTTGTTGATTTCCTAGATCTTGAGGCAGTTAAGCTTTGGGACTGTCAGTGACTATTCAAATAAATATCCCCAAAATTAGATTTTGGAGAAAATTTCTAGTAATTTACTGTCAGTTTAATTAAAAATTATAACTCAAGAGGTATTTGCAGAGCAGGAAAATCCCTGCCGTTCCCAGAGTTCAAGTTCCTGTACCAAAGCACGAACATTTCTRATGTGATAATACAAAATTTCAAGACAAATATTTTTTCCACATCTCATTCTCAAAAATAGCTGAACCTGAAGCAGACATGTGGCTTGGAAAACTTTACTAAGTAAATTTATAAAAAACAATGGGTTTTAAGTAGGAAGTCTGAAGTAGTCACTAGGAACACCATCGTCTATACTGTCTTTGYAGGTTTGCTGTATTCTTTCTTCGGACATCACAAATGAGTCTTGTTTTGTAGGTTTTTATTTATCGCCTCTTCTGGAAAAGCAGAGACCGTCCTCGGAGAATTCGCATGGAGGATATCAAGAAAGCCTTTCCCTCACACTCGGAGAGTAGCATCCGAAAGCGGCTAAAGCTTTGTGCTGATTTCAAACGCACAGGTATTTGAAGATTTTTATGTGGCAGTCAGCTATTCTTTGCTGCTCTTGAAGTTCCAAACATAGCAGGAGGAGGCAACATCTCCTCCTGATAAACYATTTTTTGAAAACATCTATTTGAAGAACTGAAATGTAATCTGATAGGGTTTTTTTGTTCCAATTTTTATAAATGTGCACTTTCTTTTGGCACAAGTGTGCTTGATAGTGAGAAATAACTACAGTTTGGACTTCTTTTTTATAACCCTTTGGGCAATGATTTACTCGTAAAGTAACAATGTACGACACCAACACATACACATTCCCTTCCCTCTGTGTATGGCTGTGTTGTGTTTTGCAAGCAAATACATGCCAGTAGAAGTTTGTCCCATCTTCATGAGTCTAATAGTGCTCTGAGAGCCTGAGTTCTGATTTTTGTATATGCAGAATGATAAACAGGCGGTAATACAAAACTTTTCAGGCTAGCCACRGGGAAAAGTAGTTTGAGGTGAGGAAGTGAAAGGTGGATTAAATGCTTTTGGAATGTAGTTTATACATTGAATGAGCATGAATGTGTGYGAGTTTGCTGATGTAACAGGCGCTGAGTTAAGGGGTGCTGATTTAGACAAATGTAGAATGAAAAAACCTGTCACTTCTAGTGATCTAAGTGTCACAGATTTGTCATACTTGCTCCTTTTGCTAGCATTGCAGCAAGGTACCAAATCTTGAAATGCAGTTACGATTATGATGGCATCCAACATTTGTGGGAAACTACTCGGTGTTTGATCTGTGCATTTTTCAGGGATGGACTCAAATTGGTGGGTTTTAAAGCCAGATTTCAGATTGCCGACAGAGGAAGAGATCAGAGCAATGGTATCCCCAGAACAGTGCTGTGCTTATTACAGCATGATTGCGGCTGAGCAGCGACTGAAGGTAAACGCTCCTTGTAGGCTGTAAGGCAAGTTACTGACAAGTAGTTCTGTGAAGGGTGAGGCTAGGTAACACCTTCTCCCTAAAGCTAATTTTGCTATAAAGTAGGCAAATTAGGYCCCTGACTACTGGGCTACTTGCTAAGTTTTCTGCTGCGTAAAAAGGGACTTAAGTTCTTAAAGASAGAGACGTTACATTCTTACCATCTATTATTTAGATACTGAGTTAGCTACGCTCAAAGGTAGCAAAGGGAATGTATGAGAAAGGGCTTATGTTTCTACGTGGAGCTCTACAGCAGAAAGGAACCAGTATGTGGCTGTGAGAGAGACTGGTTATTTTTTTGAAGTCGAGTGCAGTATTTWGTTATGGAGTTTGTCAAAATACTGGGCAGTTTGACATCTGTGATAGTATGGGTCACGGTGAATCTTGCAAACAACTGTCTGTGGAAGTGTGCTTGTTCAGCATGACAAGTCTCCACAGGAAATTCATAATACGCTTCAAGTTCTCTCTCCAGTAACCTTTTTGAGACTTTAGTTCTCATTTTTTCCTAATATTTCTCTGCAGGATGCAGGTTACGGGGAGAAATCCTTCTTTGCGCCAGAAGAGGAGAATGAAGAGGATTTCCAAATGAAGATTGATGATGAGGTGCTGTCAGAGCGATGCATGAGCATGCATGCCAATATATAAATCTGCATGGCAGGAGAGAAACGAGGCCTTTAAATATAAAGGATGTATTTAAAGTAGGGTTCAGTAGATCAGATGTTCTTGCGACTTTCCTTGGAACTCTACTGCCAAGCTTATACCTATGTTTGGGGATCGTTTGTCTTTCAGGACTAGGCTTTTTGCCTTAAATGCCTTTTGTGAGTTATCTAGCACTTTGGTTCTTCATAGAGGTTTTATCAGGGCAGCTGAAGGATCATTGAGTGGAGTTCACCCTCATTATGTCAGTTGAAAAGTTCTCAGTATGATTGGAAGAATCCAAAATAAAAAGCTTGGAATTCTCCTTGATGGTAGCAGGATTGTGAGGGCGTGTTTCTCTTCTTGCTGGCAGGTGCGCACAGCTCCGTGGAACACCACACGAGCCTTCATTGCTGCTATGAAGGGCAAGTGCCTCCTAGAAGTGACTGGTGTAGCAGATCCTACAGGTTGTGGTGAAGGATTTTCTTATGTGAAGATTCCAAACAAACCAACTCAGCAGAAGGTATAGTTCCCAAGGTTGGGTTAGACAAGGAGCAATAACTGGAAAGTCATGTGGGAGAAATGGAGTAAATACGGGGCATCAGGAAGAGAAAATACTAGAAGATGAGCCTAGGAAAGACTATTATTTGATGACATTAATAGGCTGCATCTTCCCCTGAACAGGATGATAAAGAACCTCAGCCAGTGAAAAAGACAGTGACTGGGACAGATGCTGATCTGCGCCGACTTTCTCTCAAAAATGCCAAACAGCTTCTGCGTAAATTTGGAGTGCCTGAAGAGGAGGTGAGCATGAACCTGGAGCAGGTTATAGAGTTCTCTTCGCTAATGGATTCAGCAGCTGATGATGGAAGGGACTTACACGTTTCTACTCTAACATTTTGTGGAAAGGAGTTGAAATCCACATTCAGTTACCTCAGTTATATGTCTCCAAAGCCATTTCTGCTCTGTCTTCCTCTTTCCAGATAAAGAAGCTGTCCCGTTGGGAAGTGATTGATGTGGTACGTACGATGTCTACAGAGCAGGCTCGTTCAGGGGAAGGTCCTATGAGCAAATTTGCACGTGGGTCTCGGTTTTCTGTAGCAGAACATCAGGAGAGATACAAAGAAGAGTGTCAGCGCATCTTTGATTTACAAAATAAGTAAGTTCTTATCTGTTTATAGCCTTGAACCCCACCCTGTTGCCACCTTAAAATTCCAGAACTATGTTTGCCTGGGTCTCACTGATAATGTGGTGGTATAGATGTTGATTCARCTGGTTGGGCCCACAAAATACAGCACTGAGAAAGAGGGCTTTGGCTACTAATAGAAACTTAGGGGTTAGCCTTAGTGTCTTGTTGTCATAGACCCTTTGGAAAGGTAGAATGAGTTGCATAGTCTGTAACGAATAATGGCATGAGATGTTCCACTGTTCCACAGATCAGTAGTTCACCACCCTATTTCCTTCCTCTTTTTTTTTTTTTTTGTTTTGTTTTGTTTTTGTTTTTGTTAACAGCAGTTTGCCATCTCTCTCTTGGGTAGCAGCTACTAATTCTGTGTCCTATTCTTTAGAACTGCTGGAAGAATTCATGCATTATTCCTTGTTCTGGCCCAAGACCTGAGAGAGGGGAGGGAATATAGTACTGTTGATGATGAAGAGATTGACTTGTTGGGGAAGATTGACTTGGAACAATTGATCTTTTGGACATGGAGATTACAGGAGGGCTGAGAGGGAAATGTATTATGCCTATTCTTGTAGTAGTGATTTGCAACRTTAATTTTCAAACCTTTGCGTCATTTTTACCTTTGTATTTTTGGGAAGGTAACAGGCTGTTTTTTTTTGGGGGGCACTAACTGACTTTCAAGGTGCCTCCTGTTTCAGGGTTCTGGAATCCACTGAGATCCTGTCAACAGACACAGATAGCAGCTCAGCTGAGGACAGTGACTTTGAAGAGATGGGAAAGAATATTGAGAATATGTTACAGAACAAGAAAACTAGTTCTCAGCTCTCTCGGGAAAGAGAAGAGCAGGAACGAAAGGAATTGCAAAGGATGCTTCTGGGAGAAGACAGTGGCAATGACAAAGAGAGGGGCAAAAAGGACAGGAGAGACAAAAAGGGGCTGTGTAAGTAACTGCAATCACCCGAATGTGCCTGGGAAGGGATGCAGAACTTTGTGTCAGGCTGCAAAGTGTGCTGATCTGGCCTCTCAGAGGAGGGTGTGGAGTCCTTACAGGGAGAATGTATAGACATGCTTATCTGAGGCTTCTTCCTTCTTCTGAGCAGTTACTGGCTGAAAATGCATTTAAAGTGTTTTCTTTGCCCCATAGCTTTGCTTATTTTGAACTATAAACTTACTCTGGTATTTCTTTAGTTATTCACTGCTGCTTGCTGCTTAAGTTTCCCTTTTTTTTGGGGAGGGGGATTGTTTTTGAGTAGTCTTCTCAAGATGTGTTCACAAATGGTTCCTGCAACCAGCTTATGGTACTCTAATTGGATCTTGTGTGTAAACACAGCTATGTATGTGAAACAGATAGGCACAATATGTAGGCTGATAGCAGTGTCTGTTATACTGCGTGCTGTAGCAGTGTGTTTGGGAGGTAATTGGGCAGCTGCCAGATTTGGATCTCCTGAAGACGTGTTCATTTTAAGTGCATTCCAACAGAGAACTTGACACGTCCCTAACTGGCAGGAAAAAGTGTTTGACCTGTGAATGAACTTCCGTCTGTATGACGGAGCTCATGACCACTGTTACTTGTTGCATGTGTATGAGCAAAGTTGAGCTYTGCTGCATCTGGGTCAACATTATTGTTGCTGTTGGAAACCCAGACTGGGAATAAATCAGTAATTAAATAATTACTGGAATAATTTAGTAAGGGATATGTSGAAGATTTGCTGACGATTGTTGCCTTATGAAAAGATACCCAGTGTTATTTTGAACAAAATCGTTCAACCAAAATTGTGGATGGTGCTGGAAAGATTCTGTGGTCACATGAGATAAGGCTAGCTCACTGGTTGTAATACTAGTAGGAGAACTGGATAATTKTTGACCTTCAGATTCTGCCAGGTCTCTGTACCTATGATCAAAACCACYGTAACTATAAGCAATCTGCAGGGCCATGTTGCAGTTGCCTTACAGGTTGTACTTGGGCACCTGCGGGTCCTTGTTGACTGTAGCTGTTCCTTCTGGCTTTATAGTCCATGTGGATAATTCAGTAGCTTACCTTTGTTTCAGATTGATATATGTCATGATAAGAGAACATAAACAAGCAAGGGGAAGACTTCTATTGCTTAGGTTTTCCTGAATTTGTGTCTTGGAAGTTTTTAAGCCAAAACTATCTGCTGTATTTAAACAACGATGTTTCTACAGTGTGAAAGAAATTAAAAGTAAATAAAACACTCTTTTGTAGCATCAGCTTCAGGAGCCTCAGCAAACTCTCACAAAGATGATGACACTGCCTCTGTAACCAGCCTTAATTCCTCTGCCACTGGCCGCCGCCTCAAAATCTATCGTACATTTAGAGATGAGGATGGGAAAGAATATGTGAGGTGCGAGACAGTTCGGAAGCCTGCTGTTATTGATGCCTACTGCCGAATACGGACTACCAAGGATGAAGAGTTCATGTAAGACCTATGTGATTTTTTCTTTTTTTTTTCTTTTTAACTTTACCTGTAGACTATTTCATTCTGTTGGCAGTATGAAGAAATATGGAATTGAGCGTAGAAGCCCGGCACTGTCATTGTGTAGAGAGAGAGATTTAATGGCTCTCCATTTGAAGGGTATTATGAGTTTTGTGCAGTGACTGACTTGGCAGAAGAGTACCTGGTAAATCATCAACTCAGATGAAAAACTTGTGTGTTTTGTTTTGGTTTCTCTCCTCCCAAGACGAAAGTTTGCTTTATTTGACGAACAACACCGTGAGGAAATGCGGAAGGAGCGGCGCAGGATCCAGGAACAATTACGGCGGTTAAAACGGAATCAAGAAAAAGAGAAGCTCAAGGGCCCTCCAGAAAAGAAGCCCAAGAAAATGAAAGAGCGTCCAGACTTGAAAGTAAGCATATCCATACAGAAAGCATGCTARCAGGTTTTGGGTATTGGAGAGGTTCTCTGTTCTAGTGATGTACTAAAGGTCTGACTAGGGGATTTTAATGATACTTTGCTTGTAAAGTAGGAGCCTATGTATGAATTCTGATCTGTCGTCTTATATTTTTGCAGCTAAAATGTGGAGCATGTGGTGCAATTGGCCATATGAGGACTAATAAGTTCTGCCCTCTTTACTACCAAACAAATGCCCCACCTTCTAATCCTGTTGCAATGACAGAGGAGCAGGAGGAAGAACTGGAAAAAACAGTCATTCACAATGACAATGAAGAACTCATCAAAGTAGAAGGAACAAAAATTGTCCTGGGAAAACAACTGATTGAGAGGTAAGGGAAGAAGCAGAGATAGTGATGGGTAGTATGAAAAAACAATTTAGAGCTTAGTCCAGAATATTCATACATATATATATATAAAAATCACAGGAATAAAGTGACAGGGCTTTACATAGACTATTACTCTACAGTATTTCGACTGTGTGTTTGGTATTATGGCAGATGGGACCAGAGCCAATAATGGGGGACGAATGGTCTTGATCCACAAGAGGGCTGGAGAAAGTATTATGCTTTTTTTTCCTTTTTTTTTTTTTTTTTTTTTACCTAGTGCGGATGAGGTTCGCAGGAAATCACTGGTCCTGAAGTTTCCTAAACAACAGCTTCCTCCAAAGAAGAAGCGGCGAGTAGGGACAACTGTTCACTGTGATTATCTGAATGTGAGTGAAGGTGTTACTGAGCTGATTGCAGCATCTCTATTTCTGTTTGTACCAACTGGCCAGTTTCTTTACTACTCCTGTGCATCCTCCGCATGCAACACAGATACCTGCCCAGTAAATTAATAAACTACATTGCCTAGGATTTCTGTGGGTAAATATTTTGCATCTTGGAACTGCTTTAATTTTTCTCCCTCTGATTTCTTTAGCGTCCYCATAAATCTATCCACCGACGGCGAACAGATCCCATGGTGACGCTGTCATCCATCTTGGAGGGCATCATCAATGACATAAGGGATCTTCCTAATGTAAGTTTAAGCTATGAGACCAGAAACCTGTGTCTTAAGCAATATGGTTGAAGCAGGTTGTGTGTTGCAGACACCAAAATTAGGTTAGGCTTTTCTCAGATAAGTGGTGTGCCACCCCTTTGCCCCCTGCCCTGCACACAGTTGGTGTTAATTATTTCATAAGTTATCTCATCTCAGAATCTTTTTGAGATGAAAATGTCCATATCAGAAAATAATGTTGCATAGTTCTGTATGGGTACATATTCAAAGCCTGGGATGTGATTATTTTTTTTTCTCAGCAAAACCAGAAAAAGATGCATAACACTCGATGTAGCAATGTGGAATACTTTTATATATGTGGCACTGGGGAAAATTGTGTACTTCACTGTTCATGGCCAGATTTTACCAGAAACTTGCAAAATCAAAAGATTAAATGGAAAATTTGAGTTGAAATGAGAATTTAAAGTTCAGTTTCTTGACTTTCATGCTGCATAACCAAAAATACCATCTGAGAATTCTTTGTGAGATTTTTCTTCTTATAATGGTATTAAAGAACATTTTGTAGAAGAAAAGTGATAGTCACTCTGGGGCTGAGCTTATAATATTTTCCCTGGTGCAGTTACGGAACTGATTGTGTAAAGGTTTTATACGTAGTGCCTATTCAACCATGGAGGTTAAACTGAGATTAGATGTGCTACTACTGTGTTAATAAGCATTCATTTTTTTCTTTTCATCCTCAGACATACCCCTTTCATACACCTGTAAATCCAAAAGTTGTCAAAGATTATTACAAGATTATTACTCGGCCTATGGATTTACAGACCCTGCGTGAAAATGTTCGTAAGCGGCAGTACCCATCCCGAGAAGAGTTCAGAGAACATCTGGAATTAATTGTTAAGAACAGTGCAACATACAATGGTAGGCTACTAACAACACAGGGAAACTGTGTTTCTGCTAATACGTTATAAGTGTATGAGGTGTGGATCTTTTGCTTTTAGAAATAACAAAAGCAACAGAAAAGCAGAATAAATTCACTGTCAGATGGCAATAATGAACATATGTTTTTCCAGATATACCTGAAAGACTGTATTAATGTTAATGAGCTAATTCATAAATAAGAAAGAAGTGGACCCTAGCATTTAACAATAACTAAATGATGACTGTGATGTAGTAACTGAAGTTCAATTATGGACCTATCAATGACTAAAGACACTGGTGCATGTATTAAGTCAAACTGCACCGAAGCAAAATCCTGCATATCCCCTTCATACAGGGTGAAGCTAAGCAAAATATTGTTTTCAGTAGACTACATTATGAGTGTCCTTCCTTTTTGCTTTCAGACGTGGATTGGTGGGGAGATACTTATGAACTTATTTTCTCAATATTATGCTTTAGTGAAGGAATTTTTCAATACAAATAGGAACAGTTCGCATCTTTTGAAGCCATTGCCTTGGAGCATGCAGCTTTGAGTAGAATTTACTGCAACGATTTTGCATATTTTGGTTCTTAGTTGCAATAAATTTTTCCCCATTTGGGAAGGACAGAAAGCTAGTTTAAAAAAAACCAAAAAGTGTAGATTCTGCAGTAGAGCATGCATCTGCTGGGGAAAAGTGCTGATTCACTGAGCAACTATAGGTCAGCTGTATTCTGACCACTGATAGAAAGGTCTTTGTCCAAAAAGTATTCATTCGACAGATAAAAAAAATCTCCCAGATGTATTGAGTCTCTCTGGGCTGTGCAGCATTTGGGGTGACACTGACAGCACTGCTTTTGTGCCTTTACTGCTTCCTTTATTATTTTGATAGCTAAGTCCCTGTTTTATCCTAATAAATGAGATTTTTTTCGTAGTTCTGCTGCAAATACTTGTTTCCATGTCTGAGGAATCATGAAATTATTTAAAGCTGTGGTTTTCTGAATATTCCTAAAATGTCCATCTTGCCTTCCTTAGCAGTTCTGCTTCACTGACTGGATTTAGTGAAGGAAACAGAAATTTCATGACTCATACTCTGAAAGTTTGGGAAAGGTGGAGGGCTTAGAGGCCGGTCTTCCACAGGCACAGCTGCTTTCCAGTAGGGTTTCCAAACCTGAACAGAATGTATACCAGAAGTGTGAACATTTGCTACAAATAACCTTTTCTCATATAAATTCCACACTAAACTTTAGTAATTGCCTGTATTGAGAATATACTTGAGGATATACTCCCAACCGTGCTAGAAATGTAATTAGTGATGCTTTAGAAGTAAAGATTAACTCATATTGTGACATGATTGGCCTTTTTAATCAGGTTGGAGTATCTCACTGCACTTGCTGTGTATTTGCAGGGCCAAAGCACTCACTGACACAGATATCTCAGTCCATGCTGGACCTGTGTGATGAAAAGCTAAAAGAGGCAAGTCTTGTGAATGAGTTGTGATCAGAGTGGAGAGGGAGGGACAGTCAGGGGTGGTTGAGGAGTCTGAGGATAGAGGACGTGAGTAGGCAGAACACAGGGCTTTAAGGGGAGTAGAAGAATAAGGGAACTCCTCCCCCCACCCCGGGGTGTATTTGAATTTTTATAATTTTAAACAGTTGACATTGGAGTGTTTGTCAGAAAACAGATGCTCGTTTGTTAATCTAGTTACTTTATCTTGTATGTAGGCTTATATCTAGGCTATTATCACCCCTTATTTACAAGTGTCTTCATAAAAAGGTGAATAGGAGTCTCTTTGGGGCAGATATTAACAGTTATTAATTTGGGGTCAGCCACTGATGTTCTTTACTTTTATTGCAGAAAGAAGATAAACTGGCTCGATTAGAAAAAGCAATTAATCCCCTCCTGGATGATGATGATCAAGTGGCCTTTTCCTTCATTTTGGATAACATTGTCACTCAAAAGATGATGGCAGTTCCAGATGTATGTAGCTTGAGTAGAGTGTGTGTGTGTGATGTGCAAAATGTGCTGATTATAGTCCTGTGGCTGTATATTTACATTGTGGTTGTCAGTGCACTGCAAAAAAAAAAAAAAAAAAGCATGCTCTGTCGGGGAGCTGGCCTGTGATTTTCTGACTGGCACAGCCACACCTGTACTCACTCCCTTCACTGGAGCTGGGTTCCATTTTTTTTCCCCTGCTGCTCTCACTCCTGGATAGTGCCTGTGTCAACCTCCCATTAGTATGGAGTCACTGATTTTCATTAAGCAGGGTCATTATAAAACATACTCTTCTCYTGCTGCTTGTAGCACTTGCTTTGGTAGATCTCAAAGCACTCTGCAAAGGTACAGTTTTCAGGTGCAAACGAAAACACAAGCCGATTTCTAATTGATCAGATTTACCCAGTGTTGTACTAGTTCGTTAGTATTAAAACAAAAACCCTTAAGTTTGCCGAATAAAACTGCACAGATAAGGACTTCAGTGTCACTCACCTATAATGTGTCTTGTGTCTGAATGGAATAAGGAACAAGAGTCTGTAGTGGTTAGACTGAATGAGAGAGGGCTTATTGCCTGTCCTCTTTAAAACTTTGTTGGTTCCGTTCTGTTGTCACCAAGTTCTCATTTCTGATGTTTAGAAACAGATTTTAGAGTTCTTCTATGCTGTCACACCATGATGAACTGTTAAATTGGTATATATACCACCCGTCCTGAGATCAGACCTAGGTTTATATTCTTTGTCTATTGTACAAGTAATGAGTGGAGGAAAGAGTGATATTCAATAGAAAAGTCCTTTGTATAGTAATTATTTTGTATTACATGTTCCTACTGTCAAACAGGTATCAACAGGCTTAGTTAAAAATCCAACTGGTACCTCCTGAAGCTAAATGATTGGATTCAATATTCCTGGTGATAAATATTTCCCATACATTTTGAGTGTTAACCAGTTCTGGAGACTTGCTTTATGAAATTTGTAGCTCAAACTGTAAAAAATGCTATATAGAAGCTTTCTAAACTCGTCTGTTTTCTTTCCTTCAGTCTTGGCCATTTCATCATCCAGTTAACAAAAAGTTTGTTCCTGACTATTACAAGGTGATTGCTAATCCAATGGATCTGGAGACTATCCGCAAGGTGTGTAGCTTGAACTGAGCAGCCACTTGAGAGATGTTTAAACTTGATTACTTACTGGGTGACAATCTCTTCCAGAATATCTCCAAACACAAATACCAGAACAGAGAGACTTTCCTGGATGATGTTAACCTCATCCTTGCCAACAGCATTAAGTACAATGGTAGGTGGTAAAAATAAGGCTTCAGCTGCCTTCTGTACTTAAATGAATCCATCTGGGCACCTGTTCTGTAGTGCTGTCAAAACCTGAAGCTGTGAATCCTGCGCTTGATTGTTGCTTTCCTTTCCTGCTGAGAAGAGAGATGCTTAAACAGTGACGTTTTCACTGCCACATGGTGCTTTATTTACCATCTTGTGCAGAATGGGGCAGTTAGATTTGGGGAGGATTTTCTACTTGTTCAGTATTCATTTCTGCTTCAGTGATTTGTTTCTGGGAATTTCCTTGAGATTGACAGAATACAACCTTCCTATCTCCTAAATCATATTTTTAATGCTGGAACAACTGCTTGTTTTTTGTTAGCTGAATGTGAACCCTGTTTTTTACTTCTCCTTAGATCAGAAGGTGTTGGGATTTAAGGACCTGTGTCATGAGAGCTGTGTAACCAAAACCAGCCTTTCTGTCTCGGCAGCTGGAACTGAGCAAGTGTCACAATGCATAAAGAGATTTGTTTCTTTCTACAGGGCCAGACAGTCAGTACACAAAAACAGCCCAGGAGATTGTAAACATCTGTTATCAAACTTTAGCTGAGGTATGTGGACAACTCTACTGTAATATTTTTGTATGTTTGTATTTTCTGTTCTGCAACCTTAGCAAGCTTCTTTGTTCTTAGTATGATGAGCACCTGACTCAACTTGAGAGAGACATCTCTACTGCTAAGGAAGCAGCACTAGAGGAGGCAGATCTGGAAAGTCTTGATCCTATGACCCCTGGTCCCTACACTCCACAGGCAAGTGACCAAGCAAAGTTTTCGCTTCCTTTCTTTTAGTTTCAATCTCCTGGATGTTTGATCTAGAGGTGCCTCTTTGTTTACTGTTCTCYATCTGTCTGCAGTTTGTCTTTTAGTAAAGTATCTTGTTGGACAGTGTGCTAACAGCTATTTTTTAAGGATAAATATGAGAAGCGGTTATGATGCTTCAGAGAGTCAAATACCTAAGACAAAGAAGGTAATTTCCCAAGCAACTTGTAAAACTCATCTCAAGATGAGCTGTGTACAGTCAGGTACAACTGAATGTTGGTTGGAAATTCAAAGACACTGCAAATGTAGCAGTTAGAAACCCTCAGAAGGCAAGCAGTGACAAGGTAAGGAGAACATGAGGGAAAAACATCAATACTGTAGTGCTGAGAAGAAGCCAGAGGCCTGTTTGGTGGGGGTATCGTTGAAGAGGCTTATTGCTATGAGCAAAGAAACTGCCTGATATGGTCAGCAAAGTACGACTCCTCTGCATTTTTTGGTGGGAGTCTTTACATTTCTTTATTTTGGTTCTAATGGAAATAACATTTTTTACTCCTCTTTATTATTTTATAGTAGACAACTGTATGTGTTGGTTATTTTGTATGTATTATAGACCAAGTTGGAAGCATAATTTATACTGGAGATTGTATGACAGACTGCTTTTTCAGTGTTTACAGTTTGGCAAAGTTTTATAAGCTACCTAGACTTTTCTTTTTTTAAAATGGTTCTTCTTGCCTCGGGCTGTTTTTTTGGTTTTTTTTTGGGTTTTTTTTTGTTTTGTTTTTTTTTTTTTTTTTTTTTTAAAAAACATCAGTAAAAAACTTTCACCAGGAATGGCAAGTTCATTCCTGAAAAATAAAATTGCCTCTGGAATTTGCCCGATAAATTAGGTAACGGTTCAGGGAATGCCATTCTGGCATCTGAGATGTGTCTTTTGTTTACTTGGAAAAACTGTTGAAGTTCATAAGCCTTGGGAAAGATCTCTCTGCTAATAATTGAATGATCAAAATTCAGATGTTATATACCCAGTGTAGGAAGAGAGCGCAAAGCCTTCTTTGCAGTTGTTCATCCCAATTGTAGACCAATAATTTTTCTATTCTGTGCAAGTCTGGTATGATTACATCTAGAAAGTTGCATTTAATTTTAGTAAAGTCAGAGCAGAAAAGGGGCTTGAAGTTCAGGAACAATTTAAGATCTTATAAAGATTATTTTTAAGAGAAAAATGAGTTTAAAATTTGTTTAGGCAACAAGTATACAAAGATTGTATAGCTGGAGCCAGGATAGCAGGCTACAGACAATTTTGGGGCAATATTTAACATCCTCCATCCATCTGTCCCCACCAAAAAAAMMCCCACCCAAAATGTAGCATTTTAGGAAGCTAGAAAGAACTTGCTAGGAATGATGATTGAATTCAGTGGGGTGGGAATACTGAAACTGAGTATGACGGAAAAAGACCTTCCTGGCAACGGAAAGTGTCAGGCTGCAAGGGAGTCYTTGCAGATTAGTTGTTGAAACTATCTATTGACACATTTCAAGGAAGATGAGGTGGAATCAAGGATGATCCCCGTACCTCAGAGAATGAGGAACAAAAATGTCATTCTTCTCTATCTGATGGTTTCCTTCCCTAGAGGGAAGGAATTACTACCTCTTCTGATTTGGTTCCAAGATGGTGATCAGGAGAGAGGAAAAGAGGCCTGAGCAGTGAACTGCCTGTTAGTTGTCTGCTCCGTCTCTGTGCTTGCTAAAGGAGAGAGCTTCCTGAGCTTCTCCCTTGAACTTGTCATCTGAAGGCCACCCTTTYCCTCTGCTTCTTGGCTGGAGGTATGCTTCTGCTTCCCACACTCCCAAACTCGTTGCAGATGGCAGGTCTGGTGATGRTTGCTTGGCTTTAGTTCCCTTTATTTCAAATGCAGTTGGGATGACTAATATTTATCTCCCCATATGTCTTCAGGAGTTGGACTCCAGGATATAAAAAGCACATACAGCAAGTAGAGAGCTGTCTGTGGTTTACATGTCTGTTTAAATTCTTAGGAAGCCTGTTTTGCCTAATTTAAATGGTATTGCTGCTGCTCTTAACACTTTCAGGATTGTCATGATATATGAACTGTGTATTATAAGGGCATTTTACCAAAATCCTAATCTGTAGTTCCTCATTAACTCTTCAGAGGTCAAATGGCATGCAAACTACAGGTTGGCTTTTAGAACACTTTATCCAAACCCCCCTTTTGACTTGCTTTTGTCAGGTTTAGGGACTCTTGAGACAGTGATTTACATAGAATTGATTGAAAGYTGAAGCTTTGCTATTTCATATGTGATAGACTTTTTCCAGTTCTGATAGCAGCATTTGTGGCTGCAACACCATTGCCATTGTAGGAATGGAAATTAAAAGGGCCATGCTGAGTCAAACCAAAGGTTGATGTAATCAAGTATTCTGTCTCTGGCAGGGACCAGAAGTAAGTGGATGCAAACATACAGTGACCCTTCTTACAGTGAARCTTCTCTGCTTCTGGCAGTTGGCTGTTCAGGCACCTTAAACTGGTGTTGCATCTGGACCGTTGTATTTATGAGCTGCAGAGACCTATTTTCTATAAATCTGTCTAATCCTTTTGGAGTCCATTTACGATTGTGGCCTCTGTAGGATTGCACTGCATAGAAGTCCTGACTTCTATTTTAAAATCTGCTATTTGGCAAACTTCAAACCTGAGGTCCTGAGCCATTGCATTTTACCATGCTTGTTCCTTAAGAATAAATAGCTTATTTTGATTAAACAGTGTTTAATAATATAAACACCATGCCAAAAAATGCATTTTGCATTTAGTCTTGAAATCCCAGTCTTGCTTCTCAAGATACTGTTCTAGTCTCAGTTCAGTGCCTGAGAATGTTATGTCTCCTGTTTCCACATATACTTTAGCCACCTGATTTGTATGATACCAACACTTCCCTCAGTATGTCACATGACGCTTCAGTCTATCAAGATGAGAGCAATTTGTCTGCTATGGACACTCCCATCACTACCCCAGAGAAGCGAGGAACTCAGGTCAGAATCCTCCATTTTTTCATGTGGTTGGAGAGTTGGGTTGTATAAGTAAATTACTGAAAGRAGGCAGTTACTTTGCCTGTAGGAAACAGGTGACAAAGATCAGCAGGTTTCCCAAGCAGAGAAGGAAATCCATTTCAAAAGTTACGCAAYTTCCTTCATTTTGACTGCTCTGAGGGAAAAGGAAAGATTTAAAGAGCACTGGGTATTGAGACACTGCAAAACAAAGAACAGAGAATCAAAAGCTGCAAAAGAATCTTCCTAAGGCCAGATATTTGTTTGCTTCACTACTTCTGGGAGTAGAAACTTGGTGACTCATGCTACAAAGGGCTAATATGCAATCCCTTGTTGATTCTGAATAGGGAAATGGTGAAGTATATTCTACAGATTTTGAAGATGATAATTAGATTATGGTTGCATCCACTGACGATTAGAAGCTGTACAAACACTTAGGAAGAGTTGGTTGCCACTGTAGATACTTTATAGTTGTAAAAGAAAAAAAAAGCAGGTAGTATTAAATCATTATAAATGAACTTGTTACAGTAACCACAGAATATTTTTTTCTTAGTCTTTAGTCCGTATTGCACAAAAAAAAAACTGTTGGGGGAGAGGGAATAGCAGAAGGAGATGCAGTAATATGACCGTGAAAATAAATTACCAGGAGGAGGAAGAAGGTGAGGAGGGCCACAAGACTGAAGGTGGGACCAGAAAGAATAGTGAGAGCTATTCTGAGCAATCCAGATACACAGAGATTGAATATGAATAGTTCACTTCTAGTATTGTGGCTGTCTGTAGCTTTGGGAATGCCTTTTAGATTTTGAAGTCTTCAAGCTTTCTGTAGACTTTCAGTTTATAGTCTTTGGGACAGAATCTGCATGTCCTCTCTACCTTGGACTCATGGTGACTGAGGGAAGAACGGGAGAGAGAAGGGCAGGAGAAGATTTGTTGGAAACTGCTGTCTGCTATTAAAATATTTTGTGAAAATAAGCACTTTTTAAGATCTAGTGGTATTTTCCAGAAATACCTAGGTAAACAAAGAACTCTGGTGCTGTAAGGCTGGAGATTCCCTTTTCAAGGATGAGCACATCAGGATTAAAGTGTGTGGAGACTGTGTGCTCTCTGATCTTGGAACAAAGAGAGAAAGGATCCTTGCTCTGAGAGTGATATACATACATTTCTTTTTGTCTTTCCCCCCCTGTACTCCCATCATCGTGGTCCAGATGTCAGTCATACCCTTTGGTTTATGTCCAGTAGTGCCTTCCTCAATGGTATTGCTATTTGTGTTCCTCATTCAGATGCGCCAGGGGCGAGGTAGGCTGGGCGAGGAAGACTCTGACGTAGATATTGAAGGGTTTGATGAGGATGATGATGGGAAACCTAAGACTCCAGCCCCAGTGAGTATATTTACAGAAATCCCAGCCACAGTCTACGTGTTGACTTGCATACTTGTCATAAAAGTCTCCACAGTGTAAGGGTTGTCTGCTGTGTCTGCCACCCTGAAAGACAGCAGTATTCATAGCAATAGCTAGACTCTTTAATGTAGCTTTAAAATGTTAGCATTATGAAATAAGTGAATACTTCAGAATGAACAGTGTGATAAACAATACGCATATGCTGGAAATGGCAGCAGTAGCTTATATGTTGTTTGATCTTCACTATCCCTGTTCTGTATGACCTAGGAAGTTGAAGATGCAGATGGTGACCTTGCTGATGAAGAAGAAGGATCAGCCCAGCAGCCCCAGGCCAGCGTCCTCTACGAAGATTTGCTCATGTCGGATGGAGAGGATGATGATGATGGGAGTGATGAAGAGGGAGATAATCCTTTCTCATGTAGGTGTCCTTTTTTATAAAAGGTTGAATAGGAACTGGTTGTTCACAAACCCAGCTAATCTTCTCATGCTTCCATCACAAAAACATGCAGTAGAGAGCGTAGAGCATAGTTGGGATATGTAGGCAAGGTGGTCTAGTAGTCAAAAGGAAGAGAGACCAAAGGGCAAGATGAGAAAACTGGATGAATATAAATGGAACTGAAAACAAAGTGGAATAGGAGTGCTGTAAGTACGGTTACAAAAGCAAGCAGAGTTAAGACAGGATCTGGTTGATTGTATTTCATAAACTGAAACTGCAAATGGTTCTGAAAAGACTGGGACTATGGTTTGGTTTGCAGAGCCAGGAATGGGCAGTTTAGTAAAAGCATGACATTTATTTTGATATGAAACAGTGTGGTCAATGTTATCAAGAACTAGCAGAGSTGTCTGGAGATTCTTCAGATTGTCTCCCTGTTGTACTAAAAAACTTGCCATGCAGCAAAACTCATAGTGGTATTTAGCGATGGCTTCTGAAAATTATTAGTGGGGAAGAAGGGGGAATTACTCAGAGTAGACAAGCAAGTAAGGCCTTTTTGAGTAATGGTGATAATGAGATTGCTTTTGAATAACATCAGAACTGGGTACTCAGTAAGTGGTATCACTTCCCAGATACCCTTTCTGTTACCTTGTGGAGACCCTACTTTGTATACATTCCTTACAGTCAATATTGTAGCCTTTAAACAAAGACAGTGGGTATGTAACTGACAGAACAAAACTGTTGATTTGTGACCAAATGTTGGTTTATTACACAGCTATCCAACTGAGTGAGAGTGGCAGTGACTCCGATGTGGAGCCCAATGCAGTGAGACCTAAACAACCTCATGTTCTTCAAGAGAACACACGAATGGGCATGGACAATGAAGAAAGCATGATGTCTTACGAAGGAGATGGTGGGGAGACATCTCATGTTATGGAGGACAGTAATATCAGGTAATTAGAGCTGAGAGTCTTGTTAAAATAGTTCTTCAAAACAAAATCCTTTCTCTTAAAGATTTCTGAAGTGTTCATCATAAAAAGCTGGAGAATCTCACGTTTTTTCTTTGAAGTTATTTTGTCACTGTTTTTAGTGTTGCAACCATAATTACCATAATTGCAGTTCGCTTCTTATCAACAGAAATTTGGTTTTGCTGTTAGATTTTCACTAATAAAAATGTTAAAATAAAATTTAAAAAAAAGTTCTTTCTTGTAAGTTAGATGATTTCCCATTCACAGTGGTTTTTGAAGGCAGGACAAATAAAGGTTTTTATAGATCGTCTCGGAAACTACAAGATGCCTTTGAAGTTAAAAGATGATTTAGCTGATTAACTTCATGTTTTTTGGTTTTGTTTTTTTTTCTTTAAGAATAAGCATTTCCTTACTTGAAAGGAAATGGCTTAGTTGAAGTCCAAAAGAATAGCAATATGCATATTCTGTATTTTGGAAGGAGTTCCATTATTAGAAAATGATGAGTACAGCAACATCAGCTTTATTTTTTTTGTGTTCACGTGAGAGAATACTGACCTACTCTTCCTTCTCTGGCCATTCTGTAGGGTATTAGCATTAGATTCTCTGTTCTTTTTCTACTTGTGGAATTCAGTCCCTTAATGCTATTATTGATGTTTGCCTAGTAAATTACCGTACAAGTAGCTCTGCTGGGTCAGGCAAATGGTTAGTCAAGCCCAGTACCTTGACAATAGCAGAAAATGCTAGAGAAGATGAGAATGGGCTGTCTGCCTTTCTGTCTGCAGTAAAGGTGACAGATTGAAGGTGTTGGAGCGATCTGTTTTTCCTTCCCTGAGTATATCAGAGCGGGATGAGGATGCTGGTAGATGATTGTTTCACCAGGAGAACTGTTTTTTTATTTTAAAAAGCTGGCCATTGACAGAATTGAAGTGCACAGTGGTTCTGAGTGTTCCACAAGGACTTCAAGCCAGGGACCTTTTACAGGAGTTAAATACAGAATATTGGTATCAGCAGCTGATTTGAAATGATGGTATAGTAAAAGTATCTTCTTTCTTCCTAGTTATGGCAGCTATGAAGAACCAGACCCAAAGTCCAACACAAGAGATACTAGTTTCAGCAGTATTGGAGGGTACGAGATCTCGGAGGAGGAGGAGGAGGAGGAACAGCAGCGCTGCGGACCAAGCGTGTTAAGTCAGGTCCATCTGTCTGAGGATGAGGAAGACAGTGAGGACTTTCATTCCATTGCAGGAGACAGTGACCTGGACTCAGATGACTAAACTCCCCTTCCTGAGATAATAGTCACCTTGGGCTACTCTTGGCTCCTGAATTTCTCCTGTCCCAGTTTGGTATAAGGAACAGTGTAGTGTGGAGTGTGTTAACAAGAAGTAGATTTTTTTTTATATAATATTTTAATCGGTTATAAAACATGTTATGTGACTGAGTAAAGAGTGAAAAACAAGCTTTAGAGAAGCATGCCCTGCTGAAGTTTTGGGTGGTTGTAGCCTGTACTAGTTCCAGAATCCAGATGAAGATTTGTATGTCTTCATAGATGTAAAATAATTTCTCATAAATAGTGGTCTGTTGGATACATGCATGTCTGTCAGGAAAAAAATGCTTGCTCAGAATAAAATACCTGCTGTTGATAAACAACTATAAACCAATTTTCATTTCATAAGGGGAAGGTTTTTCTCTCGGACCACAGCATGAATGCAGTCTCTCAAGTCTCACCCCAGACTGGTTTTGATAATTGCCTAACTACTTTGAATACTTCAGTAAACAGCCGCTCTCTATTTTTTTTTTTAAGTTGCAATTAGTCCCAGAAATCAGAATTTGGTAATTTGAGCCTTCAGGAAGGGTCATTATTCACAGGAGGTTCCTCATTTTCAGTCACCTGGAAAGCCTGCACAGACCCTGGGGCTCTGTGTGAAATTCAGCCCTACCGCCGCAAATAAAACTCGACAAGGTTCGCGGACGCGCTGCTTTCATCGCCGCGGCTGCCCGGGAGCGCGGGTGCCGCGGGCCTGGGCCGGGGGTCCCCGCCCGCCCCCGCCTGCCCTTCCCGGCAAGCCCCGCGCCGCCGGCACCCGGATGTACCGCGGGAGCCATGTGCGGGGGGAACCGCATGACGGAGGGCGGTTGCGCACGCGCAGTTCCGCTGCGTTTGTCGCAACGGCTTGGCGCGGAAGGATACCTGAGTTGGCAAACGTGGTTCTGCGCTGTGCACTGGATGGAACGYATGCCCTCCGACGGGCGGGTTTGGCGGAAGGAGACGGAGGAAGTTCCGGGAGGGGTGCATCGCCGCTCAGGGGAGCCACACGGGACCGCTGGCTGGCTCCGCCCGGACTACTTGCCGGGGGGATCTAGTTCCGGCAGCAGCCATTCGGCACTTTGCTGCCTCCGCCACCGCCATTTCGGGAGCCGCCGCCTCAGCGGGACAGTGGGCAGCTCGGTCCTGCGCCGCCCGCTTCAGCCGAGTGGGCCTCGCCGCACCCGCGGCCCTTCTGCTGCCTCTACCAGAGCCTCACCGGCCCCCTTTCCCGATGGCGACCTCCGTGGGGAACGTGGCTGACAGCACAGGTACCGGGGACGGGCGCGCCGGGGGCCGGCAGCGCCGCAGCCCTGTGGAGGCCGGGCCCTGCCCTCGCCCGGGGCCGCACGGCGGCCTGCGCCCGCTGGGGCCGCGCCTGGCTCGCCCCGAGCGCGGCGCTCCTTGCTCGCCGGGCCCGCTCCCGGCGGAACTTTCCAGAAGCGGCGGCATGGGCGAGGCGGCGGCTCCCGGTGCGGCCCCTGCTGCTTTTGTGCTTGTTTCCCTTCGCCTCGGGGCGCCCACGGGCCCGGGCTCGTCCCCCGGCGGGCTCCTGTCGGCGCTGCCCGGCTGCAGACTGCGGGCTGGTCCTGGAGGAGCACGGCGCGATTAGTTCTTGGTGCGGTGCTCTTTCGTTGCTACATTTATCCGACTATCAGGTGACTGCGTTTTTGTAGAGGACGAAGGAGGGTAGAAACCTGACCCAAAATTCTGGTCCAGAATCTCTTGCTGCATTTAAGGAGCAGGTCTTCTGTGGCATAGCCGAGAGRTACAGCGCTTTTCTGGACAGTAAGATAGTGTGCTCTAGATAAGAAAGATCCTGTTCTACAGTTAGTTTACCGATCCAGAACTTGAGGGACGGGGGAGAGAAGAGGAGAAATTTTACTTTCCTTGTAGAGCAAGAAAAAAATTTTTCTGCTTGCTAAAAGGGTGAAAGGACAACACAGCTTTATCCCCCAGATTTTCGGGGGTTTCTGTAACCAGAGGGAAGGAAGAGTATGAAAAGCTGAAACGGTGTCTGGGAAAAGTAGGAAAAAAAAAAAAAGTAGGATCTATGGAGAAAGAGATGTAAAGGGAAATGGTAGTGATACAGAAGTGGCGATGGAGAGGCGAAGTGCTGCAATACGGTATTTTGTTGCTCCTCAACTAGAACTGCGTATCTAGTCAGCGAGGCTGCAGCATCCTCTTGCAGCCTTGATCTGTGAAGGTGAAAAGAACACGTGCATGCTTGGGGAGAGTCCTGTGCTCCTCCTCACCACCACCACCACCTCCCACATGGAGGTGGCAACTGCTTCTGTCTGGGCCTAGATTTTATCTAAATGTAAGGTTGAGCATGAGCGTGTGGTAAGTGTTTAGGATGTTATTTCTRGGGAAAAAAATGGCCTTGGGTACGTTTGTGATAGTTCTGTGCAGGTTTTTATTTTGCTTGTGTTCTGTAGAAGTCTCAGAAAGGTTGTTGTCATAGCACGTGCTATGCTTTTCCAAGGTCATAGTCAAAGCGTGTAGCACAAGTTAGCCTAGGTACACAAATTCGTCTGTGCGAGACTTCGTAAGGTATTCTTCTGGCTGTGACTCTTCACTGCAATTATTTTCTTTAGAAATAGATTCAGTGGGCAACCATTGATGGCTGTCTTACAGATTCTTTGGGTTGTAGAACTTTTCTTCCAGCCAACTTTATTAAAAGTTTAGCTCATTTTGAACTTTGTGATATAGCTGTCCACCTCCTGCTTTTCAATGAACTTTTCAAGGATCATTACTAAAATACTTGTTTGGAGGTGGATGACTGGCTGTTTTACGCTGATTGGTTTGCTTTATCTCTTCTSGGGGGGTTTGTTTTGTGAAGAGATGTGGTAAATGAAAGAAAATTTTAGTGTTTCACTTATTCTGTTGGTTTTGTTAGCAGTTCTTATTCCCAAGTGTTAATTACAGTGTTTCTGCACAGCCTTCTCTCTTGCCCTGGGAATTTCGCTTTTTGCTTAAGTAGGCAAAATGTAGCATTTAGATAACCGTTGGAAGCCTCTTTCCAAGAGGTCATAACTTAAGTCTAAACTTTTGGGTTTTTCTTTTTTGCTTTAGCTTTGAAATTTAGTAACACCATTGAAATTTATTTGAAGAAGAAATTATTCAGTTAGGTCTGTGGGACATGCTCTTCCTCTGTCCATAGCTTCCCTGTTTTTGTGCCATCAGTGGAACTTGAAAATACACTGACTGCCTGAGGGGCTAAACCTGCGTGGCTGTTAATGGCAGGAGGAGGGAGTGAGGAACAGCGTGTTGGTACTCCGGTATCGTTACTGCCAGCACCTTGGACTTTCATAAACGGTGGTGTCATTCTCATGTTGAGTAAYAGTTGTATCTGTTTATTGCCTGTAGGTTTAACCAGATATTGAAGTCCACTTTTCCCTTGGTCAGGGTTTGGAAAACTGTTAAGCTAGGCTCCTAGTTTTGGTTAGCAGTTTGTCAGGTATCTGAAAGCAAGTAGCTTTGTTAGTTCCAACTTACTGTGAAACAGTTAGTGTTTAGCACTGACAGAAACAATATACTGTCTGGAAAAACAACTTTAGTTACATTATGTAGTGTTTGCAGTCTTACTTTCAAAACCTGCTAGTGCTAAAAAAGCAGTTTTGAAAATAAATAACATCAACCTGAATTTCATAAAATAAACACTAGATAGTAACTCTCTACCTAATCTCTTTGTGATTATTTTGCTATCTTTAAGTTTATCACAAAAGAGTTAGAGTCTCAGAGGATTTTTCTAGTACCTTACTGCAAAAATATGTGTACTCAGATATTGTATTAGGAAGTATTTATCTGTTTAATTTAAATTCAAAATTTATCTGTTTATTTAAATTCAGAATTTTAAAATTCTGTAGGTCCAGGTGGGAAGTGTTTCATGAATGGAATTAAGTGACTGCAGAGTACTGGCAATGCTGGACTTCAGGAGGAAAAATAAGAGATCCTTGAAGTAATCAAACATTTTAATAGTAAGAGTCATTGGTATAAAGGCAGAATTTGAAGGCCAACACTTCTTTCTAGAATGAACGGTTGTGTTTTTTTCCAAGCTGCGCTTTGTAAGAAATTTTATTTACTTTTCACACCTCAGGTTGTTTTGTCTAAAACAGGTGGTGTTTTATTTAAGTATTTTGTTCTCCACAATTATATCTTAAATACTAAAACCATTTTGTGACTCCCATTCTAGCTAAACCTCCAGAATCAGTAATTCCTTTYGTGTACCCTGTCTGTTTAATGGTTCCTTCTGCAGGCCAGTTGCATAATCATTGAAGTGTGTGTTTGTTTCTCATCAGATGTTGTTCCAAGGCCAGTTTTTTTTCTGTGAAGGAATTTTTACTCATAGAGAATGTAGGAGTATAGAGGATTCAAGGAATGTTACACATTGTGCTTTTTTTTCTTTTTTTTTTTTTTTTTTTAGGGCTTTCACTATTGGCACAGCAAAACTTTATTTTGTTCAAGTCCTTTGAAGTCTTTGTCTGCTGTGCTTCACTTCCCTATTAAGTTTTTAGAACTTGCTTTTAATACTACAAAGCATAAAATGTACATTCTTGGGGGAGAGGTCATTGTGCTGTTAGCACTTCTACTATGATGAACTAAAATACAATATCATGTCAAGAATCTCTTTAAATATATTTCAGGTTAATGGAGAATGATTGACTTACAAATATTCACAGTCATTACAGTCTACATGTTTCCTGTTATTAGCTGATGAAGTCGTGGGCTTGTACAGATAATGTTAGCAATATCATAGTAATAGGTTGGGGCGTGAAGATCTGAGAGTTCCAACTGCCATGTCCTGTAGTGTTTCATGTAATTTCAAACATTTTCATCCTTCAGTTGTGTAAACTTTTTTTCACATTGTTTTGTTTTGTTTTTGTGTGGTTTTTTTTTTGTTTGTTTTGTTTTGTTCCCATTATCTAACTTTTTGTTTTCCCCCCTTAAATGTTTTGGTGATTCTCCAGAACCAACGAAACGTATGCTTTCCTTCCAAGGGTTAGCGGAGTTGGCTCATCGTGAGTATCAGGCAGGAGACTTTGAAGCAGCAGAAAGACACTGCATGCAGCTTTGGAGACAAGAGCCTGATAATACTGGTGTGCTTTTATTACTATCGTCCATTCACTTCCAGTGTCGCAGATTGGACAGGTAGGAGACTCGAGGTGCTCTGTCAAGCTTTCTTTGTAGTTTGTACCTCTAATAGTACTGAGCAGAGCTGACAAAAGTTCTATTTTAACATTGATTTCTTTTTTTAATCACTGAATGCAAATACTGACTAACTTCATGACAGCAGTAAGGACTGGTCAAAAATAATGTTCTTCCTTTTTGAATTTTGTTAGGGTAAGAGAAATACAAATTAGAATCGCTAACTTTACAACAAACAACAGATCTTGCCATTATTCTTATGTTATTTTAATATTGTACACATTAATATCGGAGTGTCAGCCACACTTGTGTGTGCTGGAGATATTTACATGTGTAAACGAAGGCTTTTGTTTATTCCACCTGCAGTGTGGGGGGTTTGTTGGTTTGGTTTTTTTTAAGTTGCAAGACATTGTTTGCTGTGAAAATGGCATGATGAGTTAAGGATTTTTGTCATCTGAAAGTTGTCTCTGTATTCTTTCTGCTTGCCTGTTCCTGATCTTGCTTTCTGTGCCTCAAGCATTTTGAATTTTACTTGTTSTAGCTGTAAATTTGTGTGTGCTGGTGAAGGAAGTAAGAACTTTTGACTGAGATTTATTTTATATAGGCTTCTGAATTAAGTTGTAATAAAATGGGGGAGGATACAACAGAATTTTACATCTACATCTGTTAGATATGTCCTGCTTCTTGAAAAGAGTATTGAGTAGAACATTGCTTAAAGCATGCAAATGTTGGAAGGGGCTGCGCAGGATTTCTGTTCTTTTTTCTCCAAGTGCATTGAGTTTAGGTTTGGTGAGGCGACTTGAACCCTACTGTTTGTAAATGAGAGTTGTCTTTCTTCAGTAGAATCTAAAATAGGAAAAGGGGAGATGTATGTTTAGCTTCTCCTAGCTTAAACTATCAAGACAGCTCTGAAAGTCCAGATTTGTTGGCTGTATGTTTGGCTCACTTAAGCATGAATGTTCATTAAGTAACTAGGTAAACAGGCAAACACTGAAAGTCAAGGGTGAGGTGGTTTTTTTTTGCTAACTTGTCTAATTTTCTCCAGGTCTGCTCACTTCAGCACTTTGGCTATTAAACAGAATCCACTGTTGGCCGAAGCCTACTCGAATCTAGGCAACGTGTACAAGGAACGTGGACAGCTACAAGAAGCAATTGAACATTATAGACATGCACTACGCCTCAAACCAGATTTCATTGATGGATATATTAATTTGGCTGCTGCGCTGGTAGCTGCAGGTGATATGGAAGGAGCAGTACAGGCATATGTGTCTGCCCTTCAGTACAACCCTGTAAGTAACACTTTATTTTATAGAAGAACTCCATACTTTACTACCATCTCAGGGCGCACAGATAGCAGGTTTTGAAGAATGAACRCGTGCTAACCCTTCCCTCTAACCTGTACACCATAAACTTAAAAGTTTTACTTAATACTTTTCTTAAGCATCCTTGAAAGACTTTTGTCACGAAAAGTTTTATGTTGCAGTACAGTAAGGGCTGTTGGTTGTGTACTTACGTGTATTGCTGAGATAACAGAAAAGCAAGGAATTGGGCGTTGGGTGGTTTTTTTGTTTGTTTTCTGAAGTCAGAAGTTTCAGTGAATAACCTCATATTTAGCTTTGTGTGTGTTAAGGCAGTATTATTACAGTGAGAATCACTGCTCAGACTTGAATGTGAAATCTTGAAAAATCATCAGGTATTACTTTATCACGAAGTTTGAAATTTCGTGGTGATGAGAGTTGCCTTGGTTAGATTTCTACCTGGACTGGTTTACAGAAGGATCATTTTTATGTTTTACAGGCTGAAACTGAGTATCTGTCTGTAAATGACTCCTATAAAATAGGTCTGGTGTTTGGAGTTTTGGTTGTAACTGTTTTGAATTGACATTTTTAGTAAACAGTGCATCAGACTGCTGTCTTCTGTTGATTTTGCATTGTACTCAAATAACTTGCATAGTACTATTCAGCATGATGAAGGTATCTGCTTGCTATTTGGTCATACGTTTTGTCAAAAAATACTTAAAATGCAGCATCTGGTGTKCATATATCCTTTTTCCTTTGGAAAAGCAAATGCAAACCCAGTCCAACAAGATCTCAGAATCTTGTTTTGCTGTGTTCTTCAGCCTAGGTGAACTTGTCTAACTTATGCTGAGTGGTGTGACTAGTGGAGTTTATGCACTGGTTAGAAATACTGTAAGATGGTGTTTTCTTACAGGAGCTGAGTTTTGTTTAGGTTAGAAACTTCTTTTGCAAATAATGCAGTTGCAGCCTGTGCTGTGGTTACAAATGAAAGAATAAGAACACGTGGCAAGGCTGTTGAAAATGTATGGATTAGTGAGAAAAACTGCTTTGAGGTTACAAGAAGCAAAATCACTATGTATAACCTGTTTAAAAGCTGTGATGTCAGTGGTGTGAGTTAAGAATACAGGTTTGCAGTCATGCTTTAAAAAAAAAAAAGGAGCTTCAAATACTTATGTATGGCAAAAAAACCAATCTGCTTGAGGGGGGATGTTTGTTTTTGTTTTTCTTTTATATTTCTCTGTAAAGGGGAATTGTATGAAATAATTACTTCTTAATTCTTTACGGTTATATTTTTACAGCACTAAAATCAGTAAGATGTGTTGGCTGTAATGTTAAAAAATAATCAAGAAAAAATAAATATAAATTATTTTGTGATGTATTTATTAAGAATTTAAAATAAGCTGTAGAGGACTGGGGCGTTCCTTTGCAAGTTCTCTGTGAAGACCTTTGGGGCGTCTGAAGTCTTGAAGCTGATGGTGTGACTTTGATTTTTCAGGACTTGTACTGTGTTCGTAGTGACCTGGGGAACCTGCTCAAAGCCCTGGGTCGCTTGGAAGAAGCCAAGGTAGGTGTTGGGTAGAATACATGTAAACGTCAGTGTTTTGAAAACTTGAACTTTGCACCAAGTCTTCAAATCTGCGTTGATCTACAGACAGTCTGAGAAACTGCTGAAAACTGAAGGCACTGAAACACCCCAGAGTAGTTGCAGGGCAAGATATGGCATGTCCATGTTTAAAAGTTGGTTTAAGTCAAGAAATGGAACATTACCAAGCCTTTCTGCTGAACTAGACTATCTGATACCATTCTGAAGTATTGGGCAGGGGCTCCATCATGCTCTTATCTGGAAATAAGTAACAGTCCTTCAAATCTGAGGCTTGCCTGCTGGTGCCAAGCAGAGAGCCTGTCGTTAGCTCAAGATCCCTGTACGATGCAGGTGCTATTGAAAATGCTGCTCTTCTAAAGTCCTTTGTGGCTTGTAAGTGGAGAAGAAACTTATCCAAATGTTACCTTGTAATATTGGCTTTTTAAATCTTTAATATAAAGATTTTTATTCTTTTAACTTTTCCCTTCCCTTGATAGTGGAAGAAAGGCTAGTAAATGATCAATAGCCGCAGTATGCGAACCTCCCGAATATCTTTTCTTCATGTGTTCCCTCTCCCCTCCCCCAAAATAAAGAAATCGGAAGGACAAAGCTGGTTTGTTTGGGAAATGAACTGATCGAAAGAAAACTTGCTGTAGTGGAAAGGTGGCTTCTAGCAGTCGTGTGTTTCCTAAACTGAGAATTCGAATACCAAGATGAGTTTAAAATTCTTGGCATGTTAAAACTCGGATTGCACAAAGAAATTGTCTTGTTACAAGCCACCTTACGCGTCCGCGCTGCAGGGGTGAGGAGTGTGGAGAAATCGGAAACACTCTGGACTCCACATCTGTCACTCCAAGCCCCACGCGCATGCTAAAAAGTGGAGTGTATGAACAGCGTAGCTGTCTGTTTGGCTGCAGCACCATTTGGGGAGGGTTGTGATCTTTGTGGGGTAATGGGAGTGCAGGTTCAAAGTTCATTATTTTTTTGATTTCTCTTAACAACTTGGATGTGCGTACCGTCCTAGGGCAGCCTAATTGATTTGGTCAGATCCAGGTTGAAAATACTTCGTAGCAGCATTTAGAGTTTGAACAGTCTTTGAGACACTTGGTTCTCAGCCCACCAAGCGGACAGCTAACATGAATTGCACTTCACTGCAGCTTTAGTGTGACTGGTATAGGCCAAGACACTGCGCCTGCCTTAGGTTGCTGACTTCTTTGTTTCAGAGCTCTGGAGACACCTAGTTTGAAAGTGTTATTCCGTTTTGTGAGAACTTAATAAACGAGGAAAAACATCTTGAGTAAATTGCAATGTGTTTCTTTGGTTATCAGTCCATTTGAAAGATCAAGCCAGCAGATTCCTTACAGTTTGAACTAAAATTTTATTTCTTTGTAGATATTTCAGAGCCTTTCTTCCAAAAAAAAAAAAAGTCCCTGCTGTATGCAATTGCCCTGATTAACCCTCTCCCTTCTGCATGTCTCCCTTGTTACAGACAGATTGTCCTCATTCCCATGTGTTAAGACATATCCAAAAAAATGCAATTGCTTTGTTGAACTCTTACTAATGATCTTGTTTTATTTTCTCTCTTGTTTTTGGTTTTTCACCACTGATATTGTATTTAGAAGGTTTCAGGTGGGTGAAACCTCCTATTCCATGCGTAAGGTGCCTCGCTGAAGGGAGCTCGAGGCCTGGATCTAGGGCAGACACACACCTCCTCCTCCTCTTCCAGCAAGGAACGCACCGAAAAGTCACATGATGAGAAATATGGTAACGGGTTTGTAACTGCCACAGCAAAACCATTTGCCTCCATGCCTGAATCTTCTGTCTTGTGGCTTCAGAAACAGCTTAAAATATTTAATTACAAGCAAGTAATGTAAGAATATTTTATACTAGTAGCCACAAATTCTTTCAAAGAAATAAAGTAAAAGTAAATTAAGATTTTTTTTAAAGAAATAATTGGAGATAGTTAATAGTAAAAGCTTCTAACTCTTCTGGTTGTTCATTTTTTTTCCTTTTTTCTTCTTTGTTTGGATTGCAGCGTTCTGCTCTTCTGATGATGCGCTGTGATCCTGCAGTAGCGCAAAGGCTGCGCAGCGGTAACGCGCATTGCGTGCGATTAAGCCCTCGTGAACGGTTGACTAGATGATTAATCTCTGATTGGGTGACTGCCCAAGCTCCAGGCTGTAGCCTTTTGGATAAAATTGGGTTGTAACGCATTTAGAGTCCAGACATCAAATTTAATACGTGAGTTTCTGTATGGGCCTGTCTGGTAGATTAATGATTCTGGTTGGCCGTTCACTGGACCTAGGGGCAATCAATATAGCAAAGCAGTTCGCAGCGATAGCGTGGCGCCGTGCTGTTTAGGATGCGCAGCGATTTCTTGCGCTTGCATTACAGGGACCTAAACCTTCATGCAATCCTGTCATTTGAGGTTTTGAAGCTGCAGATGATTGAATGCATTTGAAGAAACTGGGAAGCAAGAAATGGGTTGGGTGTGTCGTCTCACTTGACAAGGACAATTAAAACCGAAGAATGGCTTCAACTTTTTCCGTAGTTTTTCTAATTTTTTACAGTCATTTCTATCTGTTTTAGAATATTTCACAGTTTTAATAATTTTATTTCACAGCGAGGTTGTCTTCACACAGTAATTTTTTGTTTTTTATGCACTTAAGGGTGGCAGATATTTCCGCTGAAGTACTTGAATTATTTATATGATTTCTGTGGTGACCTGGTGTCCAAAGGCATGTTAATTTGTTATCAGCATAACTGAAAAATGGTGGGCTTGCACCTGGGTTTTGGTTTGCGCTGGCGCAGGATCAACAACAGTTTGCAG
The DNA here is from genome assembly GCA_030449065.1 of Oceanodroma leucorhoa. Taxonomy (NCBI): domain Eukaryota; kingdom Metazoa; phylum Chordata; class Aves; order Procellariiformes; genus Oceanodroma; species Oceanodroma leucorhoa. The sequence continues at coordinate 11,319,136 of JASVER010000011.1, forward strand.
CGCATTAGTTTTGGCGCAAGCTAGCCTATACTGCAGGGTCACTTTTGGCTGGTTAGAGAAGGCATACTAACAATTATTTTTTCTCATTTTTTTCTTTTTACAAATATTCCCCTTCCCTTGTATTTCTCTTCTTTAACTGTTCCAAGGCCTGTTACTTAAAAGCAATTGAGACTCAACCAAACTTTGCAGTGGCTTGGAGTAATCTTGGCTGTGTTTTCAATGCCCAAGGAGAAATTTGGCTTGCAATACATCACTTTGAAAAGGTAACTATCTAAGCCAGTCAGCTTCACTGTTAGATTTTAATGTACATGCAGTTGTCTGCTTGTAGATGATAGAAATATTTTTAATGAGCAGAGAGCTTTTTAAGATTCTGTTAATTAACATCCTATGTTAATAGGTTTTTTTACTTCCCGATGTTTCAGACTGCCTGTATGCCACTAGAGAGGTATGTTTAGAATTGCCCTAAGGATTCACACACATGTCAAATACAAGAAAATCCGTTAAGTTGTTTTACAGTACTTTTCGGGAATAAATGTTTCAAAAATCTGATTTGATGAGAATAATGTTTTGCGTGTTTCATGTATGAGAGGGAGATACAACTTTCTGCTTAAAATCATTTTTCATTGTGATTTTGTTTCAGGTATTACTGTCCTTTGAGTAACTGAGGAGAACAATTTTAAGTGACACACTAATTCCTCTTCTCCAGGATTATTTTTTGCCACTATTGTTTCAGAATTCTCTAGATTGGTGTCATTAACTAAGTTGTCTGATACATTCTAGATAGTATCTTAATTCAGTTTGTACTCATCTCTTCAGTTTCTAAAGTGACCTAAAACCRGATTTAAGATGTGGTGGACAGTTTCTTCCTCATACTTATGACTTAAAATCTACAAAAATAATTTTAACTGCTCGGGATTTTCTTTGGATYTGTGTCTAGTTAGTGATAGATTATAAAGTATTTTAATTTGGAAATAATAGTTCCCATGAGAAAGACTGTAAGAGTGTGGCCTGTCAAATATTCACATGCAGCTTATTACTGCATCTTCTGTAACTATTGGTTCTTAAGTTTTTTGCATTTTATTAGTTTTGAAGGGAGTGAAAATGTGTGGTGTTTTTTTCTTAGTTAAATGGCTACTGAATTTTCCCTACACGCATGATGTATTTGCTCTTTTCTCACTCTTCTGAAACTGTCTCTGTTTTCCTGGGCTGCTGAAGTAAAATGCTGTCTTATTTTGCAGTAGCTAAAGGARATGGATCAGGTTTTTTAGGGTTTTCTCCCCTAATAACAAATTAAAGGCGGCATAGCATGKGTAGGCAGGAGTGTTAAGTATGATCAGCCTAACATGAAATAAATGTTTAACACTTTATTCTGCAGTAGTTGCAACTGGCTAGGTAAACAAATGAATAAATTTGAAGGTAGCTGTCATTTCTATAGATAAATAACTTTGATGCTCTGTGATTGATTTATATAACTTAAGTTTTCCTTCCTTACTAGGTTATTGATTAAGTCTTAGATGCTTACAGATTGGGTTTGTCAAATTTAAAAAACAAACAAACAAAAAAACCCAACTAGGTTTCATAGAGAATGTTTTTGTGTTAATGCTCAAAACTGTTACTTCAAAAATATTTTCAGGCTGTAACACTTGACCCAAATTTTTTGGATGCTTACATCAATCTGGGAAATGTCCTGAAGGAGGCAAGGATATTTGACAGGTAAGCAAATAAGTACTGTTGCTCTGTCAGTGGCCTGTCAGATGTATCAAGATACAAATTAGGTTCCTGATGTAAAATCTCTTTGAACAGTATAGCAAAGACTTCTGCTGTAAGCTAAGCAAGCAAATGGCCTTGAAATGCATACAAAGCAGGTTACTGGAATTTAAAAAAAAAAAAAAAAATTCCTGTGGAATGTATTCCTTTACATTACTTTCCTTTTTGTACTTAATAAAATGTTAAAAATGAGAATTTCTGAAGGTATTGATGAAAATAGATTTGAAATGAAGGCTGGAGRTGGGTGAAGATAAGATGTCCGAGAAAGGCATGAACACTTGAGTTCTCTGTTTTCATTATGTGATTCAGGACATGATCTACAAGTGTGACTCTTCTAAAACTTTCCTTCTATGTAAGACAAGCTGAAATACTGAAATTCAGCTAAGCATCTGATTTGAATATTCTGTATTTGTTCTGTGTCGGCATCGTGTTGCTGCATGGGGTTGCAGTACTGTTGTTGTCTTTTTGAACTAACTTGTTTTGAGACCTCTAATCTGATACATGAGTCTTACTTTTGTTTCTGGAAGAAGATCAAGGCTGTGTTRTTTATATGCAGTGTACCATACTGCATCTGTTAATTGGATTATAGTTTCTGGTAGCTGTRGTTTGTGGCTCCAAATTTAATAAAAGCTTGCAGGGAATGGGTTAATTATTCTAACTAGTTGCACTGCACACAGTGTAAATCATTCAGTGATTCCTGTTTTAACCACAAATCAATGGGCCAAACAGGGGCATGTTTCCTCATCATTTTAGACTTTACATCACCTTTTTGAGAATTTACTTACTATGTATACTGTTGTGATTTTTCTAGAAATAGGATTTGAATACGTCAGTCATTTATAGTTAAAGATCTCACTTTTGAACAAAGTGAAGTTTGAAGTGTAAGTAAAGCATGATACRTGTGTTAGGTTAGCGGAGAGAATAAAGAATAATATGATACTCTTTATATTGTAGCAATTGAATAATAAACTGGGAAAAAAATGGAGCAAAGGTCTCATGCTTATCCTGGTAATGAAGAGTGTTTAAAAAAAGTAGATGAAAGCTTTAACTTTTTTTCAGAAGACTTACATTGATCATTATACAGCATCAAGTGGGAGGAAAACATTCCTGGTTTACGAAGTATTTCTTCTAGTTTGCTAGTCATTACAGAATTGAGCATAGCTTTAAAATACATGAGTAGTAATAATTCATCCCTCGATTGGGCTTTTAATTCAGGCAGTACTCTTCTGTGTTTTCAGTAACATTTTACAGGACAGATTTGTGTGTGTTAATAATACATGTCCCTTGAAGTTTTGGTTTTTTTTATGTAGGTCGTTTTTTATGACCAAGGTAAATATAATTGCTGCTCTGTGGGTGATTGTTTTACCTTCTTTTTCTTGTTACAGAGCTGTAGCAGCTTATCTACGAGCCTTGAGTTTGAGTCCAAATCATGCAGTTGTGCACGGCAACCTTGCCTGTGTGTATTATGAGCAAGGACTAATAGACCTGGCAATAGACACCTACAGGAGGGCTATTGAACTACAACCTCACTTCCCTGACGCCTATTGTAACTTGGCCAATGCCTTGAAGGAGAAAGGAAGTGTAAGGAGTACTTTTTTTTCCTTTTYAAAAATTCTAAAAGTACAGCGAATGTTTATTTTAGACGCCAGGTGTCACCAGCTTTATGAAGATGGGATGCTATCCTCATTTAGTTATTCATAAGGAATAATAATTCAGGAAATCCCCACTTTGAACTTGTTAAAAGTGATTGTATGATGACTTCTCATAAACAGTGCTGTTACAACAAATACTACCATATTAACAGTATCCCTTTTTTTGAAGGTGGTAGAAGCAGAAGAATGCTACAATACAGCTCTTCGACTTTGTCCCACTCATGCAGATTCTCTCAACAATCTGGCAAACATCAAACGGGAACAGGGGAATATTGAGGAAGCTGTCCGTCTTTATCGGAAGGCTCTTGAGGTACAGTTGAATGTGGTGGAGGAGAGGTGGGGAGTTAAAGTTGGGAATGTGTAATGTGACGTAGGTTTTTTCCTTCTTCGGTCGTAAGTGGAGGAACGTCTGCTCTGAGTCATAAAAAGAAGAGTAAGAAATGCACAAGTATTTTTTTTGATATGGTCTACTTGGGGCATTTGAGAAACAGATTCTACTTCTTTTTCTTCCAGGTGTTTCCAGAGTTTGCTGCTGCGCATTCAAATTTAGCAAGTGTTCTGCAACAGCAAGGAAAGTTACAGGAAGCTCTGATGCATTACAAAGAGGCTATTAGGTAAATGGATRCTATCTGTAATAGTCCCAGCCTTTCATAACAGGAAAGTGCCATAGATTTGTACAGCAAGTGACTTACAGTAGCGTATTTTAATTCAGATAGTTGCTTTGCAAACCAAAAAGTCTGGCTATGGGTATGGTTTCTCACTGGAGGAGGAGCTATGTTCATGACATATATTATCTTTATTTCTCAGAATCAGCCCCACATTTGCAGATGCTTATTCTAATATGGGAAATACTTTGAAGGAGATGCAGGATGTTCAAGGAGCTCTACAGTGCTACACCCGTGCCATTCAGATAAACCCAGCTTTTGCTGATGCCCACAGCAACCTGGCCTCTATTCACAAGGTAGCACATGCGAATGATTCACTCTTAGAGTATGGTGGGGCACTGTGAGTACTTACCCTGAGTGCATTTTTTATTTGCTGATTCATTTCTGTGTCTTCATAGGATTCAGGGAATATACCAGAAGCCATTGCCTCTTACCGCACTGCTCTGAAACTGAAACCTGATTTCCCAGATGCCTACTGCAACTTGGCCCACTGTTTGCAGGTGAGGAAGATGAGGCTTTGACTGTAGTTCTTAAGATTCCTCTGCAGCAAATGCTAAGCCTGATTACCTCAACCAATCACTAATTTAAATGCAAAGAGTAGACTTAAGTCTTAAATCAGAAGATAAGATTACACAGTCATCAACAGCAATTACTGAAGTTCTCACTTTCATTTTTGGAAGAAGCATTAGTCTCAACATGTGAAATATCTGATAGAGATCAAAGGAAGCTGTTGTCTTAATCTTTTAACTTTTCCTTTTTTCTAGATTGTCTGTGACTGGACAGACTATGATGAAAGAATGAAGAAGCTGGTTAGCATTGTGGCTGATCAACTGGAGAAAAACAGGCTGCCTTCTGTCCACCCACATCATAGCATGCTGTATCCCCTTTCTCACAGTTTTAGGAAGGCTATTGCTGAGAGACACGGAAATCTGTGTTTGGACAAGGTAGGAAGTTTTATACAGGCCAGTTGTGACTGAAGCACTTTCTGGTTTTGCCTGTTCCTACTGAAAATCTAATACTCGCATAGTTAGTAATAGCCTTTGTAAGCTTTCTGAGTCACTGACCTGTAGAGAGATAGGACATAGTGTTACTCATCTAGTTTAGCAAAGTACATCAAGGGGCGTTTTGGAAAAGCAGAGTGAGTAAATTGTTCTTTCCTGACAGTAAAACAGATCCAGGCAGCTGTGTGATAGTATTTCTCAAAATCTGATCCTTTCCAGCATCCGTAGTGCTTGGAACCTGATCTTGCCTCTAGTGAATCCTTGCTGGAACACGTGAGCTTTGTATTTGACTGGCTCTGGGATTTCCAAATGCACTGGCTTTAGTGGTGATGGCAACAGTGTTGCAGGGGCCGATGCATCACAGTAGGACGTACTTGAGTATTCCTTGTGATTCTGTTTTGGAGTACTTTGTGTACAGTAGAATAGATTCTTCCGAAAACATACCATCTCTTGCTGGAATTACTTAACTGTGTGCCATTTCCACGAGGCTGCACAGCACCTCAAGCTGCCAAGAGTGTGGTTGCAGTCAATGGCAAATTCTTTTTCTCTTCAACCAAAGAGTCATAGCTGTTGGCGCTTGTGAATGTTGAGATGGACTACTTCAGCAGGTTGCCATTTGTAATTGAAAATACGCTGTCAGCCAGTGGAAGGGTCACGTTAGCTAATGTAAAAATCTCAAACTTCAGAAGTTAACGCTTAGCTTTCAAACTGGCTTGTCTTAACCTGATAATCCTGTCAGTGGCTACAAGCTGATGTCTTGGGAAGATGGTGAGCATAAGAACAGAAAGCATGCTGTGGTGCTTCACAGGAATACTGTTCTGGTCACAAGTGGCTTGTAGTTTGAGAACTTCCTGGTCATAGTCTATTTAATAATCAGGGGTGGAATACTTAAAAAATAAACTGGTAGAAAAGTGGAAATGTTGATTTGCAGTAGTGATGTCTGTCTTTATTTGGCTGAATGTAGGTATGTGACATCTCGTAACACAGTTTTTGGACGTTAAACTTGGCTCCACTTGAATACATGTAATGCAGGTTTGAAACAACAGATGTCCACAGACTACTTACTTCAATGTGGGATAAGGCTAATTCTACAAATTCATGGGATTGTTTTGTCCCTCTGTTTAGTGTTTAGTTTTGGTTCCTGTGTTTATAAACAGTTGTGTACATTTTCTTGGCAGATTAATGTTCTTCACAAGCCACCATATGAACATCCTAAGGATTTGAAGGCCAGTGAAGGTCGACTTCGTATTGGCTATGTGAGCTCTGATTTTGGAAATCATCCAACCTCACACCTAATGCAGTCAATCCCAGGCATGCATAACCCAGACAAATTTGAGGTAAAAATATAAATGGCATGCTTAAAGCGTTAAAGATGGCTGTAAGTGGCACTTTGTTTTTCTTGGTGCAGGCAGGTGAACTACGGAAGGGCAAATTTTTATTTCTAGTTTTCTTTATTTTTTTTGTTAGCGGGCTTTTTTTTTTATGGGTTGAAGAGTTCTCCAGCCTGAGTCATCCTCCTTTACCAATATGAAGTGTTATTAAGAAGGTAGGCAAATTAGAATTACTGTAGGTAGGATTTGTGGCTCATGGAAAACTTTTTTTAAGCTTCAGCTTCTGTTCCTTGAGTAAATGTGTTTCAAAATCGAGCAACTACTGCCTCGTTACTTCTGATTTACAGATATGCATCTGTTTTTGTTCACTCTCTGCTGCTGTTTTTTTTTTTTTTACATGTATTTTTCTCTGGGGTACCTGAATCACAAATATGAACTTCAGGTTGGTCTGGCTACTGCTTTTTCAAAAGAAAATGATAAACTGCACTTACTCCAGAAGGAGCGTATACAATTTAGCAATGCTAAAGACAGTCACGTCTGTATTTATCTGGGTGTCATGTTAAGGGATTGAGGCTGTAAATGGAACTAATTCCCAGTTACATCGTTTGCCCCATGACTGTTTAAATTGTGCCTGGGTTTTGAGCTCCTGTTTTCCAAGACATGAGAATTTGCTTACCTTTGTAAAGGGTTCTAAGTCTTCCCTTCTTGCAAAAGTATTTTTTATTAATTTTTTTGTTTGGTTTGGTTTGGTTTTGGGCTTTTTTTCCCCTACCTAATTGCTTTTTCCTGGTCATGAAGTCTTTGTAGTCTGAAATCCTTGTGGCAAAGTTGCATGCTTGAATTGTTCTCAGAAGTGTGCCTATGAAGCAGGTTTTTTCATGAAACAATGAAATTGGTGGTCTGAGTACATGGGGTGTGGGGAGAATATACCATTTAACCTTGAACCAGCTCAAGACAAAGGGCAGTCTGTCTTGTTCTGGATTTAGGAAGCTTTACAGAGCTTAATTTAAATACTAAATAAAAGTTATCTATTATTTACTAAAACCATGCTTTTGTCCTGCAAAATAATAAATTCTCTGCATATTGGTTCTATTTGTTCTATATGTGCTAGGTTAGCTAAGATGCCTGTTTACATTACTTGTCAACCTTCAGTTTCTCAGATACATTTGCAGTTTCCTAATTGGAGAGAACTAGTCACTGTTTAAAGAATCTGTTAAAAAGCTTCCCCAAGGCTTAACTTGTCTGTTCTACCTGAGTCATAATTATGATTCTCRCTAATTACGAATTCAAAGGTGCCTTGTAGAAGGCGTTGTTAATGAATTTAACACTTATACAGATCCATTTGTTAAAATTACTTTACCTTGCACCGATGAGAACATTGTATATAAGTCTATGCAAGATGCAGTGCCATACTCTAGCACCAGAACAGGGTAAAACTGGGGCCTGGTGCAAATGTGTCAAATACCCAGTGCCCCTGCGTGCCCCCCCCCCCCCCCCCCCTTTTTTTTCTTTTTTTTACTTCTTTCTCAACTGGTAAATGCCATGCAAATAAATATAATACAGCTTGTATGAAACTAGATGCAATTTTGCTAATGTAGTTTAAAATTGCAATACCATATGTTTTATAGCAAAGTTATTTTGTTGGCAAGTTGTTGCAGATACTCAATTTTTGGTGCCTCATATTCTAGGTATTTTGTTATGCCCTGAGTCCTGATGATGGTACAAACTTCCGTGTAAAAGTTATGGCTGAAGCAAATCATTTCATTGACTTATCTCAGGTGAGCCTTTTTGATGCATTGACCTTTTAGCAAGCCTAAATGAAGAAAGAAATCAGCCTGTAGTTTCAGATTTTTAGTTGCAATTGTTTCTTGAATTAGGCTGATGTTAGTCTTGAGAATTTTGGAGTTTGTAGATGTATTGGTGTTATGCGTCACCTGGGATGCGTGACCTCTGTGTGATTATTAAAAAGTAATATGAGCAATATTGAATAACTGTTCTGTTAGGTCTTAAGGTAATAGTCATATCTAAATGTCATGCATAAATCAAGATGCCACAACTGCAAATATATTTAAGCTTGCTTTACTCCAGTGAAGCAGGACGGAGGCTTAATGATTAATTGGGGGATTTTGCCTCTCTATCAAAAGGCTGTTTTGGTAACATTTACAGGTGGTTCTGGTTGGGTGTGGGTGGTGGGGTTTTTTTTGTTTTTTTGGTTTTTTTTTTTGTTTTTTTTTGTTTTTTTTTTTTACGTTCACGTGGAAACTGATGGTGATTTCGGTATACACAGAAGTCAAGGAGTTGTTATACTATCTCAAGATAACTGGCAAAACCCTAAAGCAACATGGGATAATCAGTGTACATTAATAATGGAACTGGATTGGCACCTGGACAGTCCCAGGTTAGGTGATAGATAAAACTTGCATGTAGTTTTTTAAACACATCATGTTGTTCAGAACCTGCTCTCCTAAGTAAAAACGTTAAATTGATGTCAGCAGAATTGCTCTTTGAGATGGATTTTGTGAAGTTGGTCTTTTAAAACGTTCTTTTAGAATAATGAGCTTCAGTTATGCTTGTGGAAAGCCATCCGTCCACCCCCTGCTTTTGCAGCTCTGGATGTTGAAAGCCCTGGGTCATAGGGAAACAGGGCAGCAATTTCATATTTGTTGTTGCACTTAACAGCTATCTAGGAAAAATTCTTTCCTTTGCCCAGGGTGATACACTGAGTTTTCTTATTTAAAATTCTTGAGGCATCTCTTAGAGATTTGTAGAGGAGGGTCAAACAGGCAGAAACACTTCGCTGTGGTCTGTTGCATTAGCCGTGTAACTTACTGAAAGTTAAACTAAGATGGGAACTCGGATTGTTGTCCGCTCAGAGATGTAGAGAGATATATATATATATAAAACTACCTGTGTACATGCATTTACCCTGCTATAAAATGTGAAGTACTTTCCCTTTTTACAAAAATGAAGTACTTTTATGGTGCATAATAATTGCGGAGTGAGTCAGCATTAGCAGTAGCTGCAGAGTAGTTAATTGGCTTACTCTTGATCTTCAGTTTGAAGTAATTTCTCTGTATTACCTTAGTTTGGGAATCTACTACTTGCCTTATATGAGCTTTGATCATTAATTAGCCTTACAGGAGTGGTGGTGGTGGGGCTGTTCTGGTTTGTATAGCCTCAGTTTCTAGCCTTTGGTTTTTGTTTTACTGCTGCTGAAGTAGAGACATCTATCAATTTTCTTTTATCTACTTGTAGGTAATGACTAGTTATATAATAAATTCTTGGAGGAATGTAAAACTGTTGAAAATTGTGTACCTTTCAGGAAGAGACACATTGTAATTTCTAAGGCTTTGCTGTTCTTCTTGAAAGTCGTTGGCGTAATACCTTGTGTGAAGTTCTGCTCTTCTTTGTTTTTGATTTTGCCAAGAACTGAAGCAGTTTCAGTGTTGCTTGAAGCTGCTTCTGTGGTCCATTTGTGATATTTTTCTGCATGACTTGCTGAGCTTGGCAACGCTAGGTATCACTCCTCTGATTTGAAGGTGCAGAGGCAATCTTCAAGTACCACAGTTACAATTTCTGTCAGCAACCGCTTCAACTGTGTCTAGCAAACTTAAGTTTTTCTTGGCTTCAACAGGGTTTTTTTTGATTGAGTTGAGGACTTATACCTCTGTAAAACCAGGAGTAATGAGATATAAGTCTCACCTAAATTAAATTATGCAGTTGACATTTATCCATTGGTACACTGATGACTAACCACATTTATTACTGAAAGACTGAAAACAAAAATAACTTTTATTTATGTATTTATTTATTCTTCAGATACCATGTAATGGAAAAGCAGCAGACCGCATTCATCAGGATGGGATACACATTCTCATCAATATGAATGGTTACACCAAAGGAGCCCGAAATGAATTATTTGCCCTGAGACCAGCACCTATTCAGGTAACTAAGCTAGAGGGCTCTGTATCTCCAAAAAACCACTTGTGAGTAGGAAGTTTCTCTCTTCTGGCACAGTGGAAGAAACGTTGAAGGCTCGTGTTGATCAGTAAGCGAGAAAGACTTTTTAGGGCTTAGCATATGTGAGGCAAATAGGATCATTCTGTTGAAGCAGAGTAATTTGGTTTTTTTATGTGCTTTATGGGCAGTTGACTACGTTCTGCAAGAGAACTCCTTAATTTTATGAGGTTCCTGTACACCACTGGCTTTCTTGCATTACGAGAACAAAGAAAGGGTATTTGAAGCAGTTGTGGAAACGAATTGTTGTGTTTTAATCTCTTTAGGCTTAGTGAAATTCTAGTTAGAATAGTCAGAATCAATGTCAGAGTGGTTTTTTTTTGACTAAGGATTTTCTAAAATGCCTGTGTAAAGAGAATGGGAGAAGCCTGAATCAGAGTCACTCTAGGCTGCAGAAGTTGTCTCAGCTAAGAGAAGCTGTAATCACTGATGSTCAGTGTTCTGGCTATAGCTGCACGTAGTTGGATACTTCGGCCTTTTGCTTGAGGGTTCAGTTTTAGAACATCCTTGAACTGTTCACTGTCTCGGTAGTGAAAGTTTGGGGGTTAGTAGTTGCTCTTCAGTTGATAAAGCACAAGAAGGAACTTGAATCTGTAGGTGGAAAATTTAACTTAAAACGCGTTGGTTTTTAATTTCCTTTATTTTTGCAATGCACCTGCAACCGAAGCCTTGCTTTCTTGTTTTTTAGGCAATGTGGCTAGGGTATCCTGGAACCAGTGGGGCGTTGTTCATGGATTATATCATCACAGATAAAGAAACTTCCCCAGTTGAGGTGGCTGAGCAGTATTCAGAGAAATTAGCTTACATGCCAAACACTTTCTTTATTGGAGACCACGCCAACATGTTCCCCCATCTGAAGGTACGTAGGAAGATAGGGCAAAAAAAGTAGGTGTTTTCCATAGCTGTCTTCATAAAACAGCACTTAGTATAGTACCTGGTAAGGGGTCTTGTAACTTTTTTGAAACTTTTTTTTTAACAGAAAAAAGCAGTCATTGATTTCAAGTCCAATGGTCATATTTACGATAACAGAATTGTTTTGAATGGCATTGACTTGAAGGCTTTCCTTGACAGCCTCCCCGATGTCAAGATTGTTAAGGTGAGAGCTTCTCCTTTGTGTGTTCAGTCTTAGGGACTGAAGCCAGTACTTTCTCTGATGCTTATATGATTTATCTTAGATGAAGTGTCCTGACAGTTGTGACAATGCAGATGGCAATGCTGCCCTCAGTATGCCAGTCATTCCTATGAACACAATTGCAGAAGCTGTGATTGAGATGATTAATCGTGGGCAAATTCAAATAACTATCAATGGATTCAACATCAGTAATGGATTAGCAACTACTCAGGTGAGGCGCTTCAAGACACTGTTCTCTTGGGTGTTATGTTATATCTGTAGTTTTAACATAACAAGGAAGAAAAACCTCCAAGCAAATGTCTGTCTTCTGTCATGTTGATTTGTTTAGTTCTCATACTGAAGGAAACTCGCAAATGTGTTATAAGCCACAGAGGTACTGGAAGATGATCTTCCCCCCCCAAAGGTAGAGGGATTATATCAAGAGGTATCTAAAGTCCAAAGAAATTTAATCTTGTTGCATAAAGGTTGTTACACTTGTTGTTCAGAGTTTGAAGGCAAGATTTGCTCATTGCCTGCAGCCTACAGGGCATTTGTGAGCTGTTACCCAGTTTCAGTTGTTTTTCCTTTAGGAAAAAAAATTGCTGGGTAGTACAGGGAGTTATTCCACTGTATATCAACAATGTTTATTCATCTCCTTACACCTTTCTGAACTATGCACTATATCACCACCTCTCAGTGCTTAGCAGTTCGTGGGATTTTAGTGATAGTGACAGTTACTGGTTTTGTTTAATATTTCTTCCTTTGTAGGACAGTTCTTCCTTTTAAAAATACCATATTTTGACATTGACATAACTCTTGACTTGTGAATTTTACTCAGTTTTGCAGTCCTTCAGGAGACTCTTTTACGTTGTTTTATGAGACCTTTTATTATGACTGCTCTATCCATAATCTCATGCCTTGGTTTCTTTTTATGAGTTCTTTTGTTCACAGCTCAGACTTTCCTTTAAGTTGGTATAGTTTATGTCTTTCTTTGGTCAGTAAGCTTATTAGCATTTTTTTTCTGAAATTGTTGTCCCCTGAGAATAATAGAGAATTCTTGTCTTAGCACTCCCCCACCAACATGAAGCAATCTAAGCTCTGTTGGTGCACTTCTAAAACAGGATTTCCATCTTTTGATCACACTAATATAACCCTTTGTGCTTGTTCTAATTTGGTATCAGCTACTTTTGGGCATAGGTCCACGAGAACTGTGCATTGTGTTTTTGAGGTCTCCTCAGTGGCCTGGATAAAGAGCACTTTTACCAACTTCTGTTGAACTAAATTTTCTTGTGCATCTTCTAACGGAGTCAGTGACAATGAGTCATTGTCATTCATGTCAAGTTTGTCAACAGTACGCTTATTTTGTCTGGCCGCACTGCCACTGAGCTAAATTTTAAATATATAAGTATGTAAAATATATATATAAAGAGAAAAGCTCTAAGTACCTGTTTTGCCCTGTCTGTACTGATGTTTTTATCTCTTTGGTCCCACCATTGCCTGTCATTATTAACAAAAAAAAAAAAAGTCTAAAAATCATACTTCCATTTTACAAATTGTCAAGATGCATGGTATTCTGATTATCCCAACCTCATCCTCTGCTGGTTTTTATTAGCATATTCCTATTCTTTGTGAAGGCTGTAAGATCCATTCTTTTTTGAAAGTACGTTAATAACTTTTCTAGTCTAATTTTCAGCATTTCCCATTATTTCCTTGTCAGTTAGTTCCTTACAGTCTGTCAGTTACACATTAGTCTGTATCTTCAGTCTTGACTATCTGTTCTGTGCCTGTTGTCTTTTATCTTAAAAAAAACCAAACCAACAAACAAACAAACACCAACCAAAAAAAACCCCAAACCTGAAACAAACAAAAAAAACCCAACCCGAAAAATCACAAAAACCCCAAATAAACCAAAAAACTCCTTTGCTTTCTGAATACTTTTTTTATTCTTCCTTGAAGTCTGAATTTCACTTTTGGTSTCAAGGAAATGAAGTGACCCTAAGGAGGGGAGGAGTCCATGTCTAATGCCTCTTTATATGATTCTTCTTTCCAATTATTCCAGTTACTTGGAATTTCAGGGAGATACAGAAAGGGCATGAAAATGCCCAGTGTTTTGTGCCTTGGTGGTTGCAACATTGTGGCATCCACAAGCATGTACGYATACCAGTTAAATTCTTGTTATGGGTAAGTAGCCAGTTTTGTTTTTGTATAATAAAACCAAAGATATGCTTAGAGTAGTTTGAGGCTAACAAATGTTGCAGTGTGTCTCACGACAATTCCACAGGGCATAGTCTTGTTTCCTGAAATTTCGGTGTTCCAATAGTTTGGTTTTTTTCTTTAGATTAACAACAAAGCAGCAACTGGCGAAGAAGTTCCACGAACTATAATTGTTACTACCCGTTCTCAGTATGGCTTACCAGAGGATGCTGTTGTATACTGTAACTTTAATCAGCTGTACAAGATTGATCCTTCCACTTTACAGATGTGGGCTAATGTGAGTACCTGTATCTAATATGAAATCTAAGATCAGACTTCTAGAACRTAGCTGTTCTGTTCAAGTTAGCAGAAGCTTCATGCAAGTTAAAACTGTAATTGTTCTGTGGAAAACATTGACCCTGAGCCATTTGAATCCTTACAATGCTCATGTTGCAGGACTTAGTGTTAATAGAATATAGAATTTTTTAGATTAATTTCAAATCACATCAGTGCTAGCCAGTGAAAAATTACATCTTGGACAGCTTAAGTATGCTGGTACTCCATTGTGAAATAAGTTTGGTCTTCCCTGGTCTGCACAATTAAGTCATAACTGGGCTTGGCAGTTGGTAGATTGGTAGATTTGAGCACTGAGCGTCTGTATCAAGGTCCAGTTTATAGTGTATTGCTGAGAGTTACTCGAGGGGTAATTTATTTATATTCCATAGCATGGGCCTATAAATAAATGAGATCATAAATTTCAAGACTTACTAAGTACTGCTCTGTGAACTATTGCTCCAGAGTTGCTGTCTCTTTCAGTGGGATTAGAAATGCAATCCTAGTTATTCCACTCAAAATGGTGATCTRTTTTTTTCCTGCTCTGTACTTCAGAAGATTAAAATACTGAATGATTATGCCTTTTACTTCATTTTGGTATGCGGTAATTTCTTGTTCAGAAAAGGAAATGTTTCTGACCAAACTTTCTGTGTTTGCTGCTTTATTTCTGTTATAGATCCTAAAAAGAGTCCCGAACAGCGTGCTGTGGCTGCTACGTTTCCCAGCTGTAGGAGAACCCAATATTCAGCAATATGCACAAAACTTGGGTCTTTCCCAAAACCGAATCATCTTTTCTCCTGTTGCCCCCAAAGAAGAACATGTGAGGAGAGGGCAATTGGCTGATGTTTGTCTAGACACTCCGCTTTGCAATGGGCACACAACTGGGATGGATGTACTCTGGGCTGGGACTCCAATGGTCACTATGCCAGGTAACACAGTGGGGAACCTACATAGAACAGATGGGTTTGAATATTAGTAATTTTTTAATAACAAACAGCAAGCCCAACAAACTGCCTCTTGTAGAGGCAGAAGGAGAGTAACTCATACTCTGCAATATGTTACTCCATAAGCTTCCTGCTGTTATCAGATTGTTTTTTGGTTTGTTCTGTGTTTTTTTTTTTTTTCTTTTTTTTTTTTTTTTTTTTTTTTACAGGCGAGACTCTTGCATCACGAGTTGCTGCCTCCCAGCTTACTTGCCTGGGTTGTCTTGAGCTCATTGCAAAAAGTAGACAGGAATATGAGGATATTGCTGTGAAACTGGGAACTGATCTGGAATAGTAAGTAAACTTGTACTGTGTAATGTGGTAACATCAAGAATGTTAAGTGTTGTAGTTGGGCACAGTGCTAAGACTTAGCAGTAATTTTAATCTTGCAGATATTTTAATATTTAAAATAGCTAGGCAATCCTTGTCTAGAGGTTTCTTGTCTTGCAGTTAACTCAGCTTCTGCTTTTATGATAAACTTAACAGCGCTTCCAATTGAGTAACAGTGCTACCTGTTCTGAAGAAATTGCTCATGTGCAGGCTCTTACCTGCTAAAAAGTGCAATATAGTTCACCTTTTCTTCTTTTTAAATTGAAGATTAAGCAGTTTGTCACTTAAATTGTGCTGTAAAAAGTTACTGCAGTACAGATAATGCAATAAGTTAATGCGTTAATGTTGCAGCTCTTCTGAGTTGAAGTGGTCATGCTGGTCTGCATCAGAAATGAGAAGGTGATGAAACATCAATATGAATTTGGTGGAAGTGAGGGAGCAGATAGTTTTGAAACAGTTGTACTGGCAGTTCTGGGTTAGCTGAAAATAGTAGTTTTCAAAAGTAAACRGTATTATGAAGTGTTTGGAACCTCTCATGGCTGCTTTAACTCTTTTTGTAGCCTGAAAAAAATACGTGGGAAAGTGTGGAAGCAGAGAATATCCAGTCCTTTGTTCAACACGAAACAGTACACAATGGACCTGGAGCGGCTTTATCTTCAGATGTGGGATCACTATGCTGCTGGCAACAAACCGGACCACATGATTAAGCCAGTAGAGCCCAGTGAGTCTGCATGAAGAGAGACTGTCCGTGTGCCCACCCAGAACTCTCCAGGAACTGAGCCTCTCAAACACTTCTGCAGAGATGATGAGCTAAAAACTGTGCATTTCTACTTAATCTGCCTGGTACTCTGTGGCTGAAGTAATACATGATGGTGATTAAAGCACAGCCAGACTTATTTCTTGCATGATAGGGAAAGACTCAATAGAGCCTGGGATCCTTTTATTCCATGAGGAATTTGAATGGGATTGAGCCGTGTACATGTGAGCCTGTGTGTATGAGTGACATAGTGGTTGCTGGGGGAAGTTTGAACTGCCCAACCAATTACAATTTAATGGATTGATTTAATCTTCCTATGAATCTCTCTCCTTTTATGTGGATTGGGAATTGGAGCTTTTTAACGTTTGATTTTGGGTACTCCTGTTGGTATATGTGTGGTTCTCCCATGACAAGATTTCCAGCTAGCGAGTGTTGCTCCCTGCATTAATTTCTAAACTGTGTGGACTGAAAGGGCATATTTGCTGGTGTAGTCTTTTTTTATAGGTTTTATAAACCACTTGAGCCTATATCAGCCTTTTAATGTTTGACCTCTGTTTTGGAGCTCTCTGTAATGTGTTGGTTTAGATAAGGACTTTGKTTTTTTTGTTTTGTTTTTAAGCTTCTCCAATAACTCAGCTAATTGGCTTCATGATGGCAGCTCCTCTTCTGTTGAAAAACCAAATTTGATTTGAAATTAATCCTCCCCACAAGTGTTTGAGGTAAACACAAACTGGTGCCAAATACACATCTTTCAGGAATGATTGTTAATTATGTATAGCGGCGCAGTCCTACGWACTGTAGCAAAGACTTTAAACAAAAAAAATAAAGCTTTGGTTTGCCAGTTTGACTGATTTGACCAGCGTTTCACATTTTCTGTTGCCCTTCTTGTGCTGCYGTCAGAAAAGTATTCTGAACTTGCTGGCCTTTCATCTTCCTTTCTGTAATTTTGTTTTAAATAACGCTATTTATTTCAGCAGATGCAATACCAGGTAAGTGTTGATCTTRTACATAAATGTTCTGTTCCCCTAGGTTAGACTAAACCCGCCCAAACATGAAAGCTCTGGCATGTYGTGCTTAATTCGTCAGTGTTCTGGGGCCTCACAGCAGCTTGTTTCTTCTGGCCTTCACGGTGCTGTCATCTCAGGTCMCACTCTGTAGTACCTTGAAGGTCATGGCCTATGTGTAAATCAGTATTTTTGTTTTGAATAAGCAACAGTAGCGTTCTCCAGCTCCCAGATCTCKGTGGGGATCTCAGGGACCGCAATTTGAAGTGCGTGTCAACCTCGCTAATGGTGCTGGGGCTGTTGCTGATGTGTGTGTAGGAGGTTTGTCTCCTGCTTGTGCCTAGCTTGAGACTCCAGCCCCTGCCACGCGCTGCCGCTTGGTGCACCTCGCTCAGCCGGCGCCGCCGGCGCTGGGAGCGCCCCGCCTGACGAGCACCCCCTTCCTGCGGGGGGGCCACGGCTGCCTCCGTGCCCGGGGCGGAGGCCTGGCTGGAGTCACTCCTGCACCCTCCCCTGTTAGCAACAGCAGTCCGCTACCAGGGGGCGGGCTAACAGCCCTCTTACGATCCGCCTGTCTCTGCCCACGGCTGAAGCCGCGGTGCGGCCGCGGCCGGGGCCGATCCCCCCGGTCGCCAGGAGCGGCGGACCCGCGGGCCGTGCTGCCCGTTGTGCGCAGGCGCGGGGCGGCGCGCATGCGGCCTGCCCCGGTGCCCCGGAAGCGCTGCGGCGGGGCGCGGGCGGTTTGAAGCGGGATGGAGCCGGYGGCGGGGTGGCRGGGGCCGGCGGCCCCTTCCCCCCCMCMCACTGCCCCGTCCCGTCCYGGGGCCCGGCGGGCCGCTCACGCTCTCCTTCCTTTGCAGCTCGAGGAGGCACACGGTCAATGCCGGGGGCGGGCGGGGAGCGGGGCCGGGGGAGGTGCCGGCGGCGGGCCCTCAGGCGCGGGCGATGGCGGCTCTCGCTGCGGGTTGGCTTCGGGCGGGCGCAGCCCGGGGAGAGCGGCCGCGGGGAGCCAGCGCCGACGGGGCGGCAGGTGAGGCGGCGGTTGGCAGGGCGGCAGCCCGATCCCTCGCGTCCTCGCGTCCTTCGTTATTTTTATTGATCATGTCTAAATACAATTTTAGATTATGCCCTCGATTTATGATAATCGGTAGGTATTAGCATAATTCAGAATTATAGTCTTCAAGGTTTGGGTAACTTTAATGTAATTAAAAGAAGCTGTCTTCATAGTTTTAAGCAATTGCATAGTGTATTTTTCAAGTTGTTATGTTTGGGTTTTGTCAGAAAATGAAACAAATAATTTGGTCAGAGTATTACGGCTTGCCTCTAYGTTTGCATGAGAATTGCAGTCCAAGTGCTAATGCATCCATTCTGCGTCTTAAAATAGCTTTATGAAAGCTACTGCCGTTTGCTAAATATTCATGGCAACCATATTAAAGTGCATTTTATACAAAAGCAGCTTGTTTGTCATTGTTGCATGTTTTGAGGTTTTAGACTTAATACATGACAGTGTTCTCTACTTGATCAGATATTGTGTAAGATGAGAAACAAGCTTTCTGTCCTTTCTGACTTCTGATATCCATTTTGAACTTAAACCAATGTAATGTCTTGTGTCTCCAAACAGTTCAATCTTTCAGATTTTGACAGCAATTGATTACTACTTGAATATTGAACATACAYGGTTGCTATAAATTTTAATATTCAAGTTCTAATATTTCTATTTTAAATAATTTAAAGTTCAGCCCGTTTGAGATATTCAGTGTTTTTTCAGTATATATTTGGTTCTCAGTGTTCACAGGTATTTCAGACCAGTAGAGATGCAGATCTACTTGCTGTTGACCTAATGTTCTTGATACTGTTCTGCATTTCACTTTTTGCAGCCATGCCCTGTACTTCTCTTCCAGCAGTGATGATGAGTTTGAAATGTGTAAGTAATAGCACCTGTTAGTTTGTTTTCTGAAGGAGTATGAAAAGGACACATTTCTATCTAGTTATAGTGAAGTAGTTTTCACACATGATTTTCTTTTATTGCTCCTGCTGCAAAGTACATTTTCTCCTTGCAGTGCAGTGTTAGTAGCTATAAGCCACAGTGAGTGTTCTTGAATCTCGTGTCTCAATGTTGGATGCTTTTTGCCTTGCATTATTTTTTTCTTGTTGCCTCAGTTTTGTCTGTTCCCTGTCGCTCACTTCCTTCTTTCTTAGTCTACRGAGCATCTTTGAATAAATATTTTCTCTATGCAGTTACTGTTCCAAACACGTCTAAACTACTCAGGATTCCCTCTTACGGCTTTTGCTGCATGAGTCTCTCACAATGGTGGTGTGTGAAATTTTGATGGTGTTTCTGATAATCTCTCAAGTGTCACTACTTCAACCATGTGCAGTACCACTGCCTGAACTGAGTTTTCATGCTTAGCAGTCACCACAATATTCCTGGAGTGATTAAAAGGCATTTATTTCTGAGAAGTACTGAATTGCTGTTCTGCAGTGAGGTGTTATTGTTACCATTTTGTTGGAACATTTTTTTGGAGTCACTTAGTGGAATAAGCATATGGACACCTCTTTGCAGTAGGAAAACTACTACCTACAGTCATTGAAATGCTTGGAGAAAATATTGATAAGCCCATTGAATTCCACCCCCAATGAGCCACATGTATGAGGAGGCTATACTGGATACTGCAGGATGATACGTAACAGCACTTCTTGTCTGGCTTTGTGCTGGGCAAGTATATATCGATAATGAAGGAAATGCTAGACAGCTGCTGTCAGCTTTGAGGAATTGAGAGTTGGAATTATATGTAATGGATTCTTATGTTTGGGTTGGTTTTTTTTTTTTAAGACTTTAGACTGAATTTTTACTAGCTGCAAACTTTTCTCTTAAAAAAATGCATAAAAGAAACAGAACCTTGTTCTTAATTAATCTTCTATTGTTTCAGTTTTAGCTAGAATGAAAACTCCCAAATCTGTTTCTAAAAAGGTGGATGCAAGGTGAGTGCTGTAATTAATGGCTTTCCAATGTTTATATATTAGTTTTCTGTATCACATCTACTATTCAGAATACAGAAAAATGATCAAAAGCTTCAGTGATTCATAGGCAGATACACGTATAGGAGTGAGTGCAGACAAAAAAACTGTTATATGTTCAATCTGTATGTTCAGGTCAGATATAAGATGGGATATTTGGAGGTGTACATGCTCTATTGCCGTTCCTATTAATGGACATAGTTGGTAACATTTGCTGTGAGCAACTGTTAATGTTATATTGGCAGCTCTTTTTGGTTTGCTTTTTCAGTAAGGCAAACTTACTCTTCTATTTTCCGCTTATGCCTACCTTTTTTTCACATTATTTGCTTGTTTTACAGTTTGAAGGACTTTATTGATGACTCAGATGATTTCTTCTTGGACTTTAAAGTGAGAAAGAGCACAACAAAGAATGGCAAGTAATCGTGCAACAGCAAATATGAAGCAGGAATTTTAGTGGGTGGAAAAATAGGACTCATTGCTGAGCTCAAATTTCTGAGAGAGCTTGTTAAACATAAGAACATAAGATCACTTTGCCTCTTCCTTGAGGGTAGCAGAGGAGAGGCTTTTCTGTTTCCTTTGGGGGTAACAGAGGAAAGCATGGTCATACTGTTCTGACAAGTGTATGTTTTGGAGCATTGCTGTAGGTCTGCAGATACTGTGGACTATCTGCTCGTATTTGGGTCTGTGAAAAGAGTAGCAACTCATGGTTGATTAGACTGAGCTGCAAATATGGGATGATCACTGTGGAGAGAGGACTTAGGATATGCAAAACAGCATTCCTATGGCTGTACCAGCTCATTCTGTGGCCAAAAGACACTGAGCAAGGAAAGAAGGTAACTGTTGTTAAGCTAGATACCTTTAATTTGATGTCGATGTTGGCAATCAGGCCAGCTTTGCCTATGGGTGTTGCAGGGCCACAGATAGGRTCCTTTAATTTGGAGCTGCTTTAGCCAAGGTCCTGTGTGTAATCTTGTTAACGCTGGCTACAAGACGCTCTGGCAAACCATGACTTGAGGGGTTTCAGTGCTTGTCTGAGCAGAGGATCCCTGTTTTCCCCCAAGGGATGGAAAGTGCCTTGGCTTACTAACATTAAGTCTGACTACAGTTGTCTGGCACACTTCTCGTTGATAAGAGTAAACTGGACTTTCCTGGAAGGAGTGAACAGGRCTCTGGAATTCTTGACACAGGCACTAGGCCAGCGATCTGGTGATAGAATTCTAATAGACGAGGGATGATAACAATGATCTCATGTGAACCTGGAGAAGCTCTGACCCCTGATCAAAAACGGTGGGGTCTCTTGCAGCTGGTGTGAATGTCAGTCCTGAAACATGTATGTCAGCTGCAGACTGTAAAAAGGTGATGGAATGGCTCCTGGAGGTGAAATGGGGGAAGCAAAGTGGACCAGAAGCATCATTTAAAAAAAAAAAAAAAAAAGTCACCAATAGATCTGACATGATCCCTTGATCTTGATAGGTCAAATCTGAGATGTCAGAAGATTGTTTGTTGGCAAGTGTGCGCTTTGTGCTGTAGGCTATGGTCTGATCAGTTAAGGCTGAGCATTTTTTAAGTCACCCTTCACTTAGTGGTTTTATAAAACTTTAATAGGAAATGTTCAGCCTTACTCTTACATGCATGTAGCTTTTGTTACTGGGAATGAAGATTATGCCAGTGCTAGCTACCTATTCAGGATTGTTAGGCCTGATGGCTGTTGTATACRTGCATGGGGTTTAAGCTACCTTTTTTTTTTTTATACGTCTTTCAGTGACTTTCCATTTAGTATGATGGTAAATGGACAGGGTGTAATAAAGAAAAGGTGAAGGTATCTTTCTATTCTTTGTGTTCTCCTATCTTTCAAGGGATTTTTTTTGTGTTAAGACAAAGGCAGGTCTCCTAAATGAAATTACCAAAACTTTAAGTTGTTTCTTTTGAATTGCAGCACAGAAGGATCTTCAGACCCCRAAGAAGTTGATGACTTCTGGAAAGAAAAACACTTGCTGCCAAGAATTGCARTATCCAGAGGCTTCCAGTGACACTGAAGATTCTGTCTTTGTAGAAAGTTCATGGCATGACTACCAAAAAGGGGGAGTGAAAGACTTGAAAGAGAGTCGGAGATGCATAAAACTCCCACCTCCACAAAATCTGAAAGAGTCAGTTTCCAGAAGCAGTCCAGATTTGGTTGTTAGAAGGAAGGAAAGAAGCTGTGAAGAGAGTACAGAAAATAAAGTGCCAACTGTGGCATTCCGACAAAGTAGACAGGTAGAATCAGATAGCTCGGATGACGAATTTGAATCATTAATAGAACGGATAAGGAAACAAAGTATACCCCGAAAACCAATCTTAAGCACAAGTAAAACTGTCTACCAGCCAAGCACAATAGGTAAGCAATTGTTTTTAGCTAACTTGTAAGCTACCTATTGGCAGCAATGGTAGTGCTGATTGCCTAATTCTGTGTGGCATATGCTTTAGAAGTGCAACCCAGCATCTTGCAATTGAATTTGATGCAATCAAAGTATTCCTCTGAGCATTCTGAAAAGTGATTCTACTAGTCTTGTGGTATCAAGGTTTAAGTTTTTCACCATTGCTTGTTTTTATAATTCCTAAAATTGTAGGCATTTTTAGTTTTTTAAATTGTTCTGAAAACAAATCTAACTGGTGGTTTTGAACGATGTTAACTGATTTTTTTATGTATGATAGCAGTTAATGTGAAGCTGTCATTTTGGTAAGACTGAAATTTTGAGCAATTTAGATGCTGTTAATTTAGTATTTGGATTTATAATTGACTTTATTTTATTTAAAATACAGTTTATAATGAGAGTTTCCTAAATCAGTAGCTCCTTTTCTCCTTTGACTAACTGAAGTGAGCTCCAGCTGGAAGATTGCAAAGGGGGAAAAGGACTATTGCTGAGTAAGAGCAGGTGAAAACAAATCTCTTTCTAGAAGAGTAAACACAGGGTGCATTCCTCACTAACAAGGACTAGTTTCAGGGCAAGAAGACCTATGGAAGAGGATGGCTGACAGCATAGACATATGCCCTGGGAAAGAGCAGTTTGTTTGTTTGTTTGTTTTAATTGGAGTATGTCAATGTGGTCCAGAAAACATTCTAGAAGTGAGCTGGCAGCTGCATTGGCTTCTCTGTATATGGTTGAATAGCGAAAGGAGGCAAGTGGCCCAAATAGGGGAACAGTTATAGAAAAGCCAGCAGAGAGAACATCTACTGAAACTGCAAACCATGAAGCGGTCCTTGATCTCTGGTGTGAGGGTCAGTCATTTTAGCAATCTGTCCAGACGTGGACTGGGGAAATAGGCAGCTGTCTGATCAGAACTTGCCTGTGAAACAAACGGCATGACTTACGGTACACAACAAAGAAACACAATTTCTTTTGTTCAAATTGTGTCTCTGCATTACTGCTCCCARTGCGCTGGTGATGTATTTTGAATTGGTGAAATGTCACAGAAATGCCTGAGTGAGGTCACAAATGCTTTTCCCTCCACTTCCTCCTAGCTGAACGTTTGAAAGTTTGGAGTCTGCCACTCCTTYGTTGAATGGCAATTTTTGTAGTATATAACATTAAATTACCTTTCCATCAGTTGTAAAAGCCTTTGCATAAAAGCAAGTATGCACAGTAAGAGTTTGTATGCTGAGGTGGAATATTTGACTTTTTTCACTGTTGTCTGTTATCTGGTTGCTGACGTCTGTGTTCCTGATTCTTTGACAGTGTGTAATCCTGTGACTCTTTCTGTTGAACTAGAAAACATCAAATCACCCGGTGAAGATGCCCAGCCCTTGAAAGGGGAGGGAGTCAAGACACCAAGGCCAAAATCCATTTCACTTCAAGAAACACCTTCCAGGATAATGGCTTCTGCAMGAATTCCTAGGAATGAATTGGTCAGTTGCTCACAATCAGCAAAGACAGAGAAAAGGTAAGTGCTTCTCCATCTTTACTRTGTTCTAGGACCATTATAGATGGACAGACAAAGAGATGCTAAGCATTTTGCGTAGGATGACGTTCTGATTTTTCTGGTACCTAGGAACTTCTACCAATTCAGCAGTTGTTAATGGTTAAGGTGCTGGAAATCAAAGCTTTCAGTCTCGGTATGACAGGGAGAATATAAGCTGATCTCTGCTTAGAGGCGTTGATGACAAATCTGACAAATGTCAAAACTTCTCTGTAAAYGTTAGCTCCCTTGCTATGCCTTGTCTTAGCACAGCCCTACAGACTACATCTATCCAGCTGCCTGCCTCTGAAAATATATCAAAACTGATTCTATTAGTAATTCATGCCTTTTAACAAGCTTGTCTTGATATTTCTGACCTGTATCCTTATAACTTGCAGAATTCATGTTTCTTTTTCTATACGTGGATGCAGCTTAAGCTTTTCAGAAGAATGATGTTTTCATTTCTAGTAGCTGCCTTTATTCTTCCTTTTAGCCATGTGATGTTTTCTTCAGTCATTTTATAATTGTGTATACCAATACAAAACCTTTAAATGATGTCTTCAAAGCTGGTGCTTTGTCAGAACGCTGCAGTATTGGAGTTAGTCATCCTAGTGGAATATCTACTTCCCCTGAATGAATTCCGGAGGATTCCCAGAACATCTTTGGCTATGTTTCTGAAAATACACCTTTATTGTGCGTGACTGTGTTAGGGCTGTTCATATATTGATCAAGTTTTGGTATAATTCTGGCTCGCTGTGTCACAAAGATGTGAGCCACCCTCTTTTCCTACTTAGGAGTCCTCATAATCTAGTTTTGTGAATTAATGAAATAACTGCAGAACTACTRCAACAGGTCTACCCTTTCACGCCCCTGAAGGGGGAAGAAGGCAGTATAAGCATGTGCGCCCCACTGGCCTCGTGAGGGCAAGCTAGTGAAGAGAGGTTTATGCCAGTAGCAGCGTGCCAGAGATCTTTATTGGCTATAAAGTGGCCATTATTTTTCAATATCTCTCTACTTCATTAAACTGCTTTATGGCTTTTCTTGCAGGCTCAGGGAATGCTCAGTGCCTGGCTGTTTCTTGCAAGACCTCTCAAATCCGGCTTCCAACTATGTGAAGTATTTCAAGAAAAATAAAGAGGAGCTGGCACAGAAGCTCTACTGTCTGTATAATAGTACCATCTTTGAGCAGAAGGTTGGCTTCAAAACAAAAACTACAATTCAAAAATGCTRGTTAATATGTTGCTCACTTTTTGATGTGATTGCTCTTTATCCTCTTCAGTTAGTAGAAGTTAAGCTTTGTAGCAATGGCTTATGGTTGAATTAGTTCAAGCAATTTCTTTGCAAGGGGTTTATCACCACTGTGATGCAGCGGTTTTCAGCTTGGCTCGCTTTCCCAGCTGTAGTGGTGCACCATCCTTAAGTGAGCAGTCTGGGTGGTGTCCAGGAGTCCTTGATGAGAGAAGCTGCTACATCAGGGGCCTTGGATCAGTTTCATCTTTGAAGAGGTGACTGATATTTATCTTCATGTATTTTCTAGTACCTGCATGGTCATCAACTCAGCAGCCCGGCAATGTTTCTGTTGCTGCCTCTGTGGTAGTAGATCCCAGCAAAGGCAGCTATGGCTTTCGGCTGCTGAAAGAAGCTCAAGGTTGCCTACCGCTATTGCTCATTCAGCTTTTACTGAAGTAACATGTACTAGTGAACTCTGCAGCATTACCACAGCCTAATAGCTAGTTGTAGCACAACTTTCTTGCCTGCAGCTGACAAAAGGCAAGTGGCGGGAGGGTACGTTGGGGAGCAGGGAGCTGGTGGATAAAAGCACTTCCCTTTGTTGTTAGGGCCTGTTGCCTCATGCTTAGTCATGCGATGTGCAGTCTTCATTYGTTCCTATTGCATGTTCATGTCTGCCATTCTGGAACAGATTAAAAAGCTGCTTATCCTTTGAATAACAGTTTKGGGTGAACCTAAAGTTCTAAGTTGTGTTTCAAATTGAAGGTTCAATTTCAGAGGACCACTGTCTTGTCATCTTYGGCAATACTGGAGAACCTCCTCTGGTGAGAAACATCCTTGAAAGGAAGGATGCTGCCCACAGTAATTCCAATAGAATTTCCTTCAGGAAGGAAAATGTTTTTRTGCAGCTGAGAAAATATTGTTGAGCTAACCAAGGACAGACTGAGGTCATGATTTCACATAAAGCTGAGCTGAACAGGCTCACTATTGCTGAAAGCAAAATATCTTGCTCCCCAGTGCTTCAGCCGTGTACCTGTGCTGGCACTTACTRCTGTTGGACCGTTTACTTAAGCTCATTAACTAATTTAGGTGGCAGAAAACTGTTAGTAAAAGAACAGAGCTAACCAAGATAGATATGATGAGGGCTTATAAAATCAGGAGCAGCACAGAGAATAAGCAAGGGGTGATTATTCACCCTCTTGCWGTGTGAAGGTGCATCAAATTAAAATGGCAAGTTGCAGGTTCAGAACCACCAAAGCAGATGGTACTTGACCTGTAAATTATTAAGCTGTAAAACTTCTGATCATAGACTATTGTGATGCTAACAATGCCTATGTATTCTTAAACATACACACATGCACTCTCCCCAAAACACCAGAAAACAACTTTAAGGGCTATTTAATGCAAAGGAACCACCTGTGGCTCAGTGAGGTGTTGTCTTGCAAATGACTAGCAGTTGGGAAGAGTGCTTTTTTTGAAGAGGAAATTCTCTTTTATGCCCGACCTGTCCTTGTATTTCCTCTTAAGCAGCATGTGTTAGCCACTGTTGGAGGCAGAATAGAAGAACTAAGGGACTACTTGTCTCATCCTGCATTGTGAAACTCCCAGTGTTGGTGACAGAAAAACTGATGATGGGAATAAGAAGCCATGGAGGGTGGGTTTGCATCTTAAGTGACGTGTTAAGGGCGCTGACAGACATCCTGTACTGGCTTTGCAGTAAATATAAGGGGAAGCCAGAGGGCCAGAAGAAGATAAGAGAGGTAGGAGAGGGTGGATTACATGTACTGTTTTGTTTTTCAGTTACCAGAGAAAATGGTAATAATCTGGAATAAGAAAATGAGAAAGACAGCAGGATATTGTGTAACTGGGCAGACAGAAGGTCCTGAAGCAAAGCGTTATGCTCGCATAGAACTTTCTGAGAAAGTCTGTGACTCTGCAGGTAGGTAAAARAAAAGATATGTTGATTCTTCTTTGAGAAGGCGAGTTCTAGAGATAAAAGCATGAATCTGAGGCCTAAGAGATCTGGAACTGGACCCTGCTTTGAAATTTCATATTACCTTGAATAAATAAATCCATTAATGGTAGTACTTGTCCTCACAACCCTTCTAAGAGRCTGGGCAAATTTACAAAATGTGAGAACAGAGATGTATTCATGCTAACTGCAGTATTTTGTTTATATTTCTTATTGATTTGAAGACCTATAGGTTACTCTAATTCTATATCTACTGTAATGGCAATCTAAAATCTGACTTCTTCCATCCTAGCTGGCCACCTTGTTGGTAGTATTTAAAGCTGGAATAAAGACAGGTCAGTGCCAAATTAAGTTCTATGATGTGATGGGTACTGTAACTGTTATTTCTCCCTCATCCCCTCCCAATCTGGGGAAATGAGTGTTGCAGTTACCATAGGAGAACCAGTTCTGTAATTAATAGAATATTTTGAAGTAGGCTTAATAAATTCAATTTGAGAGATACAAGGAAGTACCCTGGTAATCTACTTTTGAGGGCTTAGGAGTCCATGAGTGCTGGACAGTTTTTAAGCACCTTTTAGAAGCACAGGAGCAGCCATTCCCGTTGTGTTGTAAGTCAAGCAAGCGGAGCAGAAGACAAGCTTGGTTGAAGAGGGAACTCCTTGTGTTGCTTAAGAGAGAAAAGAAATTGTATGATCTTTGGAAGAGAGGTCAGGCTTTGCAGGAAGATTACAGAGCTGTGGTTTGTATATGCGGGGAGAAGACATGAAAGGCCAAAGCTCAGTTAGAGTTGCAMCTGGCCAGTGTTGTGTCAGATAACAAGAAGGGCTTTTTTAAGTAAGTTAATAGCAAGAGGAGGTCTAAAGAAAACATTGGACTGATGCTTGTTGCAGATGGTCATCTGACTAATAGGGATGAAGAAAAAGTGGAGGTGTTCAATGCTTTTTTTTTTTTTTTTTTTTTGCCTCAGTCTTTAATAAACTGACAGACCTTGGGCTGCCCAGTTCCCTGAGTCGAAGGACCACGAGTGTGAGAACAGTGCCCTCCAGAGGAGGGCAACAAAGCTGGTGAAGGGCTGGAAGGCATGTCCTATGAGGAGCGGATAAGGATTTTGGGTTTGTCTAGTTTGATGAAAAGGAGRCTGAGGGGCGACCTCATTGCTCTCTGCAGCTTCCTGAGGAGGGGATGTGGAGAGGGAGGTGCTGAGCTCTTCTCCCTGGGATCCAGTGACAGGATGTGTGGCARTGGTTCAAAGCTGCACCAGGGGAGGTTTAGACTGGGCATTAGGAAGCATTTCTTTACTGAGAGGGTGGTCAAACACTGGAACAGGCTTCCTAGAGAGGTAGTTGATGTCCCAAGGCTGTCAGTGTTTGAGAGGCATTTGGACAATGCCCTTAATAACATGCTTTAACTTTTGGTCAGGCAATTGGACTAGATGGTCATTGTAGGTCACTTCCAACTGAAATATTCTATTCTAATTGTGGAGAAAATTCAGTGCTCCKCTCTAGGTGTTTCTGGATGAAAAATATCAATGTTACAAAAGCAATCAATGAATCTTGGTCTAAATAAATGTGTTTTAGGTCTCCTTTAAAAAAACAAAACAAAACAAAAAACCCCAAACAAACAAAACCCAAACAGATTAGGCATGCAAGTAAGTAACTAGGATGCCAAATTAGGGCTAATCACAAAACTGGAAATGCACTGAGTAAAACCTTGTTTTGGGGCATTTTATCTTATCAAAACGTTGGTAATTCCAACCTCCAAAATAACTTTTGCATCTTAATAAAGAATGAGTGTCAAAGGTCTGAAGCAGTGACCAAGGATGAAAGTCTATACTTCCCCATACCTGACTGATAATGACTTTTGTTTGCCTTACCCCAAGATCGTCTTCGAGACACGCTAATTCAYGAGGCTTGCCATGCAGCCACCTGGCTGATCAATGGTGTTCGCGATGGACATGGACGATTCTGGAGATTCTATGCCAATAAATCAGCTGTGATTCATCCGGAACTGCCAGTAGTAACACAATGCCACAGCTATGAGATTAATTACAAATTCATCTATGAATGTGTTCTGTGCAAAGCTACGTGAGTAATGTTTTGATCCTGCATATGACTATGCATTAACTTTGTCTCTAACTTGGCAGTCTCCTGTGTCTAGAAATCATGGGTCTCTTAAACTGTGAAGCAATTGGCATACTCTCTTGAGTTGTCACTTCACRTTTCCTGAGCCCACAGAACCTCACTACGTGATTCCACATGTTTGTTTCCAGGTAGTTTCAGTTCCAGTTCAGAGGTCAGGACAGGCAAAAGTGTCTTCTGAGGACCATTGGTGATGATGGAAGGTCTTTGGAAGCAGTAAGAGATCAGAATACGTGCCTCAGCTTTGAAGGACATGGCAAGGAAAGGTCACATCCCRTGTGGCTGCTCTCACTTTTCAAACAGTGCTCAAATGATGTAAATTTGGATTCACCTTCTACTGTAGTTAATATTGAGTGAACTTGTGAAAGTTTTTGACCACTGACCTCTGATTTCATGATCAACACTGATCCTATTATAGGCGTTCTGGTACGGGGTGGTGTTTCCAGTCTTAACTAAGTACTACATCAGGAGTAATACTTGTTGGCCTACACTGACAGAGCAATGACTGGGTCTGGCACATCCCTGTAGAATGCATGTAAGCAAAGTACTAGCATGTGTTGCAGAAATAAGGCATTCCAAGTTCTTTTGAAATCTATCCACATTTTACAAAGTAACATATTTGAATGTGCCATGGCAACAATCTAGGTTTGATCTAAGGAAAAACAGTCCACAAGAGAGTGCAAGACTTGGCACGGTGGACTGAGTCACTTTTTATATGCTCATCCTTGTGAAGATACTGAGGACGATCTGATGCTGAAAGAAGTCAGTTAGTAGTAACTGGAATTCAAAAGCGGAACAAGTGCCCATAAAAACTGGGCACAAAATGTGTGACAGTAATTAGATATTAGAACAAAGTATCAGAGGAGGCTTTCTGGGTTTTGTGTCTTGATGACTTTGAATTAAGACTAAACATTTTGACTAATCTTGTATCTATGTTATGGTAAAATGTAAGTAAAATGTAGAGACCAACAATGATTTCTATTGATTTAAAACTCTATGAAAGCTATAGTTAGTTTTCTAGTTGATCTTTTACCTCATGGACCCTTTCAGCTTGTGTATACATTAAAGGAAGAGTAGATGTCTGCAGCCACACAGATGGGAGCAGCACTGTGATGTGAAGGATTGAAGCTAGGACACAGATCTACTGATAGATTGCAATATTGGTCATCGGACTTCTGTCTTGCTTACTGCATTTGTGAAATGAGAACTATATATGTTGCTGAGAACAAGCAGAAGAAATAGTTGCTATAGTAATTTCACAGATTTCTTACCTTTCGTGGGTGTGGAAGGTGTTGCCTTTTCTGGAAGATCATAGCCTGCCRCAGGCTTCTGCATGTAATGACCTCAGTCTCAGTGGGAGAGCATGAAGTTTTGTGAATTCAGTTCTGCATAGTCCAGAAAAGTGGCTGACAATGGTGTGATTTTTTTTAATTTTTTTTTTTAAATTATTATTATTACCCCCCCAACTTTAAGGGCTAAATGCATGCATGGGATTTTTTTTCTCAGAATCGTATGTGCTACTTCCAGAAGCACTGAAAGAAAACAGTATTTCACATATGAAAGAATCTTCCTGAAGTGTTTAATATGACTATGCAATGCATTAGTTGCCTAGATGCAACAGAGCATTGAGAAAATTTGATGGTGATGGCTTTGAGGAGAAACTCCAAGGGGTAGTTGATACATGGGTTGTGGAGGTGTTTCGAAATGTTGTAGCACTTCATACTACTAGGCTGAGAGTAAAAGAGACAGAGGAARGAACTAAGCTGAAAAGGCAGTGGAAGAAGTTCTAGGGTAGAGAAATGTGTAATACAGATTTGATTGTTCCATTGTGTGAAGTATCTAGTCTGTCTCCTGTTCTAAAATGCTAGCTTAGAAATCTGACCTAAGTAGCCTGGCAGAAGAGAAAGGAGCCCTTTCCCACAGGTACTGCCTACCGCAAATGTGAAATCAAAGTACTTATTTTTCCGTTTCAGGATTGGACGTCATTCCAAGTCTCTGGACACAGAGCGCTTCGTGTGTGCATTCTGCGGGGGGCAGCTGGTCCTGGGTCAGCCCACTCGGAAGGATGGCACTCCTGCTAGGACGTGTCTAACGCCCTTTGCAAAGTATGTAAAAGAAAACTATGGACTTACTAAGAGAGAGCAGCGTGGGCTGAGTCATGCAGAAGTCATGAGGAAACTCAGTGCTGATTTTGCTTTAAAAACTAGGCTTCAAGATTCCTTGTAATATCTCAATACACCTCCTTTCTTGATGCCACTTAAATTTTGTATGTAGTAGTAAATGAGTCTAACATGAGTCTAAGAATGTGTTTCAGAGGATTCCAGATAATTTTAATATYTTAGCATTAAATAATTCTAATAAAGAAGACCTTAAGCCCTTTCCTAAAATGGGCAAGAGTGAGCAAGAAGTAATGATAGAAAGTTCATGGCAATGCACAAGTCAGGGTATCCTTCTTAGACTYCAGACTTCCCACCTGTGCCTGGGAAGGTGCAGTTCTAGGCCCTTTGTGGGACTGACTCGCTGTGTTTGTCTGGAATTTTCTGAACGGTATTTACACATAGTGCTTCATAGCATGTCTTCAGTGAGCAATGGATTTACTCTTTCATCTGGGTAGCTGATATACTATAGACTCTGTGCTGAAGAACTGCTAGGTGTACATCTGTCTGGGATTGCCAGATGCAAGAAAAATCCAGGCCCACGAGCCAAAGTCCTCTGATTCTGTCTGGATGACTTCCAGGCAGGAAAAGGGGCAGACCTGAGGAAGGCTTCAACATGGGGTCAGGCATTTTCCTAAGGAGAGTTTCTTTGAGTGATCCTTGGTTGTTTTTGTTAAAAGTGGTAAGTAGATGATGCCTCAAATCTGTTAGAGAAAGCGTGAGTTTCTGCAAAGCCCTCTGGCCCTTAGTGAGATCAAAGCTCTTTCTGATTAAATTTTGATTGTGGTTGTGCCTCTATCACTGARATTTCATAGAATGTAAAATAGATGCAAAAGGTCAGGCTGGAGAAAGCAAATTCAAACACTTTCCACCATAGAATGAGAAGGTCTAGTCAGGTGACTTAAGTCTTTCATGTAGAACATGACTGAATGTGTGTTACAGTGTTTGTGTCTGCTGTGAACAAATTGCTCAGGGGATTAGTAATTTTGAATAATCAATAAATGCCAATTTTATACCAACTGTGGTAATGAACCAGACTTCTTTGTTTCAATATAACTGTGGTTGTGTAGGTAATAATACGTAAAAGCTTCTGATTTCTCCTAGCTAGTTTTGAGTTTCATGTACAGCGGGTCACCCTGCTTGCTGTCGAGAATACCTTTCCCTGCTCCCCACCTCCTGCCCTGCCTTTATCAATCCCATTACTCTCCAACTGAAAAAGAAATATTAGCAGCATATGAAGGAGTTTGAGCTGCTTCAGAAATAGTTTGTACTGAAGCACAGCTCCTCTTGGCACCTCGATTGCCCATGCTGAGCTGGATGTTCAAAGGGAGGGTCCTCTCTACGCATCRTGCAACTGATGCTACATGGAGTAAGTGGGTTGCACTGATMACACAACAGGCTCGAATGGGAAACCCCGACTGCCCAGGAATCTTGGAAGTGATCATGGACTGGCCAGAGGGCTGAAAYTTAGGAGTGTTGCCAGAGGGGGTGACTTGTGCTGCAGAGGCCCCACTGTATGGTAAATTCCCAGCAAATGAAAAGCAGTAAGCCCWATTGTATTGTGGGAAAACATTGGAGGTGGAAAGCTGCTGTGTGGGGTCCTACACAACAAGTTGCCGAAACTGCTGAAGGAAAAGGTGATTTGAGTCATTTTGCAGAAGTAAAGCCACCCAGCTGGCTTTAGATACTGCTGAATGAGAAAAATCTCTGTACTTATGGATGGTGGCAAATGCTCTGTGGGGGTGGCTACAGCAATGGAAGCGGACCAACTGGCAGCGCAGAGGTAAACCCATCTGGGCTGCTGCAGTGTGGCAAGATACWGCTGCTTGGGTAGAGAACCTGGTGGTAAAAGTACGTCATGTTCATACACCCAAGAGTCATGCCGCTGAAGAACATCGAAACAATGAGCAGGAGGACCAGGCTGCTAGAATTGAAGTGGCTCAGGTGGATCTGGACTGGGAACATAAGGGTGAGCTATTTATAGCTCAATGGGCCCATGACACATCAGGACATTGAGGAAGGGATGCAACATACAAATGGGGTTGTGATCGAGGGGTGGACTTGGCCATTGATGCCATTGCACAGGTTATCCTGCGTGTGAGTGTAAGACGTGCAACATAATCAAACAAACTAAGCAGCTGAAGCCTTTTTGGTATAGAGGACGATGGCTGAAATATCAATACGGAGAAGCCTGGCAGATTGATTATATCACACTACCATGAACCTGCCATGGCAAGCACCATGTGCTTACAATGGTGGAAGTGACTACTGGGTGGTTGGAAGCATACCCTGTGACCCATGCCACTGCTCAGAACACTACCWTAGGCCTTRAAAAGCAAGTTTTATGGTGACATGGCATCCCTGAAAGAATTGAATCGGACATTTCCAAAACAACCTCATAAACACCTGGGCTAAGGAGCATGGCATTGAGTGGGTGTATCACATCCCCTGTCGTGCACCAACCTCTGGGAAAATTGAACAATACAATGGACTGTTAAAAGCTACACKGAGAGCACTGGGTGCTGGGACATTCAAGCATTGGGATACAAATTTAGCAGAAGTCATTTGGCCAGTTAACACTAGGGGATCTGGCAGTTGACCTGGCCCTGCCCAACCAAAACCGCTGTGCACGGTGGAAGGAGGTAAGGTCCCTGTCATACATCTAAGGAACTGGCTGGGAAAATCTGCCTGGGTTACTCCTTCCTCTGGAAAGGGCAAACCCATTTGTAGGATTGTTTTTGCTCAAGGACCTGGGTGCACTTGGTGGGTAATATGGAAAGAYGGGGAAGTCCAATGTGTACTTCAAGGCATTGTAATAGCAAATATCATTCTGGCTTGATATGAGGGGGTGTGACTAGTGAGTTTGCCGGCATAAAGTTCTCTGGGTCTCCTAGTAAGTCAGGCAAGAATAAGGCTAGGGTTATTAGTGGGAGAAGTATGAGTATGAACCCTAGAATGTCTTTTAGGGAGAAGTAAGKGTGGAATGGAATTTTGTTGCAGTTTGATATGTTGCCTAGGGGGCTGCTTTAACCCRATTCATGGAGGAAGGTGAGGTAGGGAGGTAAAGAAGGAAAGGGTTAATTTATTAATGTAATTCCAGTATTGATGACGTGAAAAAAGCATGAATAAAATGTGTGTTGATAACACGGTGAATATTTAGACTTCCCAGGTTCCCTGGTGCTAATGGAGAAGCAGGGGAGGACTGACTTGTGCGATGAGTCATCAAGCTCCTACCCTGAGGGGCTGTAGGGCCACAGGAGACAGCCAGACCCCTCCATCTGCTGGCAGTAAAGGGCTCAGATGCTCTTCTGATGTGAAGGACCTTTTCCTGAAGCATCTGCTCAGGAGCTGAGGTAGCGCTGCTAGTTCTCCCACGTAAACRTAGCCACTGCTCTAGAAAAGGAGGCTCTGAAGGACACGGCAGCTCCCATCCCTCCATCCCTTGCTGTCCCATGTCTCTGGGATGCAGCCAATGTCCTAATCTTAACCATAAACCAAACCTCTAATCATAACCCTAACCCCTAAATCTAACACTAACCCTAAACCTAAGCTTCAACACTAACTGCAACCCTAATCCCTAAACCTAACCCGAAAGACCCTGATTTTAATGACCTTAACGTTAATCTGTGTGTGGGGTGCTGGGTGTATGGGTGATTGATGCCTCGGACTCCCACACATAAATTGTCAAGAGTGAAAGCTGTTGCTGACCCTCACCTTCCCTTGGCACCTCTTTCACTGCAACAGCTTTCAGTCCTGGCTACTTTCATGTGGGAGCCGGAGGTACTGGTTGTGAGTTTTGAAACTGGGCTCCAGTGAGTGTCAGAGGTATGGGGTAGAGGAAGAACAGAGCCCCTGTGTTTGCGGGGCTGAGAAGGGGCTGCCAAGGGAAGGTGAGGGCCACACGCAGTTCCACCCCCGGCCACTTCTGTATCGGAGCTTAAGGTGGTGGTTGTCTGTTTTGGGCTTGGACTCTAGCAAGGGTGCTGGGCACTGGGGTGCTGGTTTTTGGTCACTGGGGGTGCTGAGTGCTTGGAATGTCTGATGCTGGACAGTGGGGATGGTGCTTGATTGGCACTGGGGGTTCAGGGTGCTGGGCATGTCGACGTGCGGGGTGCTGTGTGCTGGGCATGTCCTGGTTAGCATGTCTGTGTGCTGGGTGCTGGGCACTGGGGATGGTTGGTACTGGGTAGGTGCGGGTGCTGGGTGCTCTGTAGTGGGTGCTGGGGGTGTTTCATGCTGGGGCTGAGAGGGGGGAAGTGGTGGTGGTGCTGAAAAGGGGCTGCCAGGCCAGCTCTGCCGAGAGGACTGTCAGCGAGGCAGTGACCATACGTGCTTTAGCCTAAGGAGTGGAAACCGTGTTTCCTGTGTACTTACTTGCTGCTTCTTCACTTTTTTAGTACTTTCATTTCTCCTGCTACTTAAGGGCTCACATTAACCACAGGCTTTACTTAATGCAAGTTTTCAGCTTTTGTGGCTTCATCGAACTACAAAACGCTTCTGTTTTCTGGAGCAAAGCTCTGCCATCACGAAGGCTGGCAGGGCTTTCTGAGAGCAGAGCAGCCAGGCCACCAGGCAGGTCTTCCACCCGGTGCTGGGAGAGGGGCTGGAGGACACTCAGCTGGAGGTGCAGGTGAGAAGAAAGCAAAAGCTGCGTGTGCCACTGCACGTCTCTCTCCAGAAAAAGGTTTCTTCCCTCGCTAACAGTGGACAGGAGCGCTGGAGGCAGCCTCCGCTGCTGCTGGAGGTGTTGGGTGCTCCTTCCTGCCTGCCTGGAGGGAAGAGGGCAGGAGGGAAGGTGCAGCACCGGTGGGAGCAGATTCCTTGTGCTTGGTGCTTTGAACATCACCTTCAGCATCATCCCTCTTGAACATCAGCCCAGCTGACGGAGGAGCACCCAAAAAGGGAGAGAGGCGGCAGCAGCAGTTTCTATGCTATGTCCAAGGGAGTCCTGCCCTGCAGCCTGGCCATCACTGCATGTGCCGACAGCGGCTGTGGTTGGGAGATGCCAAGGGCTCTCCTCCTTTTGTAGCATCCATTTATCACTGATGGAGCCCCATATTT
Source organism: Oceanodroma leucorhoa (assembly GCA_030449065.1). NCBI lineage: Eukaryota > Metazoa > Chordata > Aves > Procellariiformes > Oceanodroma > Oceanodroma leucorhoa. The sequence goes on from JASVER010000011.1 coordinate 11,355,791, forward strand.
TGGTACATACTAACTGGCTTTCTGTGAAACCCAGAGGGAAACAAAACCAGTTTATGCCCTCATTGCATTTTAAAGATGCCTGAAAATGCTGGCGCTGCTGGGGGTGACATGGCCTTTTAATTTTAAGCTTTAAATTTAAGAATTACACAGCTCAGCCTTCTTYCACCCATGCATGCAGTTTTTGCCGTGCCAGGAAATCCATTGTACAGAAAGCCCCATCTCCTTGTGCTTCAAAGGGAYGTTTCAAAACAGTGGAGGAACCTGTTGCCCTGGGATCCTGAGGCCAAGCAAATTTCTTTGTAGGAAGAGTCTACTCAACAATTACTTCGCATACTTATAAGGACAACTTTTCAGGTCAAAGGATCTTCATATATTCTTTTAATGTGACAAGACTATTGGTAGTGAACCTGGGACACATGATTAAAATCCATTTAATGCTCTCCATTACCCCTCACATTAAGGTGAGTCTATGGAAACAAGCTTCCCACGGATGAACTGTTGATTTGCCTTAGGCATCTTTCTCTTRTGCCTGGTGTCTTTGTACTCTCAGGAAGTCTCAAGGAGAAACTAGTTAATCCCTCAAATTCAAGAGAGACTGCAGCTTGAGGCAAATTAATGCATTTCTGTACTCTGTTGCTCCAAACCCTTTCCAGCCAGATGYGCGAAGCTGCTGGAGGGGGAGCACTGAGGGTGCAGCATCAGCAGAGACATCAGTGACAAAAACATCCTCKTTGCTGCGAGGTACGACTACCTTCTGCAAAGCTCCCACCTGAGGCAGCTCCCACAGTCAAACCAGGAGATGGTAGGGTCCAGTGTCCAGTGCTGGTGGACCAGGAGAAGTTATGGATGTGTACACGACCTCTGGTGTCGGTCTCGGCTGTGGCTGTTCAAAGCTGTCTCCAATTCTGGCATAAACAGTTGCCCCGTCCCTCACCACAGTGCTTTCTGTGTGGGACTCCTCCAGACTCGAGACCTAGAGAAGTACAAAGAAAACACCAAAGATGAGAGCCTTCTTCCAGAGGCTGTGCTGGGATCAGGACGGGTCCAGAGCTACCGACTATCCACGCGCAACGAGGAGCTGGCAGAGGCAGGAGCTACGTAGAGCCCAGATGGCTTCACCCACAATAGCGGTGGGGGAACATTGGTCCCAGCCCCCCCAACCCATGGATGCAAAACTGGCTCAGCCCATCAGGTACACCGGAGGGTGACATCTACTTTGCCCAAGGACCTCTCAGACAAAACAGATACAGCCTGGAGAGCAGACAGGAGAGCATGATGGACACTGGAAACAGGGATGAAAACCTTTGCTGAAGTTCTGTCGTGGTTTCCAGAGCAGAGAGCACAGGCTGGGGAACCTACCCTCGACCTTGGCTATTTTCACCAGAAAAAAATAATCACAAAACCCTCTTTGTGTGGAAAGAGCTGCAGGCTGGTAGGATCTGCAAGACGCTCTCTGGAGTACTCTACTACTTCTGGGACTCCACCCCACAGAGTCACCTTCCCCAGCACTACATGGCGGGCAGAGAAATGACTTGAGCCATCTCGCTCTCACGTGTCCTTGTTAGGTTTCTTTGCCTCCTTCTCTCTGCTTTATTTATTTTTCACAGGTAAAACTCTGTGTGAGATGAGTCCCTAGATCATCCACACCAACCCCTGAAAAAGTGCTTTAACATAAATTCATGAGACGGGGAAGCGGGGAGGGCTGATCATCTGCACATTTCTCTGCATGTAACTGTTCTGCATTTTCCTCGCTGCTGCTGGCCAAAGCTGTCCCAGGGCTTCTCAGCCGTGCAGGTAAGGTTCATGTTGGTTTGGTCTGACTGGGAGGGAGGTGGAGGGGAAGCAGCAGCAGCAGCGCAGCTGGGGAAAGGGCAGGCACTTTGCAGCTTTCCCTTACAATAATGAATTAACTTTTTAATTTTATATCCAGCACCTGATTCTTGCAGCTCAGTACATCTTATTCAAGCCTGCAGTTAGCAGCTACCCAGCTGCCTGTGCCCAAGAGCTTTCAGATTTTCCCCCATACCTGCTGTTGTTTAATGACTCTCCTCCTCTTCTGCTGAGCTGCACCTAGGAAAAAGAGAGTTTTATTGTCTGGCAGACATGCTGATGGTCTGCACCTTCGTCTCTCCCAGCGCTGGAGAACCACAGTTACTGTATTGGCACTTTCACCTCGGGGGTGATGTGGATTTTGCCTTTAAGATAGAGATTTCTGTAACTACTTTCTCTAAGTGCAAGTAAAATCTCCCCCTTGGAAAGAAATGAATTTGTTTCCTGACAAAGGCATCCTCAAAGCTGGAGAGCAGCACGAGGAGCTGGAGAGCAGCACTACGGACACGCAGGTCAAAGGAAATATTGCAGTGCAAAAAGCCCACCCACATCTACAGCTCGAGTACTAATGAGTTTCCTTTCCTGCCCTGCCTGCACGTCTGCCTGCGCTGTGTGYGCCCCACGGGCTGCCCGCACCGTGCCGTGGGGCTTGCCGCGACTCTGACATCGCACCCTTGGAGGTGCCGGAGCCGGGAGCCGCGGGTGCTCGGCCTGGAGCCAGGCAGGGCTCAGGCTCATAACCGGTCCCTGGGGTTTGTGACGGGYGTCTTCCCCAGCCCCCAAAGCCACAGCGGAGTGCAGAGGCTGTGCAGGAGGGTTCCCTGTCGGCACTGCCGGGAAGGTGGCCGACAGCTTCACCCTGTGCTGGCCAGAGGCTGGAATTTGTATGTCAGCCCAGAAAATATTCTCAGAGATATTTCTATCCTGGAGAGAGTATGAGCCGTGCGCAGGTCTCAYGGCAGTGCCGGAGGGGATAGGGAAGGAGCTCGCCAGTGCTCGCGCAGAAGGCACAGACGTTCAGGTGCTACATCCAGCGATTTGTACTGAACCGTGCCAGACACTGCCAYGGAGATTATTTCATGTACTTTGTACATAGGGTGGCAGCAGAGTTGTGGAAGAGTCATTGGTACGAAGGAAGTGGGCTCTGTTTTGTGCCTTGAGAGATGGCAGAGATCCAGCAGAGGAGGGGAGGGAATTAGGAATTTACTGAATGCAAAGTTAGGTCTTCAAAACCCCCGTGCTCACTGTGGAGAGTGATAAGCCAGGCCAGGKAACAGCAACAAACACAGACAGAGATGGGCGTGAGGCACATCGTCAGGGCTGCGTGGCAGCATGAATAAACACGCCAGGCTCAGGCAGGTTAAAGAAGGAGCCCAACCTGCCAAAGGGGCCGAGGCTGCCGGCTTAACTGATTGCCCCATGGTATACGCATCTTGCACAGGCATGAACAGCAATCACTTGGTATATTTTCCTTAGCCCATGAAGCCACAGATTTATCCCGGAGTGCCCTACCCTCCCCAGTGGATACTGGATTTCCTCCAGTACAGGACCCAAACGCAGTGCTTAGGTTTTCTCAGCTCACCTCTCTCATCTGTAGCCATTCACGTTGGGTAAACGCAAGGCTGGTAAAAGAGCATTTCTCACCTAGAGCCAGCCAGCTGCACAGGAAGCCCTTACGCTTTGGTAAAGCCGGCACTGCGGGACAGGATGGGTTTCCTGCCATAAAGAAACGAGACCTACAGCACCGTATGAGACATCCCTGGAAATCCTCTCTTTGCTGCAGCGGCTCATCCCTTTGAGAGGAGGGACAAATACTCTGCCAGCCCCCGCTCCTTCCCACACACGTGGCCGGGGCCGCGCAGGAGATGTCTGTGCTGAGCACGCTCACACTTACATTCACCTGCAGGGTCAGGGGTGAGATGCTGCTTGTGCACGGTCAGGGCGATGTGCCAGGCTTGAGATGATGGTCTGAAGGTGACGCTGTAAACCCCGCTGTCGCTGAGCTTCAGGTCCCGCAGCAGCAGGGACCCGTTCTGGGGGAAGAGCTGAGCACGACCACGGTATGTGGCGTGGGAGAAACATTTTGCAGAGCAGCCGCTGGGACCCCCCCCGGCACCCAGGGAGCAGTTCAGCACCGTGCAGGTGATGAGTGTGTCCAGGCTGTTAGTGAACGTCCAGAGAATCGACACTGGGAAGTGAGGAGCACCCTCAAATCTGTAGGAGACGGGCAGGAGCACAGACTGACCCACGGTGCCGTTGATCGAATCCTGATGGATTTCGATGAGGACACCCAGGTTTCCCCCTGCAGAGAAGGGGAAGAGGCAGATCAGCGACACACTTCGTCCCCTGGCATGAGCGCAGGGGCTGGGCCCGCTGCCCCTTCCCCTCTTCAAGCGCAGCCTCGTGCGGGCGTTCGCAGCACCCCTCGCCCCACCACCCCCTTTGCTGCAGCTCCACGCACAGAAGCCCGTTCTCGGCAACATGCAGCTGCCGCATCCATATTTTCCTGGGGGTGGGATATTACGTAGGACCGAGCTCTGGCACTGAAGGGCTCTGCCTTTGCAGGGAGCTGCGTGGGCTGAGCCTGCCCGTGAGCCAGGCAGCAGCCCCGGGGAGGGCAGAGAGATGGGCTCCAAACACCCAAGACCCTCAGCGTTATTTCTCCCTTCGCACTTCAGCACGCTGCGCCGTTTCACGGCCGGGTTTGTCTCTCCGGCCCTCTACACGTGAAGCAGCTCTCAGTCCTTGTGCCCCGATAGGAAAGGGGGAGGCAAAGGCACAGCCCCCTCCTGCTCTTCATCCACCGGTGGATGGAGCAGCCCCTGCCACCGTGACCCTGCCTGGGACCGACGCCAGCGCAGGTCCCCGATGGCCCATGTCGTGGGGATGATGGCGCTGGGGGCCACCGGCGAGCTGTCGCTGCCACCCAGCCAAGGAACTACACCTACACCACCCTGCGTGGCACCCCTCCATTGGGCTGCTGCACCCCGTCCCCCAGGACCCCCAGCTCAGCCCAGACTCACCGAGGAGCAGCAGGAGGGAGCCGAGGCTCCAGCGGCACTGGCCGGCGGACATCTCCTCTGGGTGCTGGGGGCCAGCACCGACCACAGCAGAGGAACTGAAGCGGGAGCTCTGGCCGGCCGGTCTCCACGCCTCCGGCACGGGGTCGGACCCACCAGGCTCTGCGCCGAGGCTGCCAGCGAGCGTCGCTGAGCTGTCACCTTGGCAGAGGAGGAAGTCGGTGACTCTTCCTCAGTCCCCTGAAAGCTGCAGGGTTTATTTGCGAGCGAGCCCAGGCTTTCTTCCTGTGCTCGGCATTCTCATCTCACGGGCTGCTACGAGCGGTGCCACCYGGGGAAGAGGGGGATCCCAGCTGGAGACCAGCCGGCTTGGTTCCCTTGCCCTGCTTGCTGCTGCTCCTCACCCAGGCAAAAGGGGTTTGCAAAGCTCTGGCAGCGAAGGGCTCTGCCTCTCCAGGGCTTGCAGGGAGCTGCGTGGGCTGGGGAACACCGGTCAATCAGCCCGAGAGAGAATTTTTGTTCCCTTGCAGGAATGGGCACAGCCAGCGGCTGGGCCGGCTGTTGTGAATGCCCTCTCGGGGTTAGATTTGTGATTTCCAACTCACATCTAAAACCAGAGAAAACCTTTTCACGTATATATTATCATCACATAGATGAAAGCAGAAGAGATCTTCTGAAGTTACAGCCTTCCTGCCATTATCACCCTTCATGGGCTGCCCAGAGATTACCAGTGGTAAATAATACAGCACTGGTACAGCAGTAGGAGCAGCGAACAGGAGCACAGTGAACGGCTGTGCTGGGTCCAACTGGACACTACTCTCTCAGGGGGAGGCTTTGGCAGATGCTTGGCAGTGAGTATATGAACCATATTGTGATGCTTCCCCCAAATTTCTAGCCTCCTGTGGTGCAGGAGAGCACTCCATGCTCACCACCAGCTCCTTCCCTTTATCATATCAGCTCAGTATTATCCCAGTCCCAGCATTTACACMCCCCCCCAAGTCGCTTTCTGCCTGCCCCATCCCAGACTTACCGACGAGCACCAGGATGGAGCAGAGGGTGCACCACCCCTGAAGAGAGATCATGGCTTGCTTGCCTTGGAGATGCAGCAAAGGCACAATCATGAGAAGCTGAGCATCTGTGCTGACCTCAAAATTTGCATGAAGACACATCTCAGGTAGGAGGTCAGTAGCCAGCAGCTCTGGGCCATTGACTTCTAACTACTTGAGACAGACCTGGTGAAGTCTGGCTGCACTTGGGTGCCTCTGTAATSTCTCTTCAGCTGCAAAGGATGATACCTGCTGCCACAACACACAAGGACCAGGGTGGTGGGGTGCAGCCAGCCCAGGGGAGGGCTCAGGGAGGTGCTGGACTGATGAGGATACCTCAGAAGTCTCCAGCAGGAAGGCTGGAGGGTTGGTGTCAAAGCAGGCAGGTGAACAGGATGGGGAGCAGTGACATTTCAGGAGGTCGATGAAGGAGCTGCAGAGGATAGCGATGGTCAGGGAAAGAGCAGAGGTTTCTGGAGGGCATACACAAAACAAGTGGGAACCATCCCTTTTACCCCCCCTCTTCTTCACTTTGCCATGCTTGATCTTCCCCCTCGACTCCTCCCAAATAAACAACCCACCCTTCATTGCTTTTCACTCCGTTCCTCTCAGTTCTGCTACATCCACACCCAAATTCAGTATTTCTGATACCATTACCTAGGCAACCCGCTACCCCTGGTAAGGCACAGAGCCCCGCGGGACTCTGCTCCCCAGCATCCCTCTTCAGTTATCTGGGAAGTTTGACCATTTCTGACATTACAGTAACAACATCTTGGAGGCAAATGATAGTTCAGAATTGTTTACTGTTGTGATTTTAAAGAGGATTTGTCCTCTAAGGTCTAGTGAAGTGACTGTCACCTTCACGGATTTGCACCCAGCTAGGATCACTATTAAACAGGGGATTTATTAGCTTGAATGTTCACAGAGAATAAACCCAGGAGAGATGCAGGAACAAAGCACCCAGTGTTTGTAGATCCCCGATTAGGTCAAGGTTTGAGCTTGAACTCTTTGCTTTACATGCAAACACTCAAAAAAATGTATTCTCAGCAGCCAACTCRGCCTTATTCCAGTGGTCAGTAGGGTATTACGCAGCTGTCTCTGTGTCAGAGTAATTTTTTGTTATTACAGCACATCTTACTTTATGGTCCTGTTCCTCTTTTGTGAGCTGTAGCTCTGAAAGCTGTGGGGTTTTGTTTTTCTATATTAAAAGAAACTAAACCAAACTATTAGTATGTAGTGGTTACAGTAAGTAATCCACGCAGACGCTCCCTCTCTGCCGGGCTTCACAGCAGAGCCCATCACCCATGGGTGAGCAAAACACATCCTGGCTCCTACCCYCTCCTTCCTGCCCGTGAGCGTGGCTGGGCCACTGTCACCCCCATCACCGCTGCCTCCGCCCGCATCGCTGGGGGAAAGATGCCTGCACGTGGCTGGGTGACGTGCCTGGTTTGGGTTTGCCATCTGAAGGTGACACTGTACCCCCCACGCTGTCGGTGAGTGGCAGCGGGGACCCGTTGTCAGGGAAGAGCTCAGTGCAGCCAAATTCAATACATCTTTTCTCCAGCTCAGGGAACCCACCCATTTCTCTRATATCTAAAGACAAATGCCAGTTAGGTCCTTGATTTCCTGAAGGCACAGCAGAAAAGGTCTCTTTCTACCACAGCCCTGCTGGGGATGCCTCTTTTCACACCCCCAGCACTCAGAAATAAACCCCAAGCCACAGGTCACAGGTGCTGCAGAGGGTCACCTCCACACTGAGCCATCCTGGACACCATCCCCTTCTCCTGGCCCAGCTCAGGCACCCTTCGGTCCCGCAGCCCTGTGGCTCAGACCCTCCTGGACTTACTTGGGAAGAGCAGGATGGGGTGAGCAACCAGCACCACGGGGAAGTGCCTGTGTCTCCTGGYCCTGGGACATGGCCAAGTCATGACAATGAGGATGGAAGCTGCTGGTCACAGACCCCTGCAAGGCATGGGAAGGAGCTGGGACCCATCACTGGGTATTTTCCTCTCTCGGGATGGACATTCACAGCTCAGGGGACAGCAGGGCGAGGTGGACAGAACAACTCCTTGACACCTCCATGGATTGTCCCTGCACAGGGGAAGCTGAAGGTCTCCAAAAGGCAACCGCAGCCCAGGGATGAGTTACCAACCTGGTGCCCCGCTCCCTGAGGGTCAGTCCAAAACCAGGCAGCACTCGAGATCTTCTCCTTTTGCCCCAAAAATCAGAATTTGAGCAGATGAGCAAAATCTCTCCATAAAGGAGAACTGCCGTATTACACTGGCTGGGGAAGAACTTCCTCCTTTTTCAGCCCTTCTTCCCTTTCTGGCCCTTTTACAGCTACAAATATGAAATACACACAGTTTGTCTCTGCCAGCACAGGACAGGTAAAGTGCATGGGAGTTGTCTTCTCTCTCTGAAGTGTTGTGAAGTTGCTCTTAGGATATTTTTTTTGATGGTGGTGGGGAAGCAAGGACCCACRGAAAGGGCTTTACAGACCACAGATGTCATCACCAGCCCATCGCCATGGGGAATGGCACATCCATCRGTTAAGAGACACCAGGAAAACAATAACAGCATTTCAGTCCAAACAACCCGTTTTCACAGCAGAAGTGCCATGTGTTTGGCATCACGTGCTCTCARGTAGTGCCTCTCATTAAGAAATCCCATAGATGTGTCTTTCCYGGGTTATTTTTGGGATTGCCATATGACTCCCTCCTCCTCCGGTCGGGAGGAGCCTCCAGCCGGGCGCACACACCAGCCARCGCCTCCAGACACACACCCCAGGCCACAGCGCCTTCTCATCTCTTACTATACGTCTTCTGAAAAGTTACACCCACCCAGAATTGATTTCTATTCGTTAACATTTGACAGCCACATTAGTCTGCGTGACAAACACATCCCCCTTTCTGGTTAGCGACACTTAATGTGATTTCTTTAGCACCAATCCCCTGAGTACATGCTARGGCATCTCCAACTCAAGCAAGCACCTCTGCCAGACAACATGCTGTGCAACACGTTTGAACATCACCAAAAATGCCCAGTTTTTCCAGTTTTTGGGGAGGGCAAGCTAGAAAGCGTGAAGTTCCTTCCCTTCGCTTTTAGCCTGGAAACAGCCAGGATGTTTGAGATATAATGGTATATTTTCCTAGTGAGGATCACCTAATTTTGGGGCACAGCAGTCYCGTCCTGGCTTCCTCCTCAAAAATGCTCTGGGAATAGTGGAAATTCCCCCATCCTACTACATATCAGAGAGCTCAGCTCGTTATTGCTACTCCCCAAAAGACACACRTCCCCCTACTCCTGCAGTACTTACTGTCCATTCATTTTGTGTACAGAAAAACCCCACAAGCTCCTTTTCTTCTCTTCCCCAGGGAAAGCTTTGAGGCTGATTCTACAGGCCACAGTTCATCAACACACTGGTAGRGAAAGACTGCCCTTTTATTACCCAATTGCCTTCAAATCCTCTTCACCTGGAGCCACGTTAAAGGAAAAGTATTTATTTACAATATCCAGAAAGTTACACACAATGGCTGCAAATATGTGGRAAGGACAGAGAAGTAAAATGAAAATCTTGTGGAAATCAAGATTAGACCTGAAAACTGGAGGAAAAAGCTTATGTGTGTCCTTTATCCAGGTGATTTGCTGCAAACTTGCTGATGCAAAGCYCTGTCAGGGGCTGTCCCTATGCCCTGGGTGGCTGCAGGCTGTGTTTAAAGAGCTCATCCCGGTGGAGCMGGTGAGCTGTTCCAGATGAGCTAAATTACAAGTCCTCAAGGGCTCGGATATAATCTTGTCATTCAAAATATACTCATTTCTTCCTTCCCTAAACTTATGCAGGGAATAGTATTGCCCCTTCTTGCATGTCGCTGAACATAAAGCGTCACCATCTGTGACTCTGTATTTTACATTAATAAGCGCATCAGCAAAACACAAATCTCTAAGTGGAATAAACGCTTGCCGATGGAGAGCAGTAATCAGCCACATGTGTGACACCCCCCTCTATCTGCTTTCTGGAGCTACCAGAACAAACGTGCTGCTTGACAGATGCTTTCCCCTGAAAAATCAGTTTTCTGCATAACCAATGTTTTAACAGCAGAGTTTTGATGCAGGAGAAAGGGCTAATGCCCTTTTTCCTGTGTTCAGCTGGATTACTTGTGCTCTGTGTCTTTCACAAGCGTCTTTTTTTTCCTCTTTTTTGACACTGAAGTCTGACTCAGCAAATGTCAATAGTGACTTCTTACCTTTCACCAGGGCTTACGTATGTGCATTTAAAAGGGTCCTTAACTGGTGCTGGATGGGGATTGTTCCTTTAAACATGCAATATTTTCTCAGAATGTAACTCTGACTTCTGRGAATCTTTACTCTCTCTTTATTTCACATCTTCTCTTCTGCTTAGTAGCAGCCTTTCACCTCTTGCTGCCTCTTACAGCTTCTRCTTTCCTCCTTTCCAGTGTTTTCAAGCCCAAATTCTTCATCGAAATCTTCTTAGTTGGAATTCCCTGCTGGTATTTCCCCGGGGTGCGATGCTGCGAGCTCTGCAGAGATGGGATTGATCCAGGGGGGTCCAAACAGGAGTTTCTGAACTACAAAGCTGGTCTTGCCTTCGTTTTTTTTCAGTAAAATAATAAAATTCCCTGTCTGTAAAACATTTTGAGGTTTGGCTGTTCTGAGAAATCAAACTTGCTTTTGAGCAACAGGTTTTATGGTGAGCCCTAGTGGCTGGTTTTACATAAAACCCCCTTTTTGTCCCTTTTTTGCCTCTGTGCTGGAGGGCAGAGGGAGCTGGAGCCTCTGCCAGCCCTGTCCCCCCCAGCCCCACTGCCCAGCCCTAAACCCTTTAGAGATGCTGTGAGGGATTAATTAACCACAAGTCAATTGTACATATCTGGTAGATGGGTTGGTGTGAAAAAACATCAGAATAATTAATCACTTGGAAAATCTCGGTCTGGTGCTATAATCGCCAGACTCCTATGAGTTTGTTAAGGTTTTCCCTTTATTTCATTACCTGTACTAAAGTTATTAAAGGGGGACTAGGTGATAATTTGCTTCCCTCCCTCATCTAATATATTTATCCCCATTACATTCCCAAGGCTTGAAGTGCTATGACAATACAGTTAATGAATGGTAATGAACTGGGACATGGGTGCTTCCCATTAGCAGTGTAGCAACATCCATCAATGAATAGGTAATGTCTCTGGCTAACGGCTAAGGAGGTCTTTGAAGTTCAAACAGAAAAAGGTGAGGAGAAAAGAGACACTGGGTAAAATTAGCAGATACCAATTGTTTGGCGCATGGGAGAGAGAGTACTCACATGTCCCTGCTCAAAACTGTCAACTCAAACCAGAGGTGTCTGTGTTACTGCAGGTTATTTAAGAATTTAAGAAGAGCAGGAGGTGCAAGGAAGTTTCCAGGAGAGTTTGGTACTGTGAGGTTTGCTGTGTGGTCTGCACATTACCGTTAATATTTCACATACTCCCAASAGCAGTCCACCCTTCCTGCATGTCTCCGAGGTTAATCACAAGGAAATTCGCTTGCACCATYTGTCTTTCCTCAAAATTGTGATGCTTGCCACACATAAATTTGCTTCCTCCTTGTTTTTCTGTAAATTCATATTGCCCCATTTTCATAGTAAAACTGTTCGTGTCTCTGATGCTGGCAGTTCAGGTTTGAACTAAGGTTTTTAATTAAGTTAATTATTAACTTTAGGTAATACGTTTTTAGTTAACTCAGCTGAAGGACGCCATTAAAATAGCTTCTTTATTTTCCAGTAGCCGAAAAGGAAAGAAATGAGTAAAGCTAAAAATGTAAATACTTTYCAGCTCATCTAAGAATAATTTCAGTATAGCAAGTGCAGAACTAATTTTTTTAATAACTACATGTAGATTATAATTGAGGGAAACATGGATCAAACGGTTGCAAGAACGATACATACATTCTTTTTCCTGCTTTGGTAGCCTCTCTTTCTATCAAACTATTCTTTGCTGGGTTGAAAGCRGCTTATTTCTTTTTTACGCAGTCCTGTGAGGAGTGAAAGGCTCCTGGCTGCACTGGAGGGCTAACGGGGGGGACCAAAGGGGGGATGCACCGAAAGATGAAACAGCAATCCTGAGACCTGTGGGTGAGCAGGGGGCTCTGGAGCACACTGGGAGGAAAACAGAAAGTTCTGGCACCTACTGGAGGAAAAAGGGGGGTTCCTGATGCAACCAGCAGGTAAATGGGGGGGGGGGCTCTGGTTTCACTGAAGGCCTGAGGACTCTGGGGAGCACCAAAAGCCGATGATGGGCTGTACTGCACACCCAAGAGGAAAGGGAATGGTCCCAAGGGGACAAAAGGGGACCCTGGGGAAACAARACACCAAACAGAGGGATGTGGGGGGGGCTGGAGGGCAAACAGGGCAGTCCGGAGCAGACCAAAGGGCAAGTGGAGGCAACTGAAGGTGCGTCTGGGGTGGAGGAATTTGTTCAGGGTACAGGTTAGGTGCATCTCCATTCCCCTCTCCACCCTCTTTGGAATGATGGACATCACATCCTGCAACTCTTTAAAAATGTTCATAGTCATACAGGCTTTTGAACAGCAATTCCTGGGGTTCTCAAAAGAAATGGATATAGCACAGCAGAAGAAACACAACCAGCACCACTGCTAGCCCTAAAGCCACACAGGGATGGGACTTGTCATTGACTTTTTAATACTAATTTCTTGCATCTTCTGCCATCGTGTGGCCAGTGAAAGAATGAACGATGAGAAGTCAACACAGATGCATTGTTTTACCGCTCCTCACGTTTATTCCACCTTTGATAGACAATACAGTCTTATTTTCAAGTTCATGATTGCTTGAAATATGTATTTTGTTAAGCTGACCACCTTATAAATCATTTATTTGAAAACTTGATTTCTTAAACACATACATTGGATCACCAGTGTAATGGGAAGGAGAAGGAAGCAGTTCATCATTTATTGGCTGAAAGAACTGAAAAAGCTTGATTACAAAAAACTGATCCAGTATCATTACAACAAACAGAACCTGTTCCATAACAACAAACACTCAACTGCCAAGAAGTCCTGTTCCTTCAAATAAAGTTTTGATGCTCACAAGCTGCTTAGAAAGAATTTAGCCCYCTTGGGAAGTGGGGAGAGGTGAAGCACAAGATTTAAACAAAGCTTTCTCCACTCCACATTTTATTGTCAKGGTGGCTAAATTAATTTGAATAATATCTGTGAGGAAATGTGTTTCTTCTACATTCACCGTGAACAGTTTTCCCCAAAACAGATTATACAGTCACCTTGAGGAGTGTRTTGCCTTGGAGTTGGCTCATAAGAGGAGGTTGATATCTGAAGACCACAGCCCTTGGCGGCAGCAGCCACCAGGGAGGCAGAGCTACAGTCACCACATTCCTTGTCAGAAAGGCACCTATGTCACGACAGTCGGTCATCAATACACTTTAGTCTGTTCTCCCTTGTGCTAGCCATAGTCCTGCACACTCCAGCTCAGGGTAGCAGCAGATTTTCAGCTTGCAGCTCATAGAGATGGAGGTAAAGCTGATTTTCATTGACTAAGGGAAGGTTTCCACATTACCCAAGTGCTTTCCCTCACATCCTGGGGGCACAGGGAAGCAAAAAGAGCTCAGGAACCCTTGATACCCTCAGATCATTTGAAAGAGGGCTCCACTGCTCAAGGGTTTCAAATACTGACCAGGGTCTTTTGTCCCCTCCTTTGTCAACTAACACAGAGATTGTTTTTTGTCACCACCTCTTCCCCCATGCTCCAGGCCACGGCTTCAGCCAGAAGCACAGGGTGAAACCAACCCCGGAGCCTGTGAGCTGGGCTGCGGGAGGGACCGCGTACGTAACCGCTGTGGTTTGCTACCTCAACATGATTAACGAAGATTTGTAAAGCTTCGCATCTCAGTTGTGCTGGCATAACTGGCACCGAAGGACAACCTATAAACAAAATGCCTGATAAAGAAAGTAACAGAATATATGCTGCAGGCTGCTCAAGGAATTCACTGGCTCAGCCTAGAGGAAAATTCAGGTTCCTGCCTGTGTCTGAGGCTGCCGTTCACAGGCCCTGGGAGACRTACCTGACAGAAACCAGCTCACTTCAAGCTTGTATTACCTGCCACCATTGCTCATGTTTCACTTCCTCACATATCCTCTGATCAACAGCTTCCTGGCAAGCCTTCACTCAGACACCCCTTTCAACTCCTGACAACTGCAGCAGTGGCTCACCACAGACGGGAAATACTGCGAAAGACAGCATCAGGTAGCTCAGTCCACATGAAGAGACGCTTTCAAGAGTGCCTCTTAACACTAGGATCTATATATTCAGYATTTAGACTAAATGAGGGCAGCAAGTTTAGCAGATGTGCATCCGCACTGCACTTGTACCTTGGACACAAGAGCATCTTGCTTGCGCAGGAAAGCCAGCAGTGAAAGGGACCAGCCCTGTTTTAAGGTCTAGTCAGAGCAGAGTGAAAAACTCCAAAGAGATGGAAGAATGAAAAATAAACAAATCCTAAAATCACCTCTTGATTCTAAAATTCCAATGTTTCTAATGATAGGATTTGCTTTTGTTTCTTACACTGTGGCCCTTCAATATGCCAGACTCCAATTTATCCTCCCAGCTACCAGGAGCTGAAAGGCACCTCTGTGTTTATTACCTTCATATGTAGCAGAATTGGGTGAAAAAAAACAAAACAAAACAAAAACCAGTCAGCCTCATCTGTCAGCCAGTGTAACGATGACCTAACACAAATTCCTTCTTCAGAAAAGATGAAGGAGCAGGCACAGGGGGAAATTTGTCAGCAAATACTGTAGCTGCTGAGCCTTCGCCCTTGGTACAGCACAGTGCAACAGGCAGAAAGAACACGAACATTACATTACTGGAAGACAAGGAAACATGAGAAATACATCCCTTGTCTAAYACAGTCATCTCTCCTTCCCAACATGCAGATCTTGCTACTCCCTTCTTTCCTTCTAACCTAAACCTTTTCAGAAATACCCCAACTATACCAGGTTCTCTTTCCAGGCCATCTCTCAAGCAGCATGGCTTGTAYCAGTGACTGTTACAGGGGTACACAGCATGTTTAAAAAGAAGTCACTGAAATATGCCGACAGCCCTCAGTTTGAGTAGTGGCATTTTCATCAAATAAGGACCATGGATTTTCATTTTCTCTAGAAGGGGTAAAGTCCAGCCTGGGGTGAGACAAGACCCCAGAGATTTTCATTCTGCTCTGCCAAAAAAACCAACAAACCCCTAGAACTGCCAGCTGACAAAAAGGCTGAACAACAGGGAAAAATGCAAACATGTCAAATCCTGAAGGCACTTGACTGGAGGAGCACTTCACATCAATAGGCGCTGGGAGCACTTCCCGTGGCGTGACTAACCCCCACTCAGCAGAGCTGAGACAGACTGACTGGCTGGAAAGACCAGGCTGGGCGCACAGACAGCAAGAGCTGACCATGCTCAAAGGCAGAGTACGGTCCCATAAAGCTCCCATAACCTTTGGTTTCCACCTGCTCCCTCTCCTGAGCCGGTGCCGAGGACTGCTTGGAAAGGGTGGAGGTGGCTGAGGTATGTGCAACATCTTCATCGTGGTGACGCACCAGCGCGGTGGTGCTGGAGGTCCGACTGCCTCCGCGGAGGGTGCTCTGGGCTAAGCCTGGAGTCCCAGTAAGCGCGCGGTGTTCAGCACATCATCTCTCGTCAGGTAGCAGCCGCAGAGCTGGCGGTACCCTGTGAACGCTTCCCGTCCGTGCAGGACGCGCCAGTTATCTATGAACAGTGCCTGCGGGCAAACAGAAAAGACCATAAGAAGAAGGGCAACCACCGCAGCCAGGGCCAGGACCCTCTGACAGGACAGGTCCTGGAGCTGGAGATCCCCAGAGACTAGAAGAGCAAGTAAGGGTATGCCACAGCGGGCATGACCTTTCCTCCTCCACACTGTCAGACAGCACATGAGACTGTAGCCAGATGTTTCACGTGATCTAGCACAGCTGTGTTACCTGAAGCCAGCAGTTTTGCTCTGCTGTTAGCCACAAGTTAAAACACAGCTAGCAAAGCACAGAAATACATTCTGGGCTGTTTCTTTGCTTTTCTATTGGAGAGGCTGCGCAATAGTTCCCCAGCAACAGAAACTGAGAGGCCATCTTCAGCCTCTACGGTGTCAATTCCCCCCGCAGGCATCCTGGGGAACAGAGAGGTGTAGAGGCTCTGATATGATCATCTTCCCTGCTGGACTGTTTRATTTTTGGGGCCCTGGGCTCAGGCTGAATCTAGACCTTGTAGGAATAAAACCCCTTCAAGCTGAAGGAAGAAGCCATGCATCATAATACCTTCAAGTCTACAACTGTGGCTCTAGCTCTTCAAGCTGCTCCAGAGCTGCACCCAGCATCAGCCTTTCAAACACAGGGCAGACCTTTTTCCGTTCGGTACCAAGGTGTGCTAAGGCACCTTAGCCATTTCTGGGACAGTGAAGATAACCTAGGTCTCC
Organism: Oceanodroma leucorhoa; assembly: GCA_030449065.1. Taxonomy (NCBI): domain Eukaryota; kingdom Metazoa; phylum Chordata; class Aves; order Procellariiformes; genus Oceanodroma; species Oceanodroma leucorhoa. The sequence continues at coordinate 11,372,180 of JASVER010000011.1, forward strand.
TGTGATTTGCTGGCAACGTAAGGGTTCAAATATAATCTCAGAACAGAATTAAATTCAGCTTCCTGCACCTTTATACTTCTATCAAAACAAAATTTTCTTCTGGAAGAAGTTAGAGGCTGAACGTTAAGTGTTCCCCAGCCTCTCTGCTTCTGAGGGTCCTCATTTCAGTGACTGGAAAGATCTTCCACCTCTCCCCCCRTTGGGGCTAACCTTCCTCTGAGGCAGAGTTTGAATGAAACAATTCCAGATAAGCTTCCTTATCTGGAAGCTCATGTTCTTTTAGGACAGTAGGAACACACACACAACAGATGCCAGTACTGTAATACAGGGCACCTTAAAACAGCTGTAAAGAAGAAAACTGCAGCATACGGAGCTTGCCTGAAGCATTTACCTTAGTCGCAACAAGCCTACACATCCAAAGGAGCACCCTGCCACCCTCCCTCTACCAAACACACACGAGCCTCCCAACTCCAAGTCCTACCTTGCCCGGCTTCAGTTTGACCCACAGTTCATTTTCTGGTCTCCTGAGCTCTGCGGTGAGTGTGCGGTGAGCAGCGTACCAGCGATGCACAACATCGTAAGGCACGGTGTTGATGAYAGCACGATCATAGTTATTGTATCTAAAAGTAAAGAGATAAGAGACTGCCCACACGGCTCCACGAGCACAGCCAGATATTTCCGAAGGAAACCTCAGGAGCCTGTAGGATTAGTCAGTATTTAAGGGAGGCTACAGAGATGACTAGGGAGGTTATGCTGCAAGTGCAGGACTTGCAGGAGAATACACAACACTGGGAGCAAGGAGTTGTTCACTGTCAAGTGTAAAACTGTCCTTGCTGGTTTTCCACGGAAGRATGCGCTGCAACAACGGGCAAGACTTGAGGGCTGCTCAGAATAAAAGTGCGAAGCAGCGCTGGACAGTCTCCTGCACTAAGCCAAGCCGGAGTTTCAGAAAGCAGCCCAGATTTCCTTTGGAAGGGGACTAGGCTGCACTCTCCTCATTCCCTGTATGCCAGGCTAGTTTCCAGAGGCTCTTTCAGAGAAGGGCTGAATTCTACTGCCTCTCAAATGAAGTGAGATGAGGGCATGGAGCTGAAGGAAGGATGACAGGAGTGAAAAGGAAGGATGACAGGAGTGAAAAGCCAAAGCTCAGCACTGACACTCATCTTCGCATCGGTGGTTCTGACACTTCCTCCAAAGCAGCAACGCGTAGCCCAGGAGGAAATCCAGGGTGTTTCTGTGTTTTCACCCCTGCCCCTCAAACATACGTTGTTTTTTAGTTTACAGTATCTTCTGGAAAACSACTACTGTCTGCCACAATCCCCTCTCCTCCCCATAAGCAAGAGGCCTCATGTGGATGTTACCTGATCAGATAAAGCTCGTTGTTCCAGGGATAGACATTGAGGACCGGCCCAACTCCAATCATGTGGTTGTGGCAGTCTCCCACGTTCTCAACATACTCGTGCTTCAACGGCACCTTGCTCAGCAGCTCGAACTGATCAGGGGCTTGCCGGAGAACCTGCTCTGCCGCGTAGAAGCCATCCACCAGCAGCGTCCGCCCGCCCGTGCCCTCGTGCTTCAGGCAATGAAATACCTGGATGCTGCAAGGGTGAGAGAATCCAGAGCACAAGAGAAAAGACCTTGGCTGCCTGTTCTGTGGAGAGAACGTGCTCCCCACGGACCCAGACAGATGTAGATGGATGCACCACCCTTCTCGGACGGTTGCAACGTACTTATTTGTAATACAATTCATTTCGCTAAGACCTGCCAGGGAATGGAGACAGACCAGCAAGAAATGGCTGTACCTGCCATTTCTTCAGGCCCAATCTCACACGTTTCGCTTTCCAAGAAGAGGGCTACTGCCTACACTGCCTCCCAAATCAAGTGACATGAGCCTGGGAGACTTCAAGTGGTGTAGGATCAGGCCYGTGTCACTCAAAGTCCATCCAGCCAGTAGGATGCAGAGGTTCAAAAGCATGGAACTAACTTCCTTAGGACATCTTGGAACCAGAGGAGAGTTAAAGAAATGCTGGTTGTACTGCTGAGTTCTCCAGGAACTACAAGGGGAGTCCAGGGTGACTCCCTCTCAAAGGCACATACATCATGGTGTCCCACAGGCAGTCAGGAGAAGCCCTTCAGAGCCGCACATTAAAGACTCTTTGGAAAGCCTTGAGCAGAGGTGTCCTCAGTGAGACGTCTACCTACAGGGACATCCCTTCCCTAGTGGGAAGCCATCCAACTCAGCTTTTGTCCTTCTATTACTTCTCTGAAGCTTCTCTYCCCCTTCATCCGAGCAAGGTAAGCACTGTACTGTTAGGAACAAATACCCAGGAGCTGCCTCGAGCCACCTACTCCCACTTGTSACAGTGTACCAACTTCACTTGTCAGAAAATTAATTGTGACCTTCTGGGAAAGCCTTTATCTTTGGAACTCCCTTTGGGGCCTCCTAACCCAGTCCCACAGCAAGTGATGTGGCAGGACCTCCCAGCTCCACCCTCACCAGCACCTTTTCACCCGGCGCCTATACCCAAACAGTTTCAGGATACTTTTACAAAGTCAGTCCACAAGCACTGGGGCAAAGGACACTCTGTGCCTTAAAGGCAACAACCTCCTCCTGCAGCTTGGGGCGCTGAGGAAGCCTCTTCTGAAGGCAGGCTCTTCGGTACCTGACAAGTGAGATAAGGTTGCAGCCTTTCCCATAGCTGGGGGAGTTTCTATCCTCTACCCTTTGTGATAATTTAACTTGCGACTTGTCAGATTTGGCTGATTTCAGCCAAAGCAGTGGGGGAAAGCAGACATTCAAATGAACACACCTTTCCTGAAAAACACCTCATTTCCTTTAGAATGTTTCAAGTATTTCGGAAGCAAGTTTGAAACAGTCTGTGAAGAAGGGATTTCTGGCAGAGATGGGGTTCAGGAAAGCCAGAAATTCATGTTCTTCCTGCACAACTATGGTTTTGCAGAATTGCAAGCATTAGCGGTTAGCCCGACTAACTCAGCCCATGCTGTCATTGCCCGATATACTTCAGATAGGTGCAGATGAGAATACACCTACCTAAAGGAAACCCTTCCAAGTGGAAAAGAAAGGTATAAAAATAGCTAATGAGCGCTATAGTTCTGGCACCGAGCAGTTTAATCAAAGCTCTTTTGTAGGCTGAAGTTCGGATTACTAATTACTTTTTTTATTTGGTTTTGGGGAAGATTTTGTGAGCTCCTAAAACAAGTCAGCCAAGCAGGTAACACTGTGTAGGTTACGAAAGCAGATGGGTTCTGCAGTCAGCTGTTCACTGAGAACAGGGAAGCCAACTAGATCTGGCTTGAAGTGTGTGGCAGGACCTACGCTTTACGCATATACTTCTAGCTCCACAGAGCACAGGAAAATCCACCTACTTTGCTCCTGACATCGAGCTGCTTCAGAATAAACGCTACCACCCAAAAGCTTCCCACCTGGTTGGGCACAGACAACAGTGCTCAGGGTGCTGGGTAACGCTACCCTTCCTGGTCTGATGGGCTGCTCTGAAATCCACATGCAGCCAACAGATCTCACCCCTTAGTCCTCCTCTGCTTTTACAGCTCTGCACCACGGTCCTTTCCCATTAAGATGTTTAGCAAGTTAATAGCCTCACTCGGGAAGAGCTAATCCTGTCCTAGGGCAGGAGGTGTGGAGTGGATGACTTCTCTTTGTAGCCCTAGTTCCATAAGAGATCACAGTACTTCCATCGGTTCTCCCCCAGGCCATTTCCTGATGATTCCCCTCTTGATTGAGATGAAAGCAGACAAAAAAAAAAAATTAAGCTAGAAATTAAGCCTAAGTCTCTTGCACTCCATTGTGAACCACGATCAGGGCTGCTGTCTTTCTTTCTCCAGCTGTGTACAAAACTCAGAGCCCAGAGGCTATATCAGAAAAGCAGTTTGCAAACTAGCATTTGGGAAACAATGCTGTAGCTACAAACTGCTTTTAAAAGCAGACAGGTGTGAACTTCGAAGGGCTGGGGAAGCCTGGTTTCTGACTACCTACGGGTCTGCACCACTGCCAAAATTCAAACCCCAACCTGTTTGAACTGAAGCAGAGCGACTGCGCAGAGCATACGTGAGCGCAGCACGTACGTCAGCTACCACTCACCGCTTGGGAGGGCAGAGACAGTAACTGCAGGCTGCGCCAAGGTGAGCTGCTCTCCCTCCTTCCCCGCAGGCTACCGCTAACCAGCCAGCAAAACAAACGGTGCTGATGTGGGTGAGGAGGGCTTGCCCCGGGTCAGCAGGATTAAGTCAAAGCAAAGTTTTGCAGCTAATTGTACAACAGCTGATAAGGGGCACTTGCTGCAGGAGGAGCTGAGCCTTGCCAGATGTACCCAAAAGACAAATCAAATCAACTGCTCATTTCTGTGAGGTTGACTGCTGTGTGTCACTTCGGAGACTGAGGAGGGTGATTTCAGAAAAGACTGTCAGATAAGCTTCAGGGTAGCACAGAAACGACTACAGCACTGAGCCTTCTTTGTGGCTACAAAGACTACTTGAACCACAGCAATACCAAGCAGTAGCCATCTAACAGCCAAGTCCTTCATTGCCTGCATTCTGGAAGACCTAGAAGTTTCAAGCATAGGAAAAATTGATCTACAAGACYACCCCACTCCACAGGGATCAGACAGGACCCAAAATTTCTGTGTGCCTAGCAGAAGTACATCCCACCAGCAGCACTGGAGACAATGAAGCCTGTGCCACTAGAAACGGCACCACTGTGAATCGCTCCTGCCTTCTGCACTGTGTGTCTGTGAACCAGCAAAAGCCCTTACCCGCAGGGCTCCTGGAAGTAGGTTGTGTCGGTGTGACGATCCAGAGCCAGCTTGGTGTAGGCAGTGTCTCCCCGAGAGAAGTCGGAGGTAAAGTACCACATTCTACCATAAATGGTCTCCCTGCAAAAGAGGCGGGCAGTTATCACAAAGCGCTGCGGCAATCAGTGCGGTGGTAAAGCAGATCCTCTCTTGCATTTGAGGTTACTCCCCTCCATCCCACGCACAGAGTGAATTAAAGCAGAACAACTTAACAAAATTCACATTGTCAAGAGATGGTCCTTCTAATGCCGCCTCTAGTATTCAATTTCTCTCTTTCCTCCCAAAAAGACTGATGGCAACGAGTCTTGCTTCCCCTCCACAAATACAGATCTTCTTTCCACACCAAACATCAGCCCCAGTCAAATCAAGGAAGCCACAGAGTGACATGAGGAGTTGCCAGAGTGCAGCTAGCCCTTGCTTGCACCCACCGCAGGGTTACCTAATAATCCCATTTCTTGTTCTTAGGATGCTGCATTTTCACCCACTTCCCCCCTACAACTTGCACGGAAGGGGACAGACAGAAGGCAAGGACAAACAGTACTCAAGGGCTACAGGGTGAGGGTACCCGGAGAAAAAAATTGGCTGGATATTCCTTAGAGCCCCTTATTTCTATTTGGAGTGACTATTCATTAAAAGAAATCCCTCCTCTTCCAATGGCCCAAGGCAAGTTAAACTGTTTCTGCAGCTCGGATAAAACTTGAAACTCAAACCCCGGCTTGCCATGCTGTTGGTGTGTTTTAAACAAACACAGAAGAAACATTTCTCAATATTTTTCTTTAGCGAGAGCTACAAATTGTTTTTGATCTCCCTGGCTCCCAGGGCTAGGGCTGCCCTCCTAACCTTTCAAGTCATAACAGGAAATGTCTCTCCTTGCAAGCTCTAGTCTTCCCAGACAGGCTACTTCCTTCAGTCMCTCCTCTCTGTGCGCAGTCCCACTATCACAAAAGTCATCATACGCTCCCGAGGCAGCTCCATAACCTAGTGACTCCAGGCTCTCCCCTAAAACGAGGTCAGATCCCGCAGTGCAATACTCCATCTCAGTTCAAGCGGAGTGGCCAGAGGCTGTAGAAGACCCAGACCTTTCGTTTGCAAGCCAGGCCACACTGCACAATATATAGAATAAGAAGGCAGCACCTTTCCAAACAGAAAGAAAATAACAGTCTAGCCTTCATGGCTCCTCTACAAAGCTGTCAGTGGCCTTCCCAGGGCAGCCCTAATTACCTGATTAAGCTGATCCTTTCTGCTAAGATTTCTGTGTCTTCTTTGGTGGGAGTGACATTCTCTACAAAAGCAATCCCATATAACAAGAAGTTTTGCAGGAATTCCTTCAGCCCCTCGTCTGTCTCCAGGAAACTCCGGCAGTCGACGGATGGGACCTGGGCTTGGCGGTAGATTTCTGCATTCCAGAGAATCCGCGGGTGCATGACCTGCTGCTTCTGCCCCTCGTAGCTGTTCTTCACCAGCCACTCCAGCCCGTACCGCGTCACGTGCCCGTCCGGCCCTTTGACCAAGAAGAGTCACAGTCACCGCAATCGCACTGAACAGCCCAAGATTGTGGTCAGTGCGACCATCAGTGCGACTGTCTAGGACAGTCCTCACCCTTTCAATTTTGTCTGGTGACAGACTCTTTGCACCCTGATGCCATCCAAAATATTATCTGGTTAAGGCCACAAGTCCTAAAAGCATTGTCGTTGCTGCAGCAACTCCAAATTCAGAGCTAAGTGTTTCAACTTCAGTGGTTTTGTTTCTTTTGACAGGACTCCAAGGAGAAGTAAAGCACTGAAGACAAGCCCATAAATAAAGGTAAGCTACAACAAAAGGAAGAAAGCAGCTGGGAAGCTGAGAAGAAAGGACAGAAAATGTGAATTCTGATCAGGGATACCAGCTCAAACAGGACAGGGTAAGGAAAAGAAAACCAACCATTTCTTGAGCAATCTGTTTACTACCTGCATTGCTGCTGTGTTCAAACAATCCAATAAAATACCCAGACACTGAAGATACACACATTTCTACCCAAAAAGGGCTTGGGGAGAGGAAAAACAGAGACAAATTTAAGACTGAGGTGTGTTTACAGTAACAGCGCTGCTCAGAGAGCAGTGTTTAAAGTCTGCTTACAGCTAAATCTCTTCCCAAAACAGCTACTGATTTAGAGATAAGGCTGCCCTCTCCCAGCAAACCTAGGGATGGGATCCATCAACAAGGCTCCCTCCAAGCAGGGCTGGTGGTCCTTAAAACACGCAGGGTACAGTCACTTTGCTACTTACACGTAAGGAAGAGCGTGGTCTCATCCACTCGGACAGCCTTGGGTTTGATTCCCAGGTCCACGCTAGCTGTGTCCAAGCTGCGCTGGTTTGTCTTGGCATTGTAGCAAGAAGCTGAGCGGCAGTGGTCCCGCAGCCAGACAAAATCAAAGCGCATCAGTGTGTTCGCATATCTGAGCTCTGCAAAGAAGGACAGGATCAAAAGATGCATTGGTGCTGAGAGCCCACAAGTTACGATCCCACTTACAGGGGACACAGAGGCCGTTAGACTTAGCACCTCTTTACATAAATTAAGCTAGCTTGCCACATGATGAAGACCAGGCAGAATATCTTCATAGAAAGCCYGGCTGTCAGTGATCTCGCCATGGTCTCCCTTCTTACCAAGTCTACAGGCAATCTCATCCTGCAACAGSAAGAAGCAGCACGGCTAACAAACATGCTGGTCACATACTTACACCTATCATCTCTCTTCAACAAGTAGTAAATTCAGAGCTGTACAGCAGTTGTAGATGCCAACACAGGAATACAGATAAGAGTCAACCAAATAATCACACCAGCATCCAAACATTATAGACAACATCAAGACCTTGATACAAAGCTTTGATATCCATTTAGCATTACAATAAAGCCTCTCCTCCTTGTTCCATCCTGGGACAGCTTTGGAATACTCAAAGCCCTTCAGAAAGGGGGTCAGAGCCAGCAGAGRCAACAGGAGAGCCCTTCCTGCTCTAGTCCTACTCAACTTTGAAATCCAAGCATCCGAGGTCACTCTGCAGTGGAAAAACAATCGTATCCTTTCTTGGGGCCACYGTGTCGGATAAAGTACCAAGCCATTCCCTTCGCTTGCAAGTGACTAACTAGCCTCATTAGACATCACCCAGGCAGATAAACACTGGACCAAACCAAACAGGCCATGGCAAAACACATGCCTCAGTTGCCAAGTCACCTCCAAARCTAAAAGGACAAACATCAGCATTAGCATTTATAACTGGCTTGTCACGTKACTTCACATTAAGACACACTCTCCTTGCTTTTTCTGCAAGCAGTCTCACAGTGAAGTACGATTTGCATCAAAAAGGTTTTTATGCAGCCGCTGCCTCCTGCTGCTCATGCCATCCAGCCACACAGACAGGCTGCTTGCAAACCTGCTCTAACAACTGTGTTTCACACATCAGTGTTCTAAGGAACACCTGCACAAGTCAGGGCAAGAGAGCAGGGCACACACCAAACCAGACATCCCACCAGCCAGTCAGAGCCCTGAGCATTACACAGAAAATACGTGACTGACAGGGCAAGGCTCAGATGCAGTTATTGTTCAGGAATCCCTTGATTTAACTTCTGATTTAGCATTGCCGCATTTATCATAGAAGTCTTGCCACCAGCAGACAAACCTGCTCTGTCCTGCCTTTGGGAATTCCCAAAGGGAACACAAAACACAGACTCCAGCGTGCATCCCTCTAATGCAGGCAATTTCAGAAGGAAAAAAAAAATAAAATCACTCCCGGGGAACAAGGTCAGGAAAATCTCACTCCTCTCCCCAGRCAGACTCAAAAGCAGGTACACACACACCCAACACACCTACCCAGATGGTCGCCGTGTAACTGCCAGGCACACTTGAGGGACTCTGGGGCCGTGTGATGCCAACGAGGCGCAGCAGCGAGGACGGTCCTTCTCTCACGGGGCAGCCACGGCGAGCGACGTCTGGTGCTTCCACTCAGCTGGCAGGGCACCTTGAACAGGCACGCCAGGCTCCTGCACCACATCCTGAGCAGCCAGGAGAGAGCGAGGGGAAAGAACAAGGTGACTCGGCTGTGCTACTGCATCGCATCCSGCTCTTGATCTCTGAGCTCTTATCCCAGGCACCGTAAGCGCTTCTGGGAAAGCTGGCATCATCCTCCACAATTGTAATTTACTGACAGAAGAGGTGAGTGAGAACTAGTCCATTGAGGAGGAAGAAAAGAAGTGGGCATGATGACTGGCAGCCTGGCCAGAGGACAGAGTCACCTACCTCCCAGGCACCATTTGGACATGAAAAATAACTAAACACAGAGTTTGGACAGTCTCGTATGAAACACCCTCACTGCCAAGTCCGAGTACCAGCGTCACTTTTGCATTCTCCCAGTGACAACGCAACCAAGCACGCTGCCAAGCTTTTCCAGTGTCTACAATCTGTGCTTATTGTTAACACCACACAGACTACGCAGCGATCTCCCCGAAATTGGGTGCTTTACCTTTGTTTAGGCCAGCTGCAGTAGATACTTTTGCAGACATCACCAACACCCCAGAGGAAGACCATCAAGTTGCATGTGAAAACTGGCTGCCCTCAAAAACTGCACGCAATGGAAGCAACAGGGAATTAACCATTAAGGGGTCAATTAATTTTTTTTAAACAAACAAGCTAATCCAATCCACGCGTATTAGCTGGAAACAGGAGGAGGAGACAAGGGTGTCTTGCTTATTTTGTGACCACCATAAACCACAGCAGAAAATAGTCCTGAGAAGAAACAAATGAGATCCTAGGATTTATCAGACAAAGCAGTTCCAGAAGGGACAGCTGCGTGTTCAATGTCCTTGTGCAAAATACTGGCRAAACCTCATCTGCTGTGGGTCCTGTCCCCTCTCCGGCCTTCCCAGTTCGAATTCACCATTCCCAGACAGAACTACAGGGATCAGGAAAATAGAGAAAAGTGACCTTGGTTARAGAAGCAAGAACTAGAGGAATCCAATAATCAGGTCAGTTCTAGAAAAAGTACGCAAAACAATGAGGAGGAAGAAAATCTCTATTTCCTCTGAAGGACACAGCTGGCATGGAAGAGAAACCAACTATGGTTAACCTTGGGCTAGAGATTAGAAGGTGATTTCTCAGAGGGAGATTTGTAACAACTCTTAATTTTATTTAGAGCAAGGGCAAAAGCCTTACAAGTTTTAAGATATGAACCCACGGTCTAAACGCCCTGTCATGTTTATTAAGCTCTGGAGGTCAGGTCTAAACCCAGCAGGATTTTAACAGCGCTTTGGTCTGAAGCGCACAGAAATGCAGTATCACTGGATAAGACACAGACTCGGAAACCATTTCTCATCCTAGACTTCTGATTTTCCTTCATTTTCTTATCTGAAAAGTACAGGCACCGGTGCTTTGGCTGTCCAGCCTGCTCCTCCACTTCATAGTTGACTCAGTGCAGAGATCTCAGAAGTTGGTAATAACAATAAAATCAACAGAGGTGCCATATTCCCAGACAAAAGCTTGCTAAGTAGGAAAAAAATAAAATATAGACAGGCAGCTCTAGGAAAAAAAAAGAGTGGAAACATTTTCATAAAGAGAATGTGGTTTGAGATGAAGATGCACACTTTTCAGCCATGAGTTTTGCAAGGTTCTTGGCCACAGCCTGTGTACAAGTCACTGACAGCTTTAGCACTGCAGAAAGATTTCAACCTGGAAGTTCCTGATTTCTGCGGCTGCTAAAATGTAATACTCACTCCTCAGCAGGCTGCAGGGAATCAGGTTGTCCTGCAAAGCAGCTGGTTTCAGATCAGAAGCTGATGTTTCACTCCACACAGCAGGAGYGGAGGCACTGGGAGCTCTCTGCTTGCTGCCTGACACCTGCAGTCACCAAGATCTCTGTGATCACAACTGACCTGGCACTTCAAACACTGCTGCGAAGCCCGTGAAACTCTTTACAGGCGCTGACTGAGCTGCAACATCCTGAAAGACTCCAGTATTCTCACTACAGACAGAGAAACTGGGGCACCGGAGAACTTACATAGCCTGAGCCAGAGTTACCGGGCACCTGAAGACACACAAGAATACTTACYTTTCCCTCTGGTGGTCTCCAGCCATCCAGTTTTTGTAAAAATGCCAGTGCTAAGTTCTGGGAGAATGCTTTCCAACCCACCCCCACCCCAGCTTTGAAAATTTAGTATAGGAAGAAGAATTAGACAAATTTGATATGCAAACTTAATAACTAAGCGAAGAAAATCTGCAGCTACAGAAAACCTGGAGTTGACCATGTTGTTTATTGGCTTTACAAAGCTTAAAGAAATGATTTAACTTCCTGAACTAAGCATTACAAGTCACAAAGCTTAAGAYTAGTCTTTGAGAAAGACACACAGGAGGGAAGACTCTGTCCAGTTTGGCTTTTGGATATCAAGRATATCCACCAACCCAACAGAGGGGGAAAAAAAAAAGAAGCAAGCTTGTTTGCACATGCCTGATATCTCCTCACACAGGACCCAAAACTGATAGGAAAAGCTCATCTACAAACCCATTTAGGAAGCGGCCTCTGCCTGGGGCAGCTCCAGCCGTTAGTTATCTCTTTCTGCACACGTTCCTTTTATCTCGTCGTCTTCCCATATCAAAACTCACCAGAGAATAAACACAGGTAATGGTAAGTGACCCAGATATTTAATCTAATCAGTGAGACCTCTTGCTTCTCTGCTGTTCTTGCTGGAAGCAGACACCACAAACAGCTCACAGAGAAGCCTTAAATTAAATCTTGCCACGAAATACTAAATCTAAGAGGAGTTCAAAACAAGCAAATCTGTATGATTAGACAGGATTTACATTTTGCCTTTGTGTTTGTTTAATCAGAGCTAACAGCTCTCTCCTGGCTGGAATTAGTTATGTGAACAGCTAACTCTTTCCCCCAGTCCTCCTGTTTACCTCACCTCCATGCTTCTCGTCTTTATGTTGTCCAGACCACACACAGCTCACCTGGGAAGCAGTGAAATGCAGCAGCTGAGAGATTTCAAGCCAAAATTTCCCTTGAAATTCAAGAAGAAAGGGTAGGAGGAAGAAGACATTAAACTACGCTGCGCACAAAAGCAAGCGGACTTTGAGAAGGAAGAGACATTCAATTACCAAGTCTGCCCCCTCCACTCAAGCAAGACAATCCTGTGCAGACATTAAMTGTGAATATCTTCTGTGTGGCTCACCCTGTCCAAGAGTCCACCATGAGGTGGATGAAAAATAGGAGCACGCAGAGATCCCACGCTAGGAGGGACAGGGTGAACAGGAGGAAGAGAGCTGTGGGTGCTGGAGGGAAAGGCAGAAAACTCAAATATATTGTTATTTGAGGAATTACCATAAGTCTCTTGAGACAAAAGACAAGAGACATGCTGTGAAAGGAGGAGGAAGGAAGAGTGGGCCTCAAGAGGGGCTGGTCTGTCCAGGAGACTTCCCGCCTGGCCCTTCAGCAGTTTGTCTCGCTGCTGACACAAGAAGCATTTGAAGTGGCCAAAACTGTTTTTTAAGCTCTTTGATAAAAGGCCACAATTCCCATTYTGAGCAAAGAAAAATACTGAGCTGGAAAAATTAATAACCAAATAGTTTCAGCAATGAAAACATATATGGAAGGAGAAACCACACAAATCTGTGGTCTTTAGCCAGCTTTTAGCCAAAACCTTCCAGGAACACAGTGATGCCGGCCTGCTGGCATTAGGGAAGCTGCTCTGATGCCCTAACTGCTGGTGCTGTGAACAGACCTGTTTCATCCCTCTGTGACACCACGTCCAGCCTGTTCCTCAAGCTCATCTGACATCTGAAAAAAGTTATCTGTTTTTCATTAAGCATTTCCAAGCAATCAGTTGCTTACACTCACGCATCCTTTTTCATTGCTAGAAGCATCTGGCTAAAGCAAAGGTTTCTGATCCATAAGAAACAGGAAAATTTCAGTAGCACAACAGGCCTTTCACTTCAAAAAGAGAGAGAAAGAGAAATCAAATTGTTTTTCAAGGCAGCCTGAGAAGTRCTCTGTCTGCAAATCTCAGACAGGGCTCACATCCTGCTGGCTTCTTGGTTACACATATTTAATCTGACCTTTCTATCAGCTTTGGAAGACGTACCCAAACACCACACAGTGCCACAGTGCCTGAGCGAAGGCAACATCTATGAAGTGAAGATGGATAAAAAGAGGAGTGCTGCAAAGGCTGAGACAGAGCTGCTACCTTGAGAGGGTTGTGCCAGAACCAGATGAGTGAACTACACTAACACAGGTGACAGACCCCGCTGGCAGGCAGCTCAGACACAGAGTTAAGGGTTTAACAGCCCGAGCTGACCTAGCTTACCTATTAATTACAAAAGAAACAAAAGGCAGATTGACTGTGCCCTGCTGAGAAAGGCTCCTGCCCCCCCCCCCCCCGCAGACTGCTCTGCTGCAGCAGACAACTATATTAGATCTCAGCTGTCAGGAATCAGATTCCCCTTCCAGCCCTTCCCAGCAAGGGATTTCAATTAAATTAAGGAGCTAATAAAGACATCCCAGACACTGCCAGCTTCACAGCTACTTCATTTTACTAGAAGTAAAGGTAATTATCTGCTCACCCCACRTTTAACACCAAAAACCCGACTCCAGACCCCCTTCCCATAACCTCATTGCAGTCTCCTCTTTGCAGTTTCTTCATCTATCTCAAGCAAAGCCTCTTCAGGCTGCACAGCTTAACAGAAACAAGCTCCAATTCTTTTTTTTCCAAGCAAACCAGCCAGCCCTCGTGGTATATCCCCCGCAGGGATACTTACTACAGTAAACTCCAGTTATTAAATCACTTCATTCACCTACTCTGGGTCCTGCCCTGGCAGAGAGGGGCCAGGCAGCTCTCCCAGACAGAGAGGGGCTGCCTTTTACCAGGGAAGAAGAGAAAACAGCTCTGCCCACGAGCCGCCCGTGGCTGCAAGCTTCCATTCACAGACTAATGGGACCCGACGTCTTAACCCCTGTCTGAACTCCGGGTCAGGTTATGTTACCTGGGACCGTGCGAGCACGGGGCTGGGGTGGGGGGAAAGATGGAGCGAGGCTTCAGGCGGGCTCAGGACGTTGGAGCAGTTACAGAGGGTCTTCCCTGCTTCCTCCTCCCGGTCCCTGCACCTACCAGGGCACAAACGCTGCTCGCAAGCTTTTACACGTACGTCAGGAAGCCGGCGCTGCCCGGGGAACCGCGGGCTCTTCAATCAGGGTCCCGCCGACCTTTTAAAGACAAAAAAAAAAAAAAAATCAGGAAAAAGCCACGTTACAAACCGCATTTTCCGCTCCTGAGGCGGAGCGGCCCAAGAGCAGCCCCCGCGCCGCCAGCACCCTCCCCGGCAGCAGCACGGCGGGCTGCGGGCGGGGAGGACGAGACGCGGTGAGCGCCAGGCCCGGCCGCAGCAGCCAGCCAGCCCCGGTACGAGAGCCGGGCGCTCCAACCGCCCCGGGGAGCCGGGACCCGCCGCCTCAGGCCCCGACCCACCTCGGCAGCTCCCCCGCAGCTCGGACCCGCCCCGGCTCCTCCCGAGCGGCCTTACCGGGCCCCCCAGGGCCGCGGGGCCGGGCAGCGGCGGCGGGGCCGGGGCCGCCTCAGGCGGCGTCAAGCGGCGCCGCGGGCCGCCCCGGGGCGGGGCCGCACCACCGAGCGCGGGCGGGCTCGGCTAGAGCGCCGCCCGCCATAGAGAGCGACCCGCGGGGTAGAGCGCCCGCACCCATAGAGACGGTACGGGATGAAGCGCGCACGGGGRCGGCGCGGGCCGGGGCAGCACCGCGCTCTGCAGGAGAGGGGCAAAGCGCGGCCCGCACCGGGCGGCAACGGAAGACACTACCAAGCGCGGCCCCGGCGGCTATAAAGAGCTGGGAGGCCGTCGTATAGAGCGCCGCACACACCATAGAGACCTGCGCGGGCGGATAGAGCGCCGCATACACCATAGAGACGCGGGTGTCCTGAGAGTGTAGAGACAGCGGCAGCGGCGAAAAGTCTCTGCGCATAGACACTGTCTCTGGAGAACCTCCCGCCATAGGGCAGGCGGGGCGCGCCATGAGCGCCGCTTCCGGGAGCGTGAAGAGGCGCTTTACTTCTTTAACCGTAGAGCGCCCCGGAGGAGACCATAGAGAGGGACGCTGCAGCATAGAACGTCGCGGGGGGGCGTGACGACACAGACGCATGCGCACGGGCTGGCGGGGAGGGGGCCGCCATGTTGCCGATGGCCGCAGGGTGGGGAGCGGCGCCGGGGCCGGGCCCGGGCCCGGGCCCAGCTCGGGGGAGGGGGCCCTGACCCCGGGCCCGGTCCTGGCCCGCCGCTTCCCTCGGCCTGGCTGCGGCCTGCGCCCGGGGAGGCTCGAGGCGTGCCGAGGAGCGAGCCTTCGGGAGTTGCCGGCACCGGCCGGGGGCGGGGAGGGGGGGGCGGACACCACCTTTTTGGGGTATAAAATGCTGGTTTTCATCCAAAGGCAGTGGGACGGCAGCTTGTGTGTGTGGAGGCTGAGGGGAGGCGCGGACCCGGGCGGCGGAGGCAGGCAGGCCGCGGGCCCGCCCGCTGGAGGGCCGCCTCGTCCCGGCGGTGGCGGCTGCCGCCCCCCCCCCCCGGCCGCTTCACCCTCCGGCCGCCTCGCCGGGGGCGGGTCCCAGCCCTGAAGGTGCCCTGGGGCTTCTAGCTGGTCACCCTGCCCTGAGTAGGGGGGATGCCGCGAGGTTCCTTGGGGCGGCAGCTCTGGTCCCGGGTGCTTCAGATTTTTCTTTGGCACGAAGCATCTTCAGGGCGGGATGGTGGTAATGAGTTGCCTTGGGGCACAGATGGGAAAGCGGGAGCACGCAGGTGGCACTGGGGACGCGGGGCTGGTGGCCTGGGGTGAGAATAAGTGACACATGGTGGCACTGGAGCTCTGAGGTGTGGTTAACGTGTGGATAGCTTTAACCCATCAGTCATATGCTTAAATGTGATTCTGTAGAGGAGTGGATAGCTCCGCACCGCACCCCGGCTCATCCCATCAGCAGTTGTCCATGCCCCATCTGTGGTGCTGAGGAGAAGCCCCCTCCCAGACCCTGTTCCTCCCTGCAGATGGTCTGAGGCGGCTGCCTGGCCTGGGGGTGTCCCAGGACGTCCCTGTCAGCTGGGGACAAGCTGTGCCGCAGGCAGAACCTCCCAAAGGGGGCAAACCCTGCCGCAGCCCAGCACATCGGACACATCCTGAGCAGTGCTGAGCCCCGGCGTCCTCGCAGGTGCTGTGTGTCTGGGTCACTGGGAGGGAGGCCACATCCCTGGCAGGCAGCTGGCCCGTCTCATGTGCTGGAGATGGGGCAGGATGAGGTCTCAGTTGTGCGTAGACAAACCGCCCCAGCGAAGCACTGAAGTGCTTTTCCCCACTCTGGTATCTGTGCTGTGCCGTAATTTCCACACCCCAGTTTTCCAAAATTCAGGCCTTTTGAGTCCTTCCAGTGTCCCTGCCGTCGCACACCTGGGTGTGCTGGTCAACAGCCGCTTGCCATGATTGCCTTTGCAGCGAGGGGACGTGGTGGTGCGTCACCGCAGCTTTCTGTTTGCCGAGAGTGTTTTTCAGGAAAGGGGTGGGGGCAGCGCCTGGAACAGGCAGAGGAGCTGGCGGGGATCTGCTGCTTCCCAAAAACTYGGTGCAGCTCCCAGGGGAGATAAACAAGTTAGTCACTCGGTGAGCTCACAGCAGAGGCATCTCGGCCTCCATGAGAATTTGTCGCGGGCCCTTCCCGGGCTGCCTGGGTGCGAGCGTGTCCCAGTGCCGGCTCCCTGGAGGAGGTAGCGGCTGCGTGGCCATGGGCGATGGCTGGCCCCATGCTCCTCGCCTTCGGGCAGTGCCCATCGCCTGTCCCTGGGTCCTTCTCCCGCACACCCTGATCCTGGCAGGAAGCCCCAGCYCCTCTCCCACCGTGCCCCGGCACTCGCAGCACCTCTGGCGCAGCCCCTGAGCCGAGCAGGGACTCGCYCGGTGTCTGTGGGACCCAGGCATGTTCCTGACGTGAGCGGCGGATGCGAGCAAATACGAATAAATAGTGAATCAGCTGAAGGGCTGCTGTCAGGGGTCTGGGGGAGAGGGGGGGGCTCTGGGGAGGGATGATCCCCCTCCCGTGGTGTCTCTGCTGGCTTTGTTCGGGACGGTGGAGCATGGTCTCTGGAGCTCACGGGGGCTTGTGGTCCCTCTTGTGCCCCGCAGAGCTGAGCCCGTGCTGCTGGCTCGTACCCGCTGGGTCTTGAGGGGCAGGGGCAGGCAGTGCGGCAGCCCCGGCCCCCTCGGAGGTGAGCTGGCCGGCTGCCGTCTCCCCCAGGTGCCCGGCGCTTCGGACGTGCACCTGCTGCTCGGCCCCGGCACGTGGGATCTCGTGTGCTGGGAAAGAAAGCGCCTGGGAGCTTTCTGGGGCTTTCCCAGGGAGAGTTGGGATCTGGGAATTTTCTGCCCCCCCTCCCCCCCGCCTTCTCCCCTCCTTCCTCCAGCAGTGGCTCTCACTCGCATGCTAGTCCTGGGGTCACAAACGATTTTAAAAAAAGCAACAGCCCACACAATGCTCTTCCCTTCTCTAACGGGTGCTGGTGAYGAGATACCGCATCCGGCCGGGGGATACAGAATTAGCCCGCTGCCTGGGAAAGGCCCTGCCAGGCCCTGCCGGCAGCTCCCGCGCCGCGGGGCTCTGAGGTCAGCGGCGCATCGCCACGCGCGGAGGAAAGTGACTCCGCATCCTACAGACGCATCCTCCATTGGGCTCGCTCGTTCCCCTCTGACGGGTCGTGCAAGAAATCAGCCTCTTCCCTGCTCGCGGGGTTTCTTGGAGGTCACGTTGCCGGTGCTGATGTCAAGCGGTGCTTTCTGTGACGTGCAGGGCATGTGCAGGTTGCTCTCTACACGTGGCTTCTGCGCTGGCAAAAATTGGGGGATATTTCCGCAGGTCAGGACGGGGAATTTGCATTTTACAGGAAACGTGGCAATTTCCACAAGAGCAGCAAGAACAAAGGGCGGCCGAGCAGATAGGGGATATTCCTGGAAATGCTTCGTAGGACAAAAATTCTGAAAAATGTCAATGTGGGTGTGGGAACTGTTTCATTTCGATGCATATCGAGCCCAACCTGCATGTCACTGTCCAGCCCAACTCGACCCAAGACAACCCAAACAGCACAACTCGATACAACCCAAACTGAATGATGCAGCCTGGCACACCTCAACCCAACCCAACACGAAGGATCTGTCCCAACACAAATGACCCAACACAACCCAGCCCAACATGAGTGACCAAACCCAACCCAACACGAATGACCCAACACAACCCAGCCCAACATGAATGACCCAACACAACCCAGCCCAACAGGAATGACCCAACATAACACAACCCAATGAGAACGGTGCAACTTGGCCCAACTCAACAAAACCCACCATGGATGACACAGCACAGCAAAATCAGAGGAAAATCCAGAGGACCTTTTAGAAAGGTCAAGGAGGGGAGGGTCCATGGGCTGGAGCTCCAGTTGCTGGCTGGTCCTAACCTACCCCTGCTGCAAGGCTGTTGTAATGAAATAGAAAGAGCAAAACAACCTCTACCCACCAGGACTTCCCCTCTGAATAGGCCATGAACTGGTGAAACGTGGCTGTGTGTTAGGGACCTGAGCGTCCAGGGGGATCTTCTSGTGTGTAATAAGGGGTTGAGCCTCTCTGCTCCTCCCAACTCTCTCCTTTCATGACACTTATTAGGACTAAAGTCACCTCTAAACACCTATCTCTTACGGTGATATTGGTCAATGATTTCAAGAGGATTGAGGGAACAGAGCCCAGCAGGAAAACCTGGAGCAAGTAACTGTGTTAAGAAAGTGAGCTAAAACCTGAAGCGGCTGTGATCCTGGCTGCRGTGTGCGGCTGCCTGCCCAGCGCTGGATCCAAGGGCTATTGGAGCYGAGGGGCGTATACCTGGTCCCTCCGGGCGCAGCGGTGGGGGGCCTATGGGGCCACTCCTGGTATCACTGGCTTCGCTGCTCCAGCATTACTCCTCCCCAAGGCCAAGCTCCCACTCCCAAGAATGCATCACGTCCCCATGGAAACACAAATGCTTGTTTATTTGACTTGTTTCAGTATTTTTTTTTTAATTTAATTTAATTCCCCCCCTCTCTCTGTCTTTTTTTTTTTTTTTTTTTTTAGTTATTCGAAGGAAGGAAGGAAGCCCAAACTCGGGTGTTTGTTTGTTCTGCCCTGGCTGATGTTCCCTTGGTTGTGCTCCAGTGGCCAATAAACTGGCAGGGAACTGGAGTGTGGAGCACGGCAGAGCCTGGGAAAGGCCGGGACCCCGCTTCCCCCGGCCTTACATCACGGTTTTTCTCTGATTAGCTTGGCCTGGGGGCCGCGTGCTGCCAGCTGCCTTCGCTCCCTCCGCTCCCCCTCGGACAGGCAGCGCCTTTGTCACCAGCTCACGGGACTGTTCCTGGTGGGACGTCTGCAAGGAGACCATCTCCCCATAATCCATGTTCCCTTCACCCTGCCCTGGTGTCATCTTCGGAGCCCCTGACGCCCACGGTGCAGCTGGGACCCACGGTTCACCCCTGGCTATGGGACCATGGAGAGGGAGAACCCACAAGGGATCTGGGCTGGGGTGTGAGCTGTGCTTTTCTCACAGACCTTCACTCTCTTCATCCAGGCAGGTCCCACTCAACCGCGGGCATCCCGCGTTGTCTGAGGCCAGTACGGACCCCAGACAGAGGAGGAGGGGGTGCTCGCAGGTCTGAGCAATCAGTCAGGAGCTCATCCTGCAGCTCCTGACACAAGCCATTAGGTTGGGAAGTCTCTCCTTCCTCCAAGCTGGAATATGTGCTCAACGTGGCCTGTAAGAGGCAAATATTTATGGGGTATTGAATATGTGCCATGGGTGAGTGATGGGGTGGGGGAGCTGCAGGCTTTGTGGTCCTCTCACTCCCTGCTCCCTGTCGAGGGCAGGAACGCAGTTCAAAGGAAAGGGGAACATGCAACAGGGACTTGATCAGCTCGGGAAACTTCTGAAGCTCTCCTGGGAAGAGCATCTGCCCAGGGATGTTGGGGTGGCTCTGGGGGAAGTGAGACCCTGCCTCATCCCCCAGGATCCCTCAGGTTGGAGACACATTTGGCTGGGCTCAGGAGATGAGTCCCTGGGACACTTGCAGGGTAAACGAAGATGCTGGAGGTACTGGAGGGAGAGGCGTGGTGGAAAATGCTGGAGCAAGAAGGCAACTGGGGGTTGTCTCTCTGTTAGAAATGGRACATTTGCTCTCAGTGGTCTTTTCTTTGCAGGAGTGGAGGGGCCTTGAAGACACCCTTTGGGTGCTTTGGGTGTCCCCTCCTTAGGGTAGGACAGCAGAAAATATGGGTGTCATTCCACCCCCACCCCCCAGCTCCTGCTGATGTCCTCATGCAGGAGACTTGAACTTCTCCCAGCCAAGGCAACGCAGGCGGCTCCCAAACCTCCTGCCTTGGGCTCCGCATCCCAGCAGCTCTTCTAYCTCTTGCTCATCTGCCATGGAACAGTTTTTCCCAGGGCTCCCAGCAAATTTCCTCACCTGTTCCAGCATCTCAGTGTCTTGGGAAAGTGAGAGGGAATTGCTCAAATGATGCAGAGCACCACCGTGGGCATCTGGGTCCAGCGAGGAGCGTGAGGGGCTGAGGAGGAAGGTCTCTCTCTGCCCATCCTTTGGCACAATGTCCCCTGCTCCTTCCACGGTCCCAGCAGGCGCTTGGCAGGCTCCCCGGCTCTGCCTCCCTTCTCCTGACCCCCTGCGCTTGGCAAAGCGTTCACCCCGAGCCGTGCGGAGGAAGGCGTTGGGCATGGGGGTCTTTCCTGGGGAGCGAGTGGGGATGCTTTGGGGGGTCCCCGGGCCCTGCGTGAGGGCAGGTCACCCCCAGCACCATGCAGCGCAGCAGCCACCGCGCTGGCTTGCTGCCTGCTGGCCCGGGCACTCGTTCCAGAGGATAATATATAGCTTTGATGCTGCTAATTGGAGCTCTTTCCCTACACTTCCTCCTTTCAATCTTCCTCCGCCCGTGGCTCTGCAGGGTCAATAAGTGATTCGCATTAAAGCAGACTCTCTGCCGGTTCCCGTGTGTCTACGGCAGCCGAGTCTCTGCCAGGGGGGGTGAGAGGAGGGGGCTGCATCAGCAAGGTGAATCCTCCAGACCCTCCGGGGATGGGAGGCAAATCTCTTCTCATGCCACGCGGCTCTGCTGCCTTTCCCCGAGCCCCTGGGGTCCCCCTGCTCCTTCTCTGTCTCCCCACCTCGCCTCAGCCCTTGCCTCTCCTCCGTCTGATCCCCCCGCCCCGGTCTGGCCATCAGCAGACAGCCGCTATTGATTTTCCTGGATCAGCAAAACCCAGCCATGAGGGGAGCGTGAGCCGGGGCCGGGCAGTGGTGACACGTGCGATGGCAGTGCTGTCGTGTCCGCAAGCCGGGCGTGAGGGTGATGGGGGAGCTGGCTGGGGAGAGCCGTCATGGTCCCCCAGGTCCCTGCCAGCGCTGCGTCCGGTTTTCTGGGAGACCTGGGTGGCTCTTCCTCTCCTGTGCCCTGAGCAGCCCTGGTTCATGAGATCCAGTGGTGGGGAAATGCAGGTCCTTCATGGGACCCTTCTGGACACCCTTCAGTGGGGAAGCAGGAAACCCTCAGCCCTCTCTGCTTTGGGGATAAACAGTCCTTTGCTCTCTCCAAACAGACCCAGGTGGATCTGGACATGCTTTCCCCAGGGAGCCCATACTTTTCTCGAGCCCATTCCCAGCTGAAATCCCACACGTCCCTCTGACCTGCCCGGGGACGCTGGCAGTGGGGGAGAAGCTAAGTCCAACATTGAGGCTGGATCATCACCCTCCTTCCAGCCTGCTCTGTGATGATGCCCAGCGAAGATGCTTTGGATCGTGGCATCTCGGAGAGCAGCGGCCAACCTCCTCCTCTGGCCATGCCCTGGGGGTCTTCCACATCTCCCATAGCATGAGAGCGGGAAGGATCCTTCCCAAATTACTGCAGACTGAGAATAAGCCATTGCACCTATCAGAAGTGGTAAATTGAGTCAGGAGCGGTGAACCGACTTAATTTCCTGATTTCCATGGATGTGTGCTTGGTGATGTCCTCCAGAAAGGGAGGAATTGATCAGTGTAGGCAAAGACAAGTCCTTCCTTTGAACTTTGTTGCCTGTGGATTTGTTGTGGAGCAGGTCCTCTCCCAGGCTGCTCTTGCACCCTCCACTCGTGGGAAATAATAAAACCTTCAGCCTCACATTGCCCCCCCTGGGAAAATGGGGTGTCCCTGGAGGGACAGACACCCAGGGTGCTGGTGCAGGGATGGGGCAACATCTGCACCTTCCTGTGCCTCCCCATGGAGACAGGGAAATGGTGAGCCTTTATAGAGCCAAAATTTCCCCTCCTGTGCTGGGGGTGCATGCTCTTCCTGCCCCAGAGCAGACATTTGGGGAGGGAGGAGATCAGCTTCCCCTGGGGGTGAGCGGGACAAGGTGGGATGAGTCAGGTGGAAGCCACGCGGCGACCGAGCCCGTTAAATCCAGGACTTCAGTGGCTCCGTGTGTCCAAGCTGAGGGTCAGAGCCCCACTAGGACCCATGTCCCATGTCCCCAGGTCTGCCCCATGGCTCCTCCATGGGCTCCCCAGCATCATCCCTGTGCCCGATCCCTTGTGCTGGGGCTCAGGCTCCTCTCCCACCCCACTGGGACCCGGGAGCAGCACGGCCATCGGGAGGGGACACAGCCCTGTAGCAGGGCTCCCCAGCTCAAAACTGCCCAACAAAACGTCATGGTCTCTCCTTGCAAGGTGGCCAGCTCTGCTGGATGTGGTCCCCAAGCAAGGGACATCCTAATGCCACCCATCTCCACATCTGGGGACAAGAGGGGTGGTGCGTGCAGGTCCCCCTTTTTGCCAGTCACCAGATTTTGGAGCAAGGGCAGCTCTGCCTGCATTGAAGGCAGCATGACCGTGGAGGGCTGCCTGCTAACTCCCCCCGCTCCGCTCCATCCCCTTGGGGCATCCCTGGGCTCACCCCCTCTGCTCACCCCCTCCCCCCCCACCCCAGGGATACCCTTCACCCCGGGGCCACCGCTTTGGCTGCTGCACAACCCCTTTCCCCATCCATCCCAACTTTCCCACTGCCTGCAGCCGAGCCTGGCCCTGCCCCAGCTTTTCCACGGCCCCTTGGGTCCAACTCAGAGTGGAGGAATGTGGCTCTCCAGGCCGGGGTCTCTTTGTTCTAATAAGTGGCCCTGAGGGGGTCTTGGTGTCAGGGGTGCTTGGCACGAAGGCAGACAGCATGGTCATCCCCATCCAGGAGAGCCCCTGTGCTCAGCCCCCCCTGGTAGGGCAGCATGGACCAGCAGCATCCCTGGGGAACATCCCTGGACTGCCAGGACCTGCCCGACCACTGGGAAGTCCTGGGAATAGCCGGGGGAGAGCCCAGCCCCATATAGGGAGCATCCACCTCCTCCTCACCTTTCTAAGCCCATTAAGGGGCTTTAAGCATCTCTGCTGCTCTCCAGCACCGGCTCTGCGGGGCAGAGCTGGGGCATGGTGTTGGGGTTCACTCCGCATTGGTGCCGGTGTGAGAGAAGACCCCTCCTTGTTGTGTGCTCAGCCCCCCGTTCCTCCTGGTTGTGGGTCCCACTACACCAAGTGCCAGTGGCTGGGATCTGCAGCCGGACAAGCTCCAGCCACTGCTGAAAGGTGTTTTTTGAGGGGGTGCGGGCAGCTGGGGAACAGTGGCGTCACCCCCCTCTTGCCGATGGGGCCCTGAAGCCTGTCTTGGAAGATGCTTTTCCTGGGAACCACAGTGAGGGATGGATGAGCTGGGTTTGCGAGACCCTGGAGCGAGCATCAGCTCACCATGGGTCTGCCCACCACCCTCCCCACTTCGCTGGCTCCAGCTGGGCTCGGTTTGGGGGCAGGAGGGGAAATCCTCTGGCCCCTGCCGTGCTGGAGGCGGGAGCAGACCACCCTTCTGGCCGCATGACGGGGAGACCTTCAACTTCCGAGGTGTTGCCTGCACCTGAGGGGCTTGCTTATGGGCTTTGGGCATCTCCTGCTCTGCCATGTGCAATGAGTGGATGTGCCCAGGGGATTTTTGGGGCTCACACCAGAGCAGGTGCCTGTGGGGAGGCAGGAGATGGGCTGCGTTGGGGGGCAGCGAGGGATGGAATGTCGGGGGGTCACAGCCGTGGGGCAGAGCCTCTCTGTCTCAGCAGAGGAAGGCAAGGAAGTGAGAGAAGGTCAGCAAAGTTTTTGCCTTGTCCAAAAGCGCTTAGGCAGGAGGGTCCAAGCCTCCAGATAACCACTGTTATTTAATTTATTTTTTCTAAATAAAAAAAAGGAAGGAAGTTAATAAATAATGTAAAGTGGAGAATGCATTAATGAAAGAGAGAGCGAGGGAGAGAGAGGAAAAGAGAGGAAGGGACAGGGCAGAGTGAGAGTGCGGGGGGGGGAAGAGATATTCCTGCCTGTATCGATTGGATATGATTACATTAGACCTATCAAATATTCATACTACATTCCACAAGAGGTCATTGTGTGTGTTTTTCCAATTTAGCTCTGCCTTGGCGCAAGGAGCAGGCTCTGAGTGGGAAAAAGGCTGCACAAACGGCTCCAGCTCCGCGGCCCCGGGGCTGCCGGCTCCCCCTCGCCACAGGGGTGTCACCCACCAGATGCCCTGGGTGCGGTGACATGGTCCGGGTGGGATGTTGGGGCTGGGGGTGAGTGGGGAGGGGGATGCTGAAGGGGGTGTGGAGGGGGTGCTGAGCTGGCTTCTGGTCCTTTGCAAAGCTCTTGAGGGCTGTGGGTCGTACGCGGGCACAGTGACCACTGCTGAAATAGAGACATGAGGACATGCATGTCCCAGCTCCAGCACCTTGCTCCTCCCTAGCAAGCATTTCTGCTCCCTCCCTGGGCAAACTCAGCAGCTGATGGTCACTATTTACTAGTCACTATAGGCTGTTCTTTACTCAAGAGCACCTTAATGGGGGATTTTAACTGGGACGTCCCTTCGCCAGCCAGGGAGGGGTCAGCCCAGGCCACAAAGGGAGGCAGGAGGTGGATGAGATGCCGTATGGAGGGCAGGCAGGAATGTGTGGCAGGTCTCCCACCGCGGTGTCCATCTGCCAGGGCATGCTGGCTCCTCTCACACTGCCTCCATCCTCTCCGTGCTGCCTTTGCTGGCCGGGATCCTCGTGGAGGCGGGTGCCCCTGGGAGAGGACCACAAGGGAGAAGGACCTGCAGCACCAGTGGTCCTGTCTCAGGTGGCTTTCAAGGAGACAGCTGTCCAGTTTCTGGAGAGAGCAATTTGGGTGGGCTGAGCCCACCTTGCAAAACCCACCCACGGTGGTCCTTTGCCCTGGGGAGGCAGCTGGGGCACTGCTGCCCAATTTTACTTCTATGCGAGCCACTTCCCTTGCCCGTGCCTCAGTTTCCCCATACTGCGATGCTGCCGGCGGGGGGATGCAGCATCACCGGGGCATTGCTGCCATCCCCCTCTGCAGCCCCCCACCCCGGCTGCTCCGCCAAGCCCCCCGCTGCCCTCCGCCCTGCTGCAACCCCGGCCGGCGCAAGCCAGCGCTGCGTTCTCTCCTTACATTAATAAAAATTTTACAGCACGGTGGCAGGAAATGCATTTTCAGTTCATCTGCTGCAGCTATTAGATTACCAGGAAATGGCTGGCTGGCCGGCGGCCAGGGCCTCCGAAGGGCCAGCGCACACCCGGCACGGAGCGGAGGGAGAAGGCAGCGGAACCCATCGCGCTGGTGGGCACCAGGCTGAGCCGGTCAGACCGGTCCTGATCATCCTGGATGTCCCCGTGGTGTGCCAGGCTGTCCGTGCTCTGCCCGTGCCCCTTGGGTGCCGGGTGGAAGGCTGCCTGGAGATGCAGAGCGAGGGATGCTCCAAGGTGGCAGGGGTGGAYCCATTCCCTGCTGTTTTGGGCAGCTGGGGTGAGCCGAGAAGGCATCTATTGATGAACCTCTGCTCCATCCTAAGAGCAGCAGAGCCCAGACCGGCTGCAGCCTCTGCTGAGGCCCGGCCATGCTGGGACCGGAGAGGGGTGGAAGACTTGGGGCTGGGACAGGGAGGGTGCATGCACCGAGCGTGGTAGGTCTCTGCAGAGGTTGGTTATTCCAAGCCATGGAATTTTGGGCTGCCGGGCTGGGCTGGAGTCAGGAAGAGCATGGGAAGGAGTTAAATTTGTGTTGTCTTTAAAAAAGCCAGGAGGAGGGGGTAGGTGCTGGCTATAAATACCTCCAAGGTGGCAGTGCTAATGAAGGGAGGGAATTGTGAGCAGCCCCTCGGAGAGGAGGGCCAGCAGCAGCGGTGGCTCCGAGGGCCCGGGGGAGGGACGCGGTTTTTAGGCTAGGCGGTGTTTTTAGGAGAGCCCTCTTAGAGGTGACTGCGGCCGAGTGCTGGCGCCGGCCTCTACAGGTGGGACAGCTTCGTGCTGTGACCCCTCTGAGCCCGGCCCGGCCGCGTGCCCTGGGTTTCCCACATGCGTGAGCATCGGGGACCAAAGCAAAGCATCTTCCTTTGGTGGAGGTGATGCCCTGGGGCTGCAGCTGGGCTGGCTCTGCCCCGCTCCAGCTGTGCTTTGGCACTTCTCTGGGGTGCAGCGGGTGGTCCCTCCTTTTGGGGCACTCTGACGAGCATCCGGGAGTGGGGCTGGGCTCCTGAGGGATGCTTGAGGCTCCCTGCCTGTGCCCAGCAGCAGCTCAGGGGTCTTAAGCCCTCGCTGCCTGCTTGGCCTCCCAGAGCCCCTGGCTCCGTGTGCAGGGTGCTGCTTTTGGGTAGGAGGTGACCCCAGCCCTCCGCTCCCCCGGCCCCGCCACGGTGACATCTCCACGCTGGTCCCTGCAAGCTGGAACCAGATGGGAGAGGACACCTGGGCAGCGGGAAATGAGGGATGGTGAAGGGGGAAAGCAAGGGATGATGGAAGGGAGCGGAGCAAGCAAGGGAGCAAAGTGTGGGGAGAAAGCAAGGTCTGATCCTTGCTGAGGTTTATTAAAGTTTAACAGAAAAGAAACCCTGGTTTGCGTGGAGGGGACCAGCTATTTTTAGCCATGGGTAGGATGTCAGCTCTGAAAATAGCCTGCTACCAGATCCTAATGAAATCCTCTCTCTTTGGCTCTCACCCGGAGCGAGTTTGGAGGGGGAGGATCGCTGTCACACCCGCAGCCGAGGAGCTCCTGACATTCACAATGACTCGCCTTATTTTTTATTTTTTTTTTTCCCTTCCCGCTCCGGTTTCTCCTATTCTTCGCCGGCTCTGCCTTACGCTGAGCAGAGGAGTCACCAGCCAAAAAAGTGAATGCGGGGGTGGTGCTGCTTAGCTACGGCCAAATCCCAGGCAACATGTGACCAGATTGGCAATTTAATACCAAGCCTTTCTCCCCTGCACAGCGCGCGCTCAAGTTAAAGTGACATTGAAACGGGAGCTCAAAGTGCTAAAGGCAAAGAAATTGAGGGGAGCTGCTTCCCCCCTGGCCTCCTGCCTCCATCCCTGGGGAGTGAGTTTTGCTCAGCGGGGCATGAGATGGCTTGGACTGGAGTGGGAAGGTTGGTACCCAGGCGAGGGAGGATGCTCGGGTCGGGTACCTGGGCTTGGAGGGGAACAAGAGGTGGAAGATCTGCTGCTGGGTGCATAGACCAGCTGATCTGCGGAGAGCTGAGTACCCCTGGGCATCTGCAGGAGGGATACCTGATACATGTGGGGGAGCTCAGTCTGGGACCTCTGGAAAGCCTGAAGAAGACCTGAAACAGTGGGTGATGACTGATCCTAGAAAAGATCAGGATGTTGGAGAAGCATCATGGGGAGCGTGGGGCATAGAAGCCAGGGCGAGTGGTGGCCCTGAGGACTTGGGGACAGAAGAGACAGTTGTGGGAGCATCACGTCCCCATCAAGCCAGGGGTTGAAGGTGCCATACAGACACAGGTTGGCAAGAGGGACCGGTRCTCCATGGGCTTTCTGGGGACATTCAGGGTCTGGAGGGTGCAAACCCTTTGTTACTTGATTCCCTGGTGGGTGTAGCAATAGGTTTTGGGTGGGGAAATACACATCTCCCACCCATGGTGCCCCACACAGACCTCAAGCTTTGGCTCACCGAAGRCAGCCTGTTCCTCATGGGAAGGAGAAGCCTTCACCTGCCAAAGGAAGGACCTCATGCAGCCAGCCGGCTGATACGGCGTGAGGGATCCAGCTCCAGAGCTGGCTGCCTGTCCTGCAGGCAGAACGCGTGCCCAGGCATCTGCCAGTCCTTCCAGGAGCTGGAAGATGGAGTTGACAATTTCCCAGCGAGGAAATGCTTGTATTGACAGGCTCCCCAACATCTCCATAACCAATGCACCGTCCGGCTTTACACACCCTGCTCAGGTTCCCGAGGAGCTCAGGGCTGGGCTCTGTGTTGTACGTTTGGAGCCACACTTGCTGCTTGAGTCACGTCTTTGTTCTGGTTTCTCTCCTGGGAGGGTGATGTGGATTTGGGTAGGGGACCTCCCGGGGATAAACACGTTTTCTATAGAAGAAGAGCTGCCGTGGAAGCACAGGGAGCCCGTCGATGCACTGGGATACCCTGAGCTTTGCTCAGTGCTTGTCACTATACGCAATGGGACATGGAGAAAAAAAAATACATCTGCTTTTCGGTTCACCCTCTGGGTGCTGGGTTACCAGCTCAGCCGGGGTGCTGCCGCGCTCAGCCCTTGTGCTGGATGCTGTCCCCCGAGACGGCACCTCCTGCCTCGCCGCCGCGGCGTGGGGACAGAGCCATCTGCATCAATGAGTCAGCAGGACCCACTTAACACTTCTCCAGCAGGATCTACTCCTCCTGACAGAATGGGCAGCTTCTGGCAAGCTCCGTCAGCGTGTTACAATCCCAGCTCATTAAAGGGACGCATCCTGAGCTCTTTATTGATGTTTTATGCTGCCTGGCTCCATCTTCAGAGAAAAACTCACATTGCAGTCAATGACTACACCTCCGTGGTGCTGCAGGCTGAGTAAGGAGCTCAGGATCTGGCTCGCATGGCGGGTTGGGCTCAGCTCTGATTGCTACGAAGCTGCATCGCTGCAGGCACTGGGGTTTTACACCAAAGCAGCCAAGAGACGTCTCGGGGCCAGGATCCCCGTAGGGCTTTTTCTTTCCAGGGACTGGGGAAGGTTCAAAAGGAAAATGCAAGGAAGGGGTTGCTTTTTTCTTCTTGCTTGCTTATTCCTCTTTGCTGGGCAAAGGAACTGAGGGATATGGAAAGGAAATGATGTTTTCTTTCCCCCAGTGCTGCCATCTGTTCAGCTTGAGGCCGGTGGGGTGGATGTACCTGGCCTCCTCTTTACCAAAGCGCATGTTGGGAGCCACATGTCCCTCCACCTTAGGAGAATCGCAGCCTTTTAGTAAGTTCCCCAGCACTTGCTGTTGCTTCTAAAAAGCTTGTGGCACTGTCTGGCTTCAAGT
Organism: Oceanodroma leucorhoa; assembly: GCA_030449065.1. Taxonomy (NCBI): domain Eukaryota; kingdom Metazoa; phylum Chordata; class Aves; order Procellariiformes; genus Oceanodroma; species Oceanodroma leucorhoa. The sequence continues at coordinate 11,401,450 of JASVER010000011.1, forward strand.
GGCTTTTACATAATACAGACTGTCAGGCTAGATGAACACCATGGTCCCTTCTGGCCCTAAAATCTGTGAATCTAAAAATTAGAGGGCACCAGCACCTCATTGTTTCTGACTGATTTAATCAGGGGAATCGCATGTTCTCTTTATCCTCTCCTTTTTTTTCTCCCCGCCCCCCACCCCGCATCATCTTTAACTGAAGATGAATTTGCCCTCCCCCTGTGCCTAAGCTTGGCTAATAGCATCAGAAGAGATCAGACATCTTCAGCCTTGCTCTGGGATATTCTCCTCTCCGCTGCCGGCTTCCGGACTGATTCACAGCGGTTAATTGTTGGGCTGTCTGCACAGGCAGGGCCAGAGGTGGTCAGCCTCGGAGGCGGCTGGACAACGTGCCTAGAAAACAGTGCCGAGCTCTCTGGTAGTTTTAAAATTGCAGCTAGGTACTTCAGGCTCCAGATYTAGCTCTTTTGGTTTTGTGAACATGTGTCTGTATCTAGAGAAACACTTTTTGAGGAGGGGAAGGAAAGCGAGTAACTCCCCACCTTTTTTGCGGTGTTGKGGATGTGCAGGGGGAGTGGAAAGAGAAAAGCAGGGAGGAATTGCTGGTGACCTGCGGGGATTGCCAGAGACGAGGGGTCCCCCAAGGCAGAGATCCGCAACAGGCCCTGAGGACTTGCCGAGCGGGCTCGACTGGAGTTGGGAACACGGGGATGCGCTGCTGCCACCTCAGTGCCCATATCCCGGTGCTATCAGCTGTCCCAGGCAGGAGATGTGCTGACAGCCTCTAAAATAAGGGCAGAGGGTGGGACTCCTGGGAGCTGCRTCTCTCCCTGTCCCTTTGGACAGGACCTCAGGGGTGTTCGAGGGGTTAAAAGGTGGCAGATTCAAACTGGAAGGAGGAGTGAAACCAATTCAAAAGACCAGTTAAGAGGAGCTGGGAGCAGTTGCAGGTAGTGGCTGAGAAGGGGCAGAGGCAGTGGTGCATGGGGCACAGCATGAGCTGTCACAGCTCTGCGGGAGGGATGTTAAATCCTCCGTTCGGGGGCAGCCGCTCACTCCCACTGACACGGGGAGAGATTATCAGAAATCTAAGGGAGTCTCACACCTTCCTCTGACACGGCTCATATCATGGCTGTGCACCGTCAGGGGACCACATCCCTCTTCCAACAGCCAAAAACCCTCCGAAAACCTGCCGGAGGCTCTGTCCCAGACCCTTCCTTTGGGAGCGGCTCTAAACTTTTCTGCTTTGCAAATGCATTTGGGTTCCCAGCCCTCCTCTTCAGAGGTGCTGCGGTCAATAACTCACCAGGAGGCTGCTATTCTCCTTCCACTTCCCACCCTCCCACTTGTCTCCGTATCTCTGCATTCATGCCTTTTTGGCCCTCCCTCGGCAGCGGGTGAGGAATAAAGCAGCGCTGGCTGAGCACGACGCAGGCTGCGCTAGGGATGCTGTGAGCCAGCGGAGGGAAGCCTGAATCACCGGCACCTCAAGGTGGGAGTGATAGATTCGGGCTGGGAGAAAGGGAGGACATCACACATGCTTTTAGGAGTCAGGTGCTCACAGCCGGCTGGCAGTCGCTGGGAATTGGGCAACTCAGATCCTTTCTGCGCCTTTAAAGACGGAGCTGAGAGCGATGTGGAGAAGAGGAGGGGCTCGTGGGAGCGCAGAGAGATGCAGTGTTAAGGCTCCGAGCTGTAGCCAAGGCTGAGGGATGCTGTCAGGGACTCGTTCCTCTTGGAGAAACTCCTCCTGGCGGAGCATCTCTGGTGGGATCCTATGGAGATGGAGAAACGCTTAGCCAAGGAATGCCTAAAAATGAGCCTGGAAAGGCTCAGCTGGGTACTGTGCGGGGAGAGTAGAGTCACTGGCCCCTGCTGGGGAGGACTCCAGTGCTTCTGCTGGCATCACCTGGGAGGGAGCCACTGAGGTCAGTGGGATCATCCCTGTTTATGCCCGTCTGTTAGGGCAACAAGCAGCAGAGCTGGTTTTGTCACCCTTATTCAGGCTCCTTCTCTTCCSTTTCTCCCCCAGCCTGCTCCCACGCACCCAGACCCTGCACTGCCCATCGGCAGCAAACACCGGCAGTGCACGGCCAAGCCTCGGATAGCTACCCGCCCCGGGGCAGCGGGTTCCCGTGCTGCTAGGGACTTGGCTGGGATGGTTGAGGGCTTGATGGCTTCAGCTTCACTTCTTGGAGACAGGTTCTCAGCCCTCCYTGAGCTGGTAATGTTGCTTTGCTCATCCAGCGAACATTACCAGAAAGGATGGGTGACCAACCTGGAAGGGTTGAGAGGAATAAAGTGRGGGTGGGAGCTCTGGTGGGGTCCATCGCCAATGTCCAGTATCATCAAGGAGAGGCTTTGTGTCTTTGGGATTGTCAAACCAGGTCCAATTTATTTATAAATGGGGCCGAGGGGTATCACAGGGCTCCTTGGTGCTCCTGAGCAGTGGTTGTTGCCTTAGAGAAAGCAGCACAAGGAGGGAGCGCACAGCGGCTCAGGGAAATGTCTGGGACAGAAGGTCCAGGTCCTGTTTGGCCTTGAATCTAAGGTTTTTGTTTCTGGGAGAGTGGGATGTGTGTGGACTGAAAAAGCCCTTTCCTCTCTGCCCTGAGCTTCTATTAGAGGAGCTAATTCAGGTATGAGTTCAGATTTTTTGGTGGTGTCAGGGCTGGACGGCACCTGGGCTCCTATTGATGCCTCCTGAGATGCGCAGGAAGAGGCGAGCTGGCCAGGCGCGTGAGAGGGGAGAAGGTGACTGCGCCCATTTCACAGCGCTTTACAGACCAAGCGATTCGCCCAAGGTGACAGAGCCCGATAGTCGATACCGGCCCTTTGCAGCCAAAACTGCCTCGCTCGCGACACAACCTCGCTCGCGACACAACCTGCCCGCGGTGTCAGACCAAACCGAACCCACCCTGCGCCGCCGGGATTGCGTGATACCCGTGACGCCGAGGCAGCGCGGACCCTGCAGCCGGGGCCAGCAGTGTGGCCACCGCGGACATCCCCAGGGGGGACGATGGGCTGGGGGGCGGCGGGGCCCCGGGGCGGGCTGTCCCGGTGGGCGCAGGGGGGGAAGCGGAGCCCGAGGCAGACGGAAATGTTTAAATAGTGCCTGCTGCATCCCGCAGCCTCGGCGCTGCCCTCGGCTCCGTTGCAGTCATTATCTGGGGAGCGGATGYCCAGGGCTCTATGGGGACCGCTAATGGGCCGATTCAATTTCAGCTGGATGACGCCACTTAGGTAAGCATTAAGAGCTCCAGCTCCGGGAAGGCAAGCGGCAGAGAGAGGGAGAGAGAGAGATGCTAACGGGCAGCAATAAATCCCTCCCTCCCTCCCATCCTCCACGCTGCCCCCATTCACAAGGAGCGCCGGGGACGCGCCTGCATTCACAAACCGGAGCCGGGCAGCCCTCCCGGGCTCTCCCCCGCTGCCCCCGCGGGCGGCCCGGCCCGGCCCCGCTCCCGCTCCCCGGGGCGCGGAGCACGGCCCGGTTGCGGGGCCGGGCGGGCGGGCGCTGCCCCGCATCCATGCCCTAGGCAGCCCCGCTCCGGGCCGGCCGGTGCCCCGGGGCTGGCCCCGGCCGGGCTGGGCGCTCGGCGGGCGGATGGACCGGAGGAGGCGGCGGCGGCGGGGTGAGTCCGCCCGGCGCGCTTGCGGGACGGTGAGGGGACACGCGTGGGCTGCGGGACGGCGAGGGGACACGCGTGGGGTGTGCGCGGCGGGGCTGGGCACGGGTGGGCTGCACGGGCAGCGGGGCCGCGGGACGCCGCGGTGTGCGCGGCGTGGGGGTGTGTGTAGACACGCGTGGGCTGTTTGCCGAGGGGAGCGGGGTCCCTGGGCGCGCGTGGGCTGTTTGCCGAAGGGACGGGGGTCCCTGGACGTGCACGGGCTGTGAGCGTGCAATGAAGCTGGGGTTCCTGGGCACGCGCGTGCAATGRGGATGGGGGTCCTGGACACGCGTGGGGTGCACGCGGTGGGGCTGGGGGCTAGGTGTGGGTCAGTCACAGCGTGGCTTGTGTGCACAGCGGGGCTGGGTCGTYCTGAACACGAACGGGCTGCATGCAGGGCGGTGCTCGGAGGTCCTGGAAATGCGTGGGCTGTGTGCACGGTGGGGCTGGGGGCTGSGGGCTGGATCCGGATCCGAGCCACGCGTGGGCTGTGTTGCACGGAGGGCTGGGGGAATCAGTACACGGCGGGGMTGTGCACGGGGGCTGCAGCCCGGATCCGGGCCACGCGTGGGCTGTGTGCAGAGMGGGGCTGGGGGATCTGCCTGCCGCCACCGCCCCGCTCCACCCCGCAGCAYCCGGGACAGGGTGAGGGGGTCCCTCCGGAGGGAAAAAGCCCTTTCCTCCCACTTGGGCGCCCTGTGCAGCTCGTCCCCGGCTTACAGCCACCTCCAGCCTGTAAATCATTTGCTTTTACAATCCCTCCTCTGGCCCATTATCACACGAACTTTATATGTTTGGGGCTGCTGGCGACCATAAAGCTCGCCCCGTTTCCGGGGCTGGCATGCCTGCCCCGCAGGCAGGGTGTGAGGAGGAGGARGAGGAGGCTGGGGACACGCTGCCCCGGTCCCCCCCAGGACGGGCAGGTAGGCAGGGAGGGGTGCAGCAGTGCCTTGGGGATGGTCGGACCAGTGGGGCCGGGATATGGACTGGTTGCAGCCCCGGGATCGGGCTGGAGCAGGGAGGGCTGGGAGCAAGTGGGGGGCACTGGGCTCCCGTGGGTGGGGGGTGTAGGAGCGGGGTCCCAGCTCCGGTCATTCAGTCCCTCTTCCCCTCATCCTGCTGGACTGGAGGACCCACACATCCTCTGGCTCAYATCCCCTTGGGTCCCAGAGGGACCTTTGCCTCCCCCCGCCAGCAAGGCTGGGTCCATGTCTAACCCCTACGCCTGGGGATCGYAGATCCAGGAGCATTCAGGCCCCAGTTCAGTGCTGGGGGTCATCCCAGGACCTGTCTTGCCCGGGATGCTGTGTCCAAGCCCTGGATCCAGATCCTAAGTGTCCAGGTTGCAACACACTGCATGGCCCGATTGCCAGCTCCTCTCTCTGCCTGATGTCCCCAAGGCTCTGTTCCTCCTCGCAGCGTCACCCCTGCATCTCCCCCTAAGCATGGCTGACGGGTCTCCTCGTGTCTCCTGAGCTCCAGGTCTTGCACAGAGGATTGGGTGTAGCTGTACTGGCTCTGCCCTTTGGCTGCTCTTTAYCTCCCAGTTCCACTGCCTCCATCGCAGTGGGACCCTCCACTGCCTCGGTCTCTCCCTTTGGGTCACACCTTGGTTCAAGCCCCACACGGGAACCCCACGGGAGTCTTGCTGGCTGAGTCCTAATGCCCAAGTACTGCCAAATCCCATTGCACAGGTTAGAGGGGATGGACACCCAGATGTGAGCAGCTCCTCCCCGGGTGTAAATCAGCATCGTCCCTGAGCGATCTGGGTCATGAGGGAYGTGGGAACCCACTGAGGCTGCTCTCTGCTCCCCTCTGCATGGTCCTAGCTGCAGGCTGAGGTGTGTCATATCTCTTCAGGGGTCCAGAGGGCTTCAGGTCACCAGCCTGTGCTTTAGCAAGACATTCCCAGGTGAGGAACTCAGTGGCAGCAGGTAATAGCTCACAAGAGGGTGTTTTGCCTCTGTGGCCCATTCTCATCCTGGCAGCGTGCTCACAAAACCTTCCCTGGGTCAGCTGTGCCCTCCTAATTCACCTTGATATTTCTGTTAAACAAATCAGTGTCCAAATCAATTGTGGGTGTCCTGGGAGAGGGACTCATTCGCTGTCTGCGTCTCCCTGGACGGGGTGAGCATTTCGCTTGAGATCACATGGAGGGGGTGGCAGGTGGGCTCCATGCGCAGGAAAAACCCAAATCTAAGCAGATCAGTTGCCTTTTCTTTCCGGGGAGGGGGATGGGAGAGACCAGATCTTGCTTGAACAGTCAAAGTAAGTTGCCTTTGCTTTTCGCTGCTCTTCAAGGTCAGCCTAGCTAATGAAAATCAATCTTCCCTCTGCCTCTCTCTGCTGCATGAGCAGATTCTACCTGTGGCCCCTCACCTACTTGAAAGCCTCTGCTGCTGGCAGCCGCCTGCCCTGCTGACCATGTGCAACGCCAGTGGGGAGCTTCCTATTGAAACAGAGTCTTCCTGCGGGCCCGGGCACCGTGACAATATCTGTGTCACTGAGGGATCACTCATTTAATCTGCCAGAGAAGAATGGCTTTGTCCCGGGGAAGTTGGCTGTGCACGGAAAGCACGTATCCGATACTGAAATCTGGGGCTGGAAGTGCTGGGGGAAAGCTCTTTGCTGGGGTCTGGCATGCAATGAATGGCTTCCGTCCTCTGTGCGCTCTTGGGCAGCTCCGTTTTGCAGGCAGCAGAAGTGGGAAGTTTCTTTCTCCCTCCCTCCTAAGGGCCAAGACCTGGCTCTGTTGCAGACCCACTCCTGCCTGCCCCCTCTCCTCACCCAGCCCCAGCCCCACGGAGGTTTCGCCCAGATGGCAGTGGCAAGATCTGGCAGCCCGAGGTTTTGGCAATGGTGCCAATGCCATGAGGTCAAACCTGCCGGGTGGGGGGAGTTGTGGGACACGGGGGTCCTCCCTGCCCCAGCCCACAGCCCTCGGATGGTCCTGACCTTCCCGCTGGATAACGCAGGCGCCGCTGCCAGTGCTGCAGACTCGGGAAGTGCCGTTTCCTGAAAACAACAGCAAACAGCATGGCAGCCTYGGTGCAAGGAGCAAGACGGGGCTTGCCGTCTCTGAAGTCTGCTTTCCCTGCTTCACCTGTGTTTGTGCCAGGGTCAAAGGGAAACCTGCCCTTCTCGGGGTTGGTGACGGGGGTACATTGGTTCCTGGGCTGTCGCTGGGTTGCGCACGGGAAAATGGGATGCTGCAGTGGGAGCTGCCAGGACTTGGGGAGTCTGTGGGCTTGGCCTGTCCCTGGCCAAGTGTGTGTCTCATTAGTTGCAATTTGTTGCTGATGCTGCCTGAAATTAAATGTGTTCAGATCCCCTCCATCCCCGTGCCCCTGGTGTGTACAGGGTATGGCACCGGGCAGCTGCTCRGGGTGTGCTGGGAAGCCCCAAACCAGAGTCTCCTGCTCTGGAGGAGATGCCGTTCCCAGTTCTGTCACTGGCTCTGGATAAGTCACAGCTTCAAGTTACCCCTCCTCTGGAGAGGGCTGGCACTTTCCCCTGGGGAAGGAGAGGGAGGACAGATGGGGTTCATCAGTGCTGGCAAGGGGTGGGAAATCCTCTGGAAGAACACAGAAAGCTCAAAAACATGGGGAGATGCTGTGCTCCCCTGTTTCAAAGGACAGATTTTACAGCCCTTGCCTTTTGGACATGTCCAGCCTAAGTCTCCCCAGGCACAGAAGTACATTCAGTCTGGTTGTTGGAAATAACTTCATTGGGAGTTCCCCAGCCAGTCTTTGCTTCCTGGTTTGCATGGATGGATCCATTATAAAATGTAACACAGATGTTTTCTCTGTCTTCCTGCCCCATCCTTTAGGATTTTTAGATGTGCCCTGATGCCGCAGGGTCTCCTCGCTCCTGGAAATGCAGCTCTCTTCCAGTGTGGCTGAACTCAGTTGTGACGAGACGATGGACCCACCCGCTGAGGACTTCCAGCAGGTCCTGTCCATTGACCAAATCCGCTCCATCCGTGCCAGCAACAACTACGTGGAGAGACCGGCTGCCTGCTTCCAGCAAGCCCGCTCCAACCCATCCCTGTCCCAGCCACCACACAAGCAAGAGTGGTCCCAGGACCGCCTGGTGTCTTCCACCTTCCAGGACCTGCACCGCAGCCATAGCCAACAGCACCAGATGCCACCTTTGCAGCAACACATGAGCCATTCCAGCACGGCCAGCTCCGTCTCCCAAAGCACCACCGCCTCCGACCAGCGCCTCCTGAGCAGCCTCACACCCTCCCACTCCGGGCACTCCCTCATCCGGACGCAGCCCCGGGCCGGCGAGCTGAAACCGGAGGAGTCGCCGCTGAAGGGGGTGGCGGAGAAGCCCACCCTCCACACCGGCCACCTCTTCATCTGCGAGGAGTGCGGGCGATGCAAGTGCGCCCGCTGCACGGCCGCCCGCAGCCTGCCCTCCTGCTGGCTCTGCAACCAGCGCTGCCTCTGCTCCCCCGAGAGCCTCCTCGACTACGGGACTTGCCTCTGCTGCGTCAAGGGTCTCTTCTACCATTGCTCCACCGACGACGAGGACACCTGCGCTGACGACCCCTGCTCCTGCGGGCCGGGGTCCTGCTGTGCCCGCTGGGCTGCCATGAGCTTCCTCTCTCTCCTCATGCCCTGCCTCTGCTGCTACTTTCCTACCCTGGGGTGCCTCAAACTTTGCCAGCGGGGTTATGACGGCCTGAAACGACCCGGCTGCCGCTGCCAGAGCCACACCAATACGGTCTGCAGAAAGATCTCTTCCTCCAGCGGCACACCTTTCCCCAAGACACTGGATAAGCCGGTATGACCCTCCCGGGGAGGAGAAGCAGGCTTTACTCCTCTTCCTCCTCCTCCTCCTCCTCCTCGTCCTCTCCCCTCCATCTCCCTCCTCTTTTGGCTCGCTCCGCTCTACAGCACTCCCCCCTACCCACCATCACCTCCCAGGAATGAGACGGGTGAACTGGGGGTCCCCCAGCCTCTGGGAGCACGAAGGCGGCTGGGTGGTCAGGGAAGCTGGCACCAAGCTGTGGGAAACGGTGGTTTTGCACACACGGGTGAAGGACCAGGAGAGGCAGAGAGAGCTGCGGGTGCCCTCCCTGGCCGTGCCCTGCGGGGAAGGGCAACCCAGGGGGTCCTCGGAACTCTGCTTTTGGAGCGTTTTAGGAGCTGCCGCTGCCCCGTGGTGTGGTCCTTCCCAATGGGTGCAAGAGTCCTCCAGCAGCCAGACCTCCGTCTCTCTCTCTTTATCTCTCTCCAGCACTTTTCGTGGGTGGCCTGTCTCCTCCCACGTGGCCATAGGTCCTCTTTCCCCAAGGGGCTGGGGTGCCGTGGGGTCCCACCGGTGGCAGTGGCTTCCCTCCAGGCTTGGAAGCCACTGGGAGAAGCAAACGAGCTTCAAAATGAGGTGGCATCATATTTTTCTGTCTCAAAGAGGAAGGGAAGGTGTGGGAAGCTTTAGAAACCTTCTGGCAGGGGAAGGAGCTATCGGAGGCAGCCCAGCCCACTCGCTTCTGCCCGACTGCAGCGAGGGAAAGGTACCCTCTGGGATTTGGCTGAGAACAAGAAGCTGGTTTGAAATTGCCATTCATTTCTCAATGCCTTGAGGGGCTGCCTCCAGAGCACAAACCCTGGCAGGATGGGAGCTGCCGCCCAGCTCCATCCCACCACTGAGCAGATGCTACAGGCACCGGCTCCGTGCTCGAGCCCTGAGAGCCCCGATCTGGTACCTTCCACCAGCACTGAATTAACTTTAAAAAAACATACCCGAAACCCAACTGTCAACAGCTGCCGCTCACGCTGCTCTCCCTGACAATTAACAGCAGTCCGGGGGTCTCCCCGGCGGGGACTTCTGCAACTCCTGCTTTGGGCTGGAGGGAAACAGAGAGCAAAAGGGAGTGTCGAAAGATGGGACCCCAACCTTCTCTCCCTGCAGAAGTTGCCTTTGAGCCCTCACCTTGCTTTCCTTGGCCCACCGGTGCGTCACACCAACACCAGCCTTGCGCTGGCAGGCAAACCCTGCTGGCACTGCTGAGGGCATTCTGCAACGGCGGCTGCCTGCGGCAAACTGGAGATGGGTCTGAACCAAGCCCTGGGGCTGGGCCGTCTGCAGACCAGAAGGAAACCTGAATCGGGGTCAGTGCTTCATGGTTTACTTGCTGTGATGATGATAAGCCCAACCCGTTGCTGCAGCTGGGGGGAGCTCCTCCTGGTCCTGGGCTCAGCCCCATCTCCGCTTGCAAACGCGTGGTGCCAGCTCTCAGTTGTGACGCCGCTGACATCGGCCCATTGGTCAGGGGAGTTTGGAGCTGGGATGATGTCCCAGTGCTCGGCTCTGCCTGCCTGTCCCTCCTCCGAGGTGTGTGAGTGCAGAGGGAAGCGAATGGTTGCCCTGGAGAAATATATGCAACATGTCCCTTGGCTTCCTCCAAGACCCTGCCATCCAGGGCTCATYCGTCGCCTTCCTTCAGTCACCTCTTTACGTAGAGTTCTGTGGATCTATTTTTGTATATATAAATATAACGTTAGGATGGCTAGGTCTATTACTAATAATATTCATGATACTGCTGTGAATGGTGCCAGATGCAAGGTTTGGCTTCCTGGTACACTTGCACATGCTGGAAGATGATTTCCCAGTCTGTTTATTGCTAATCCTAGACCTTTAGTTCCTAGGTAGTCGGGAGAGGGGGAAAGGGAGGTTTACAGATTGTCCTGAGGGAGATCTGCTTTGCAAAGAGAGGGTAGGATTTAGTGCTGGCTGTGGGGTGAGGCAGAAGGTAGACTCTCACGATGGGATTCCTCTTTCCGTACATTTGCTGTCTAAAAATTGCGGCTGATCCAAGCTCCCTCTGTTGCAGAGAAAAGTGGTTCCAGAGAGTGATTCATCCCACTTGAAAACATTATTCATTAAATTATGTTCTGGCGGTGCCTGTCTCCCTTGACCCAAATGGGACCCAAACATTGAACTCGCGGTTCCCTGTGGGAGGGGAGATGAATCCCGTCCCTGGTGTGAAGTTTGTGCCTGGGGCATGTTACGGACATGACCGAAATCCTCACCCTGATTTCACCTGGAGCCTGAGGGAAGATGTTGAAAGATGCTTCCTCTGGCCAAAGATGGAGAGCCCACTTCCATAAGCTGTGGGGGATTCAGGACGATGCGCTGGGTTACAGTGAGGAGCTCCTGGCATTAAGAAGGGACAGGGCCACGTCTGTGCAGTTTGCACATCCTCTGAGGCCAGCCCTGGACTCTGAAATCGTTTGGGTTTTAAGGCAATGTCCTTCTCAGAGGATGCCCTGTAGGTGTGTGTACCCCCATAAGATCAGTCCATGTCTCTGTGGCAGCAGTTATAAAATATATTGCAAACATATTTATCCATATGCCAATAATTGCTTGGCTCCCTCCTTCCAAGCGATGTTTGGGGCAGAGACTTCCACCAAGAGGCACCCTTCCTTTTGAACGCTCAGTTCACTTTTCTATTGGTGCTGATTAAACTCCTTCTTCCTAAAAAATGTCAAACTTTTTTTAGGGAAAAAAGGTCCCTTTTTCACTGAGGATTTGAGGAACCGTCTCACTTGAATGAGAATGTGAAATAGTTCATTGAAACTTTTTAAAGAAAACTAATGAACAGAATTTTCCAACTTGCTCTACTTTGATTTTTTTTCTCCTCCTTTTTAAATGGATCCTACTTGTAAATTTAGTTACCACCTCTGTATCTTTGCAATTCATTGCTTCCTCTCCTGATGGTGGAATGACTCAACATGTGAAGCTTCACCATTTTCACGGCCTCCGAAGTCATGCAAGCAGGGGGTGACCTCCCCCAGGTGCTGGATCTGTAGGATGAGAAGATGGCTGTCCACATATCAGCTCCCCAGAGCCAGTTTTGCTTGGCATCAGCATGGCGAGGCGGAGCCCTGCACTACTATTGCAGCATATTTACCTTCGGTAATTGGTAGGAGGCCAGAACGCCTGCCAGTAGCCTTCTGCCTAATGGGATTTTTCTGGGTCAGTGCGGAAGTCCCATTTCTACCAGGGAATCGTGCCATAGCCTGGGTGCAGGGCTGAGGAGTCCAGCCAGGTCTCTTGAATGTCTCATCTCCAAGAAATGACAAACCTGCGAGATGTATTTTATGAAATATGGGACGCATAGAAGGGAATTGGAGAGGAGGAGAGCCCCAGATGGGCACTGAGGGCTGTCAGAGCAGTGCAGGGCTTTGGTTTGACTGTGTGGAGGGCAAAATGCAAAGCCACAACTTGCAGTTGCATGGGCTAGAGAATTTTAGAGCTGTTGGCCCTTACACTGCTTGTAGGGGCAGGAGGCTTCACGTGGGGTTACTGCTTCCCAGTCCCTCTGGGGGAGCCTCAGCCAGCTCCCATTCCTTGCTCTCAGCAGAAAGGACAGGTTGGGATTTGCCAAAAGCTCTCCAAGGAGGCCAGGTCTGGTTCACTGAGCTCATCTGGTGTCAGGAAGGCTGTGGGTAGCCTCTGATCGTGTTTTTTCCTGAGCTTTTCCTAACATCTTCAGACCAGATCCATCCTGCTCCCTCCCCATCTCCGGCTGCCAGATAGTTTGGTTTCCCTGCAGAGAGGACTCCAATTTTGGTTGGGGTTGTGAGCCCCTTTCCTGCCCCACCCTGTAATGAGTCAGATAACATCTGCTCCAGATGTTTGTTTGCAGCTGCTTGTCCTGGCAGTTTGGGTTTCTCTCTGTCCTGACGTGTCTTTTTTGGTTTTCTTATGGGAGAGTCACATGTTGAGTCCTCTGTTTTCCCTGCGCCCCTGTGATTTGACAAGGATGGATCCACTTTGCGAGGGAACATTTCTCCGCGTTGTGTGTCTCTACCGGTTGTGGGCTCCTTTGCCAGGAAAATGTGCAGGGCTGTAGGGCAGATTTAGACAGGGAAAGAGAGACTTGGGTGCCAAAGGAGCAGGAGGCAGGAGCTACTGAGCAGGACCTGAGCTCCCCCTGCTCTGCTCCCCATGCAGAAGCCTCCTCTTCCCACCCAAACCTCCAAAGCTCTATCCACGCAAGAGCTCCTGCTGGTGCTTGCTTTCTCCAAACCTTCCCTTGGTCCCGCTCCTCTCCTCCCCTGCTGGCAAACATGTGATCAGTCCCAGTGCTGGTGAGGAGGGGTCACTGGGGACCAAGGTGGAGTCTCCCTCCCATCCCAGCTCCCCAACCCTCCTAGTGGAAGGGCAGAAGTGGTCCTTGGGCTGCTCTCCATCCCTGAGAAACAGCAGTGCCAGCCAAGTACCTCAAAGAATAGGGGGGAAGCTCTTCGGGGCTCTACTCTCAGATTCCCATAAAATCCCATGGTGTTTGCTCTTCCCCATCCCCATGTGTGAACCCAAAGACTGGCGGGCAAGTGTCATCGACCAAAAGATGCCAAAGCACAGAATAACCGTTTATGAACGGCTGCTTTAGTGCAATAGAGGGATGAGCAGAGGGGTGAGAGGAGCTGCTGCAAGGTTTGCATGACTGGACTGCACAGGGAAGGGGCACACCATGCCTCAAACTTACTGTTTCCAGCACCCGCTTTTTTAGTTTGCTCTCTGTCTCTGGCCCTTGGGTGTTTCGAGGCTGGAGAAAGCTGGGAGGTCTTCAGCTATTGGAAGGTCTAACCTTTTGTGATCAGCATGTGAGAAAAATAGATGAGGGAGGTACCCCCACCCCAAAGCCCATTCTTGGTCTTTAGTAGGATCCGGTTCAGGCTTGTCTCCTTCAAGGAGCCCACGGAGCCCAGACCTCGGGATGCTTGCAGCAGCTGGAGGCTGCTGGTCAGCATCTGCTCCACGTGGGCCAAACCAGAGCTGTGATCTCCTTGGGCTCAGTCTGCTTCGGGGTATTTCTCAGTGAGCACCGGGATCTCTTGCAAACTCTTTCTCTCAGAGTGCAGGTTGGGAGCTTGTGCAGGTGTGATCTGTTGTCCTGCTCGGGGTGATGTTGCAGAAGAATCCCCCGAGGGCATAAGCCAGGGAGGCTGAACAGTCCCCTTGCAGGGGGCCTGCAAGCAGGAGGGACGTTGGATGGATGGGAAGAGATCACACGCCTCCGTGGGGCAGAGTGGATGTGTGAGCGCCGGGCGAGGGGAAGCAGTGTGAGGTCTCTCGCTGGGTCTCTCTCCTGCTGCACCTTCCTGCAGCACCTCAAAGGGCTTCAGCATGAGCAGGACCAAACCCACCCCGGTGAGCTGGCCTGGGCATTGGGAGAGGAGGTTTCTCACACCCTCTGTCCCAACAGCAGCATCAGCCGAGAGGTGTGTGGTCATCCTGGAGCTGGCACAGCCAGTCCCCGCCTTGCCCGTGCTACCGCTCTGCCCCGGCGGAGCCCCTTTCCCCCTTCCCCTCCCTTTCCCCTCTGCCCATCCTTTCCCAGCGGTTCCCTCAGGCCTTTGCGATGCTCTGCGGACAGGCAGCGGCTGCCGCAGCCTCCTGCCTCCCCGGGTGTCCTCAGCACAAAGTTCTCCTTAGAAGGTGGATCACCCTTGGCTTCAAAGGAGAGTCTCGTACCAAGAACCGAAGCCTCTAATTCTCTGTTTAATTGGTACAAAGGCATTCTGTACAGTGTATAAAGAGATCCCTCCCCCGGCTGTCTTTATTTGGGTTCCTTTCTATAAGGTATAATATATGTTTATAACCTGATGGCTGTTTTTTGACAATACTCTTGTACCTTTTAAGGAAAAAAATAAAAAAAACCAAAGTATTTATTTGAAAAGTTTATTTTAAAGATAAGAAAAAAAATAATGTATTTATTTTAATGCACCCTCTTCTGTTTGGTTTTCTTCTCTTGCAAAGCTAATAACTGTTACTGAACCACTGCTGAGATGAAAGAAGTAATTCTATGGGTGGCTTCACAAGCCCACTTAGAGCAACTATTCAATAAAAATATATATTAATTTTGAACGTGGTCTCATTCTTGTCTTTGTGATGGCCGGGGCATGACTCAGACTCCTGCTTCGGCAGGGCTCTTACTGGCTGCGGGGTGCTGGGCAGCTGGGCTTGCGCTGGCATGGACTGGGTGTTGAGGGGATCATTTTTAACTCCATGAGATCTCCCCTGGTAGCCCTCTCCTGATGCTCAAAGAAAACCTCAAAAATCTCTGTGTGTGCTTCCCTGCTGCGACTGTCCGAGATCCTTGAGGAATGATAGGCTCCTGTAGCAAAGGGCAGGAGCAAATAGGGAGGGACTGAGGTAAGAAATTCCTGAGATTTGGGGGGTTTCAGTCACTCCACAGAGATTCCAACACATTCCCAAAGCCTCTTCTACTGCCAGAAGAGATGGGGTGATGCCACAGGGCAATGGACATCTTCCGCAGGAGGAGCTGCAGTTTGGCTGTCTCTTCCCACCAGCTGCAGAAGGCACCTCCGTGATGTTTAGCCCCAAAAGGATGAATGTGGGCCATAGCACCAGCAGTTGCTGGATCAGGCTGGTGCCTCTGACCTCTCCGTCCATAGTGCAGGCCAGTGTTTCCTGCCCTTCTGCATGTACAGAGCCCAGTCACTTCTTCTTGGTCTGAGCGTGTCTTCTATTCGCCCAAAGCTCTTTTCTCACAAAGACAGTGGATCTTTATTCAAGCAATTCCAGAGCATGAAGTCCTTTCACATAGATTTGGTGGCTAATGAATCCCATGGTTAGTGGCACCTCCCTTACTCCCATTTGAATTTGTTGGCTTCGGCTCCTAGCCCTTGACTCTGGCTGAACCTGTTTCCTCTAGCTGCAAGAGTCCTTTCATAGGATGGTTTTGCTAGACTAGACCTAGCAAAGAGCCCTCTCAACCTTTGTGCTTAATTAAAAAMATGCATTGTCCGTGTTTCTCACCATAAAGCCTTTTCTCAGGCTGTTTTACTGGTTTTGGAGTCCTGTTTGTACCATCGCTGGTATCGGAGCATGCTTTCCGAAATATGTTCCAATGCCTCAGCCACAGCATTCAGGATCTGCCTCAGGGTTCTGGAGTACAGATGTGAGTCCAATGCCTGCTGTGACTCACTCTTCCCCTTCTTTTAAAATAAAAGATTACTTTAGGCCATTTGTCACCCATTGGGTCTTTTCAGTGCCAAAGTCCCTTTTTCCTGGACACAGCCAACCAGTTTCATTTCTAGATGCRCAGCCTTAACTATGTTAGAGCCCTTTTGGTTTGTATAGTACCATCTTCCCAAGCCTTCCCTGTCCTCATCAGTTCATGCCACCAAATCTTACTGGCATCTACGGATCTTTATCAGCTGTGGTTCTGTAGAGGAAGGCTGAAGGAGAGGTCAGGAGCTGAACTGTAATGTGGGATTAACAGAGAAGCACAAGTAGGTGGCCTATGGACCATGATGATCTGAAAAAGGTGGTAATTGCTTGCTTAGACATTTTCCTTCTGTGTAAAGAAAGTTGTTGCAGTCCCAGGAACCACAAGAAGTGACAGTAATTGGGCTTTCTCCTAAGACTAGAGTGATTCTTTAAACTGCACAATCTTTTCTGTTTTGCATCTGTGTGAAGACCAGGTAGGGACTCCACAYGCTCAAGCATACCATGGCACACACCGTAGGGCACAAAGCCCCAGATGAGCTGGTGGTAGCACCAGGTCACAGTCACGTAGCTGTATCACCTGGGTGGTTGAGTCACTCTTGCTGGTTTAGCCTAGAATAATATGCCACTTTTTCTTGGCCAACACAGCCAGATGTTGTTCAGAGCTGAAATGGCCTGTACCATGCTCTCCTAGGACCAGCATGGCCAGAGCAAGCTCAGCTCCACGAAACCCTCCCTTAGAGGCAGAGAAGGTTTTCCAGAAGTGGACTTCCACCCTTTTGGTGTTGAAATCTTCCCTTGCCTTCAGAGTGAGCAAGTTAGGCCAAACTCAAATCCCTCTGAGGATACCCAGGTGTGATCCAACCCTCTGCCTGTGCTGGAAACCCACAAGAAGCCAGCATCCCTCACCAGTGCGGGAAGGGTGCCTGGCGTGCTCCAGGAGAGCACGGGTAGGTGTTTGCAGTCAAGAGGTTGGCTGTCTAGACAGTGGAAAGAAACAAGCCCTCTTAAGGACTCATTCATCTCTTCCTAAGATGGCTAAATAGGTCAGATGACTCATGCCCTGAAAGTGCCTATTTCTCTTCACTGACTACAAAGAGGGAAGGAGCTCTCGACAGCCCTCCATGCCTCCATCTGAAGGTAACGGATCTGAACGTGGCTGCTGTGGCGGTTTCAGCGGATCAGCAGGGGAATTCAGCCTACCCTGAGGAGCCAAAGCGCTGCTTCGTCAGTGACTTCATCAGTGATGGTGATGAGRAGACAAAGGAATAATTAAATGCCAGCTGTTTTTTAACTCACGCTGAAGGTGATATGCGTGTATGAACCTGGGCATACAGAGTTGGATAGGACCAGTTGGAAGGTCAAATCTAGTTTCCTGCTGTCACAATAGGTTGTAGGGACCATGGAGCAGGAGTTTAGGCTGGAGGGATTTGCAGAATGGCTTCTCCACAACCATAAACACTTCCTCGCCTGGCCATAGTCATCCTCCATGTAGGGCTGAGGGCAGCTTACTGCTCTGCAGATCTCTGACCMCTGCTCTGGTCTGAAGAAGCTAATGCTGCTCTGGTCTGGGCAGATACGAGAGCGCAGTCTGATGTTGCCCCCCGGGTCTGCCTTGCCTACCAGTGTTCAGAGCTGCTCGGTGATGTTTGGGAAATGGGGCCCTGGAGGGGTCATGGGTTTGGGATTCACCCAGACCAGTGAGGGGGCAGGTGTGAGGGCRGCTAGGAGCCTTTGAAATAGCCCAAACAAGAAATGACACCTGCAAAAGGTTCACCCATGCTGTGACTGCAGCCCTGGGGATGCAGGGGGGCCTTGCTCCCTACAGGCAAGAGGGTCTCCGTGACCCCAGTGATAACAAAGTGCCACGGTCCTTTTGCAAAATGAACAGTTTGCTTATAAGCACCCAGAAATGCCTGCAGTTTATGGTGCTGTCCTGATATTACAGACCCATGCTTTGGCCCTGCAAAACATCACGAGATTGGCTTAAAATTCAAGATGCAGCTCACAGCAGATTCTTGTTTTTCGTTGCTGCTTTTGGAGGCTGACTGAGTCATGCTCACAAGCCTCTTTTGCCAGACACCAGGGCTAGCAGCTTCACTGAAATAATTAAATGAGCATGGAGATTTTCATATGAGCCCAGGAGCTGGCGGTTCAACCGGTGCCCCAGATGTCGCAGCCTGGGGATCAGGAGTCAGACTGGACACCCCAGACATGTCAGAGAGTGCAAAAAACTGCAATGTACAGAAAGGATCTTAAACGGGATGATGCACAAAAAGCAGGAGGGACAGGAGGTCCATCTTCCCATTTTAGTCCAGTCACTGACATGCTCTTTCCTCTGGACACCTCACTCCTTCCCCAGACTTTGTCCTTGGCAGCTATTGAGTGCTGATGCACCAAGCTGCAGGGCTGCTGGTCTTCCTGGGGTTACTACCATAGCCCTACAAGCATGACCTGCAACGTCTCATCTCCTGGCTCTGCAGCCAACTGCATTTTAAAGTTCTCCACTGGTGTCTGAAGAAGCAACGCTTTCCCCTGGCTGGAGAGCTCCTCATCCGGGTGCTCCTGTGGCATCCTCCCTCTCCATGTTTCTGGTRCTCGGGAAGTGGCTGAGGTTGAGGATATTTCTTCCAGGCATGTTCAGAGCAAAATTGTTTTCCTGAAATGAAACTCAAGCTCCAAATTCTCCTGGGTAACTTCTAAAGGATTTATTTCCTGTATCCACTTCCCGTGTGCCTTGCTGTTATTCGTAAGGACTTTTGCATGAAACAGTAGGATCTCAGTCTTTTGATGTGCAATTATCATCTGCAGAAATGACTAATCAATTAAGGACAGTCACTACCAGGCTTTCTATTTATTCCTTTCTCATTGAAACCAGAGCAAATGTGCCCTTTTTCACAGGAAAATGCTGTTTTTTTCCAGCCATCGCTGCTGAAAACTTCCCGACGGATCTGAAAATTACAACATGCCCTTCTTGGTCCCTGCTGTTATCACCATCAGCACCGAGCTGGCCCTGCTGCTGACAGCGAGCAGGCAGCCGTGCAAGCCCGTGTCACTAGCCCTGCCAGCTCAGCGGTGCCAGTGGGAGTGGGGACATGCCGGGAATGGCTCAGATCGCACTTGGAGAGCAGCTCAGGCAGGYAAAAAGGTGTCCAGAAGTGTAAGCAAGCATGAAGATACTTCATCCTAAAGGTGGTCCACCATGAGAGGGTTCAGCTAGAGGAGAGCCTAGACTTAAACTATGGGTCTGAACTTCCCCTAGGCACAGGGGAATTTGGATTTGAAGGGTTCAGCCTGTCTTTAATCACTGTGTGGGATTCTCTGGCAAGAGGCAGCAGGGCTGGATTGTCTCTCCCAGACACATCTGGTGACATTGGTGTCTCCTCCTGTCAGGAGTGTCCCCATTTCTCTGCATGGTGCCGTCTGTCTCAGCAGTTGTCTCCACTCTGTTCCAGGGAGCTGGGGTCGGGGTGGGCATGGACGGATGGGCAGGGAGCCAGCAGACAGCTC
This sequence comes from Oceanodroma leucorhoa, assembly GCA_030449065.1. Taxonomy (NCBI): domain Eukaryota; kingdom Metazoa; phylum Chordata; class Aves; order Procellariiformes; genus Oceanodroma; species Oceanodroma leucorhoa. Next base: position 11,420,619 of record JASVER010000011.1, read on the forward strand.
TGGCTGGGCTGCGGAGGGAGCAGAGGCTGGGCAGTGGGGAGGAGATGCTGGAGGGGCACAGCAYGGTGCTGGGATTGGTATTGGTGGGAGGGAGAAAAAGGATAGAAACAGAGGGAATGAGACGAGCCCTGAGGCTGCCAGCACAAACCACCTTACCTTGATGCTTGTCAGGACAGTGCCCGACTCCTGTGCTCTGATGACTTTGGGGTATTGCTATCCAAGACCTATGGGTGCACCTCCAAGGGGACAATGCTGTCCCGGATGAAAGGGTGACCACTGGTCTTGACCAGGAGAGGCAGGTTCTGCATTAGGGGACTGAGGCGTCTCTGTGTGCGTATGTGCGCACATAGCATAGGGAAACTGAAATGAGGGTCCAGGAGGTTCTGGATTCCCACTCTCATCCTGACTGCTCTGCCTGAGAGAGCTCCCCACACAAGGAGAGCAACACCCCTCCCGGCCAGACAAGCCCCCTGGTCCAGTTCACTGTCTGAACACGTAGACACCCGAACTGGCCCAATGTTCAGCAGCTAAGGGGGCAAATGAGCTTCAGAGCAATGAGCCAAGGGACAGAGGAGGTCCAGGGGCCTTGCACTTGCCACCTACTAAATAATAACAGCCAGATGCACTTGGGAAGGAGGTTTGCAGGAAACCTTTGCAGCTGAGCGTGCTGGGCACTGCTGCTACCCATGCTTATCGCTGCCATGAGCATCCTGAGGCGCAGAGGGGAGGCTCCCACCCCAAAGATTGGGTTTCTCGCCTTTTCTCCTCTGCTTTCTCAAACCATTGCTGCTCCCAGAAACTCTGTGTGACCCTGACAAGGGGCACAACGTTGGGGGTGGCCCGGAAGACAAGAACAAGATGAAGCTGAAAGAGAAGCAGAGCTGTTTTGTAACAGCCTGCCCCTGGGGAGAGATCACACCACACCGGAGAAGTGCCTCCAGAGAGGTGTGGCAGGCACGGAGGTGACCAAATGAATTGACACCAGGCAATTCTCACTGGAGCTAAAGAGACAAAGTAATTGAAAATAAATGAAGGAACATGACACCTGGCTGGCAGATCAGTTATCTATAGCGTACCTTTCCTGAAATAACTGCCTCCTGAACATCATATGCTGAGGCAAAACCAAGGAGATGCACATGTAAAATAGGCCACTCCAGCAGGGACCTGAAGGCCCCTTTATTTTTAATCGAAGCTGTCAGAAGGGTTAATTAGATGGTGCACAGCAGTGCCCTCTGTCTGGGGTATCAGCTCCCCTTGCCACCAATTGGTTCTGCACACTGAGTATAAGACGCCCCATCGTTCTTGTCCTTGGGCAAACACTTGGGTTGCAGATCGATGCGAGTGGGGGCTTTCCTGGCTCTCCGGCCTCAGAGAGAAATCCAGACACCCTGGGGAGAGCTGGGATGTGGTGCTCTCACCCCATGGGGCTTTGGGTAATTAGGGTAAGGGGAGAGTCATCAATTCGTCTAAGCTCAAAAATGCCCCCAAAAGTCCTCTAAGAGGGTCATATACAAACCACTGACCCCAAACTGGTAGTCTGCAAGGATCATTCAGAAGTGCTTTTATTCCTGATGGGACATAGCTTTTGTCCTGCAGAGCCTGGCATGGCCTGGCATGGACTGTCCCTCCCTCTGCAGAGAGGTGGAAGCAAAGGTGAGGAGAAGGGAAAGTCTGAGTGGGTCTGGTTTGGGCAGTCGTGCTAACGCTGGGAATTAAACTCTTCAACCAGCAGCCAAAACCGCACCAATCAAATCACCCCACTGGCCCTTTCCATTGCTAATTGAGGGTGTGGGTTGATCACATCTTCCCTCTGCAGACACCTAGGAAACAGGAGGTACTCAGCACTTTGGGGAACCGGGAGGTTTAACGGGATTTGGCTGCCGAGTTCAGAGCCCAGTGGCCCAAGTAATACATGGCTACATAGCAGTGGCCAATGGCATGGCCATGCTCTGTCCTGCACCCCTTGGAGCTCTGGTGCTTGTGTTGGGGAGTAGCTTTTTCCCAGCTATGGATATGGCACTGGGCATGACCTCTGCCCAAGGGAAACAGCCTCTGCCCAAGCAAAACAGCGTGTTGGTGTGTTGCAAACAGGGTGATAGCACCATCAGCCTGGCCCTGCCACATGGACCCTGGCAGCTTTGCTCTGGGGCACCAAACGCCATGGGGACAGGACCCACAGCAGCAAACGGAGAAGATCCTGCAGATACTCGGTAGCTGGCCATTACTGGGTGAACAGTTTTGGCTTAGACTTAACTGCTGGGTTTTCCTCCCTGATGGAGCAAAGCTGGGTTAAATTTCCCTTTGGAAGCAGTACCAGCAAAGCCCTGCTGTCCCAAGGAGACACCGCAAGCTTTTCCCTTTTCATCTGTTCTTCTCCTTGTTCTAAAAATGAAAGCAACCAGGGCAGAAAGCAGGAGCCTGTACCTTTTGCACAGAGGAGAAAAAAAACAAATGGCCAAGAGGCAGGTCTGTGCCTGAAAAGAGTGGCTTTCAAATACAGTGGCCCTTGACTAGTGCACCCTGAGAAGGCACAGTTCACGCGGCCCCTCAGCGGGGTGGGCTGAGGGATCCCCATCTCTGTGCCTGCAACGTGGGGTGCAAGGCAGGGATGTGTGCCCCAGCTGTGGATCCGCAGCACCTTCCTAGGGACTCTTTCCCTGGGGCAGAGGCTCGGCCATGCAAGAGGTTGAGCTTTTGGGGGAGAGAAATCAGGTGCCCCCCCTTGCAAAGCAGCAATGTTGCTGCCAGGGCTCTTCTGTGCAGATTGAGAGATTTTTAATGGGTCCCTCCATTACAAGGGAGACTGAGACTTTGCAGCCCCAAAGCACCCTGGCTGTTTGAAAGGGACAGGCATGAACAATTCCTTTCTTACGCCGAGATGTGCTGCTGATCTTTCTATTTTACCTTTTCAGGCATCCCGATTTTTAGCGGTTCTCTTGCTCACTTTCATTAAATGAGGCAGAGGAGTCGACAGGCAGCCAGGAGCTCTGGTGTCCCAGCTGGACTAAATTTCATGAAAAGAAAGTAAGAAAGAAAGCAAGAAAGAAAGGCTCTCCCTCCCCCTCCAACAAATGCAGCTGAAATCTCGTAATGAAAACATGGCCAACACTCTGCTCTGCCCTCTGCCCTTTAYGGTGCAGGTTGCAAGGTCACAGAGACATGGTCCCCCGGTATTGATCAGGACTCTTTTGGGCTGGCATATGGCACCAGGTTTCAAAGGCTGAGCAGCTAAAAAAGAATTAAGTGGGGGCAAAGAGTGGAACGTACCAGATTGAACTCCTGACACGCAGGGGTCAAAGATCACTGGAGATAAAGCGGGTGCTGGAATGGCCTGTGCAATGTCAAAAATAAATAAGTAAGCATTAAAAATCAAACACCCCCCAATGCTCGGGCTAAAAGCCCACCATGTTTCGGAGGGAAAGAAATGGGCTGGATGAGTCTGACATGCTAGAGAATAACTAACGGAGAAAATGTTCTTGCTTGTACCTAGGGATGAGTGCAAGAGTGCCTCACCTGGAGAGTGTACCTATGGACTTCACCATCTGGTATTTTGTGGGTTTGTGCCTTCCTTTTGAATGTCCTTCAGTTCCTCAAGGACAGAAGGACCAACTTCAGAAAGAAAGGGAGAGAGAGAGCTAGAAAGTAAACAGAGCATCCAGCACCTCTGGCTGTGCAGGAGCATCACTTCCTAACTGGCAAGGTGACTGGGATGAGAAGAAAGCAGCAGCTTCAGCAGTCCATGCTCCAGAGCAGGAAGGGATGGGAGAGGTGGAAGAGTCCAAAGAGCCCTGGAAATTCAAGCTTATATCACACTTTTTTCCCTCTACTATGAGCCACTGTGTCCAAATGGTCAAGCCAATGGGCAGAGTATATGGCAAGGGGCATGTAAGGAGGTGCTGAGGAGAGAGAACCAGGTTCTGCCCCCTTCCGGCAGGCAGTCCTTGTGTTGGGGGGCACCAGGCATGAAATGTGGTGCAAAAGTGACCCTCGTGGTAAATAAATCAACAGCTTCAGCTATAAAGCTCATAGGACGCTGTGTCTGGGTTCCGTCCTAGTGAAGGCTGTGGCTTTGGTACCACGTTGAGGGTCTCTTCCTAGAATCAGCTGATTGCTTTTCTCCTCACCTTACAATGCATTGTAAATGTCAACTCCTGAGCTACTTTCGAAGCAGAAAACTCCAGCCTGGCTCTTCCTTCAGGTCCCCAAAGAGGGACAGACTCCTGAGAGGAGAGGGTGTGTGTCCCAGTCACTTTCCTTTTCCATCACGGTGTTTCCTGGTTTTTATGCTCTGGCCTCTGCTGACTCTTTGTAGTGTTTGGTAGGACATGGGTCCTCAGCTCCAGGCACATGCTAAAGAAGTCACTGATAGAGACCAGCTGTTTGGTCTCAGAGGCATAGGAGACACTCAGAAATCCAGCGAAGGACAAGGGAACCTATGGAGCATTTCTGTGCTGGGTGGAGGCTGGTTTCATGTTCATTGGTGCCTCTTTCCAAGCATGTTCCAGACCTTGTACAGCAGCAGGGGGACTTTGTAGGATCTGCCATCCCTTTGGGCAGTTCCACGAGCAGTACAGACCTCATGTGAGGGATCTCACCAATATGTAGCTGTATGGCCTGTCAGCAGGAAGGATGAATCTCCTCTCCAAAGCAATGACTCAGTAAAGGACCAAACAAAGAAAGGATAGGTGAGGTTGTAGGACTTTCTGCAGCTATCACAGGACCTTACCAGACCTTACCTGTGCTGTCTATTATGAGTCTACACTTGTCTTCCAGACCAGACTCACCATAGCCTTCACTGCAGCCCTCAGCCCCATGCTGGGAGCTCTGGGGAGGGACAGACTCAGAGTACATTCAGTATATTATGGGAGCCCAAGCTTCACGCAGTCTGGATGGGCTGGGAGCAGGTAGGGCTGGGAAGGCAGCAGACAGCTCAAGCTTTGTCTTCCTGAGTGTGTTGTGGATGCTTTAAGTCCAAGCCACAGCAGGTTGAAGATCTTAAACCTGATTTTCAAGCTCCCTCATCATCTCCACATGCAATGCCAGCCTCTATGATCTCCAGAGTCCTACTGAGGGTGAAAGGTACATGGCCTGGAGGAAAAAAGCATGAAAAGGAAGAAGCCTCTCAGTTAATGGACCTACCCAGGGCATTCTATGGTTGTTTCAGTTCTTCCCAGCATTGTGATGCTCTGTGGGAAGCCACATGGCAGCACTGCATCTTTGTCCCTCTCTCTTGTCTGGGCCATGTAAGAGATTAATGAATCACATCATGGATGGAGATGGTGCCCTCATCTCTACCTTTACTAAACCCCCCAAAATCTCTGGAGTTCAGTGCTGAGAGTCTGTGGCTCTTCGAACAAATTAGTGAGCTTGTTTACCCATCTGATTTTTGTGGCCTCCTCCTCTTCTTTTGTTCTCCCGGAGCCTTTCATATCCAGCCAAGGTGCTCTATCTTCTTCCCCAGCTCTGCCTGTGGGGACATGCTCTGCTCTGCTATTTAATGTGTCTCCTCTGTTTGGTTCCTGATAAAATGAATTGCTCAGTGTGGTATGCAGCAGGGCTGGGTGTGCTTCCAAACACAGATTATGCATCCAGAGTCTTGTCACCATGCAGTTCCACCCAAACACTTTCACCACGGACATGAAAGCACCTGACCATGAATGTCCAACAGCAATTTCTCAAAATTTCCTCTCTGAGCATTTCTAGTTGCATACTGAGAACAAGGACCTCTCATAATGCTGATCACCTTACATATATTTTCATTTCCCTGGTTGTCAGGGTTAAAACCCTTCAAAATTTGAGTGGGCTGAGAGGTAGCTCAGCAGGCAAAGAGAACAGCTGAATACTTGGAGGAATGGGAAAGTGCCTGGCTGTGAAGCCCAGTGTCACATCTAGAAAGTTATGCTATGTCTACCCTCTCCACTGACCTGTCCCTCTCCACTGACCTGTCAGGTGTACCAGACAGGAGAGGCAGAATGGGATTTTGTGCCCTCATATGTTTCTTCTACATCTGTGCAGGTGGAATACTCTAAATGGCATATTACCCCTTCCACTCCGCGCTTCCCCCTGGATTTGTACTTCTCATGAATGTTAGAAAATGTGTTCTAGAACTGCTGTACGATGAGCAGTCAATGCTTAAAAATGCTGCCTTTTTTTTCCCCATTTTTCTTGGTGAATTTAGTACCAGATGGTAGCCTTACAGCCCTGAGAATGAAGTGCTCCGTAATTGACAGCCTAACATGACTAGCAGCAGTGAAATCTTCCTCCCCTCTCTTCCACCGCTGAGACTCCAATGGTGCAGAGTGAATAATTTAGCATCCATCTCTCATTCAGCAAACACTGCTGGTGAGCTGTGTGAGGATGATTTTTATTAACTGGACGGCTGGATGCAATTTTCCAGCAAACCCTGTGTGCAAACAAATTGTAGCTGACTGCTGGGTAAGTGCCAGTGCTTATGACTGTCTACTGCTACGGGGAGATCAGATGCCCACATCCTGTTACACCATCTCCTCTGCTCGTGAACTGTTTCCCAAGCCCACAAGTAACTTTGCTGGTGAACAATCATGATTTCATATCGGAGAAACTGTTTTCAGCAAGACACATGTTCATGACATTTTTTTTGTTCCCTGGGAACACTTGAACAAGATCACGCTGCCCAGCCTGGTCTGTAAAAGCCATTGCGGATATTGCTGATTGGGCTCATGGGATCTGACCAAGAAAAACATTTATGAGCCCTTTTGTTTTTGCTCCATTTGTCCGTTTCCGCCTCATTCCAGCATCAGGGTGGCCGTGTTAGGAGGTGAGAGGGGCATCTGGTCTCATTGGGCCCCTTCGTTGTCATCTGCCATCGGCAGGAGAAGCTGTGGCCATCCGGGGACCAGGCTGGAGCTGCAGCAGTAGTCAAAGCTGGGCAGATGCTGCCAGCCAGAGACAGACTGCTTTGGTTGCAGGTGGGTTGCTGGTTTTGACGTTGCCTCTTGGACACCAGTTGTTGCTTGCAACCCGCTGCAGATCCCAGCAGGTGTCTGCCAGTAGGGATGAAAGGTCCTGCTAGCTGCTGTCCCCACTGCAGACGGATGTGGCAGCTATTTTGAGGTCTTCCAGAGGCTTGCAGTTTTGCAATGGCACATCTAGATGTCTGTTGGGAAGTGTGATGGATATGAATCCTGCAGTGGGCAGGTAAGAAAACTCTGAGTTTGCTGGACAGATGCCTGGAACATTAGGCTGTTATTGGAAACATGAGGCTTTTATGGTAAGTAATTGTAATGTTATTGGGCATTTTCCTTAAATAGTCCACCACACTCCCATATGCCGGCAGCTGATGCTGAAGGGAGAGGTGTGTGCGAGCGCAAAAAAAAGGAAGGTGAGGTGTTTTTGTTCAAATGGAATGTAAAATGGAGATCTGGGGCAGCTGTGGCAATGAAAGTCTTTCTGGCTCTTTTCCTGAGCAGAGGGSTGTGTGTCCCTGCTGCCCTGGACCCCGTCCAGCTCGGATAGTTCTTTTCCAGCTCTCTACAAGTTCCTGTGTGCTGGCAGATGGATGTGGTATTCTTCTCCCCTTCCTGCCCTCGGTCGGAGCAGGGAAGCACTTGAAGAGATGCAGAAGATAGCGGTCCCTTCGGCAGTGGAGGCGCGTTGCGGGAAGAAAGCTTGTTTTTAGCAGGAGAGGAAAACGCCACAGCGTTAAGTCGGGTCTGGAATGGGCCGGTGCTCATCCTCATGGCTGGCTGCACAGCTCCACAAAGACCACGTTTGTGAAGCCCTTGTGGCATTCGGAGATCACCGGTGCTTGGTCATTCCTGGCAGCTTTGTAATTAAGTATGGAGTTTTATAGGGATGCAAGACCCTTGGTCTCTCAAACTTTGAAATGCCTGCTTCACCCTGCTGTATTCCCCCAATGATGTGGGATATGCACCTTCTACAGAGAAAAAGAAAAACAACACACCAGAAATGCAAGCAAGAGTCCTGATTCACCTCTCCTTTTCCATGAAGCAACATAATCCCAAAAAGCCCAGATGCTGAGTCTTTTTCAGTGTCCCTGGACATGATGGTCACCATGGAAAGGCAAAGCCTTTGGTTTCTCCCTACAGCCTGGCCAGACTTCACTGCCAGATGGCCGAGCGCAGGAGACCATGCTCTTTCCCTCCACCGTGATGGTGGGTCAGAGCTTGCCTGCGGTTGGTAGCTCATCTGGTGACCATCAGGGCATCTTTGGGAAAGGTCAGCCCAGCCGCATGCTAGTGGGTATGTAAGCAGTGACCCTTTTGGCTCTTAGTGATGCAGCACTGGATACTATTTCCCCAAGTCCCAGCCAGGGGAAGCCTTTTTGCAGCTTGGGAGCTGGATACAGGCATCTGAAGGGCTTGTGGCACCACACATTGTGGAGGCATCCAGGTCAGAACAAGCAGGGCTTTGAGATCAGCAACAATGTCGTGCCAATATGATATTCGTCCTCTCCTGAGCAGCTAAGGAAGAATAAGAGCATCCCCAGAGCTAGAACCAGYGAAAACAGCTATGGCAACTAGGCCACCCTCGCTTGAAATAGCCCATGGGGCYGGATTAGCATCGTTTCCCCCCAAGGAGCATCCCAAGCGTTAAGAGATCTCCCTGGCAAATTTGATATTTTTCTTTTTTCCCATATCCAGCCTAAAGGAGTGTCTCTTTGTTCTTCACCACCCACCCTTTCTGACTCTCTCTCATATACAGGACTGTAAGCAATACCCCATCACTCCTCAGCTCGTGGCTGGTCCTGGAGTTACTCACAAGCAATGAGCCATTTCCATGCGCACATCATCACCACACAGTTGTCCATGAAAGCTGGGCTGCCAACATCTGACAGCTATAAATAACCCAGAGCTTGTAGGAGGCAGGAAAACACCTTTGAACTCCCCTGAAATCTGATGGAACTGGAGAGCTGCAAAGGGACAAACCATAAATGTTTGGCTAAAAATATACCTGAGCTCCGTCTGCTAGGTGGGATGGGTGGGGGAGGTTGGAGGCGGCGTAAGCTAGCAGCTAGAGTGGGCAAGTAGCCTTTGGGACTGACAGGTCCCATTGCAAGCTCAAATGGTGATGCCCTCTGCAAGCAGGAGGGAGCTGGGGAAGGTTTGATTTGAGACCAAGAGATGTGAGCAGAAGGGACCCCAGCGTGCTCAATGTGGGATACAGCCGAGCCAGGCCTGTGGGCCGCATCCTGACCGCCTCGCTCACCSCGCACCCAGCATGGGCTTGGCTGCAATTCAGGGCTCAGCTTCGGCATCTCTCCTTCCATCAAGAGGGTGCCTTGAAGAAACCACCGAGCCACTTTTTGGGACTCACTTTTGCCCKCACTGTCCAAATCTTCCTCCTGCCATCTCTCACCTTCCTCCCCATCAGCCCACCCTCCTCCTCCTCYTCCTTCTCCCGTCGTCCTGGAAACCAGAGGCCAGGATGCCTCTGCCCGGGTGACAGCCCTGCAACAAAGGCRGCTTTCACAGTGCTGGCGGGATGGGGTCGTCCCCAGCGCCCCTTCCTCCCCGCTCGCGGTGCACAATGCAGGGTGGCGAGTGCTGGGGGTGGCCCGAAGCCCCCGGGGRTGCCCAGTGCCGGCCAGCCTCCACGGGTCCTGGCTTTCCCCCGCCTCGCTGCCTCCTCCCTTTCTCGTTTCGCAGGTCAGGGGACAGGGTTCACGGGGCTCCTCTCTGCGACGGGGCGAAGGTGGATTAAGGAGGGGGCAAGAGCTCATTCTTGTCACTTTTGCAGGGTGGAGACCGGGTCAGCCATCCTCGAAACCCCTCACACACCCTGGTGGGTCCCCAAGTGTCATTCAGTGTGAAGGAAGTTGTCCATCAAAGCTGGGGGGGGGACTGTGGGAATACCTGCGGGCAGTTTGCAGGCCAGGAGATTGGGACCGTCTTGGGGAGCTGAGCGGAGGGACAGCAAAGCAAACTTCTGGCCCTGCTGCTTTTCCCTCTTCCCTCTTCTTCCACAAATAAGTCATGCTTTCCCGGGCCCATCAGACCCAAGGAACTCACTGGTGCAAGCCTGGGAACTATTTCCCTGCAGCAAGACCTTGCATTTGCTTGAGTAAAGCATGGGGGCTGGAAAGCTATTTCAGGGAAATATCTGATCTGCAGATAAAGGTTGGTATACCAGGTCTCCTTGCCTAAGACAGAAGTAAAGMTACCTCAAAGTCCCAGAAATGTCAGATGCACAGCAAGGGCAGGCACATAATTTTGGAGGCAGACAGACCACTGAGGCAAATAGGCTTTCCCARAAATATGAGGCAAGAAAGAAGAAACCCTCCTTAAATACACACAAAACCTATCAGACATGCATTGCTGGGCAGGTGGGTGCAGAACACTTTAGGAAATACACACCAGCAGATTTGCCCCTAATTATTACATCCCCTTTATGTGCATAGAGACTGACTGATGAGGGAATGTGCTGCCCACATTTTTGCGAGAAAAGGCTGGGGGTTTGCCATGTCTCTTCTTGCTGCCACTCCGAGTGGGGGGCATCATCTCACTGGCATAAGGCAAATGGGGATGCAGGTGACATGCTGAGATCAAACAGTCCCTTGATTTGAGGGTTTGCCTTAAAGCCTGGGAACTGCCRCTTCAAGCTGTTCTTTTTTCTTTTTATTCCTCATCTATCGTGTTTCCCAGGTGAAGAAGCTGTCCTCCATCATACTGATGCCACCCAGGCACCAGCAGGGCAGAAAGCTCTCAATCCTGTCCCGTGAGCCCACAGAGGACCTGGCAGCTTGGGTCATCAGCCCTTGCCAGGCACCCCAAAGGCACCGGGGTGCTGCCGGGGCAGCAGTTTCGGGGCTGCAGGCACACAGGGAGGATGGGAACCTCAGGGCTCCCTCCGGCACTGGGGGGGGAGCATCTTCTGTGCTCTGCGCCTGGGTCCAAACTCCCTCCAGCCTGTTGATGTACCCTACCTAGGCATACTTAAGGGCATYTAACTCACGCCTGCTTGCTCAGTTGCAGCTGTTCTGCTTCCCTCCGCAGCCCCTTCGTCCCACTGCTCCCACCAGCAGTGGATGGGGGCAAAAGACAGTGACTGGTGTGGCCTCTGCAGGGGACATCCCCCCAGGCTCGGGTCTCGCGGGATGCTCTTGGAAGCTCTCCTCCTCCCACCACCACCTCTGYCCTCTCCTGTCCTGCCCCTGGCTCGATGCGGGGCCCCTCCCCTGTCCTTGCGTGCACAGGCGGGCAAGCGAGCGTCTTCCCCTTGGGTGGCCGTTTCTGGGAAGCCAGTGGCGTGTGACAGAGGAAGGAGCCGCGGTGGCTGCAGGCAGGGAGTGCTCCTCGTATCCACCCTCYGGCTCCTTCCTGCCTTGCTAAGCTCCGCTTTCCTGCAGCCGGGTCCAAGCTCTTCTTGGCCTCTGCCTCCTGCCTGCTGTGTCTAAAAATAACTCCCCTGTGCAGGTCTGGGGAAGAGCTTCTGGGCTGGAGTTCAGCCCTGGAAGAAAAATGAAATAAAGAAGTCAGTGCCCCCTGGACAAGCTGACCCGCGGTGTGCTGGGGCTTGGAGCTGCCGAGCTGTGCTGCTCCAGCCTTTGAGGGCAAACATTGCCTTCTCACCCAGGGWTGGAGTGGCCCCAGGGCTTTGGAGATGCTGGCCCCATCAGCGTGCAACCTCCATGTACAAAGCGGGCTGTGCGGGGTTGGAAAGTCATGCCCACCCGAGCTGCCCAGGGCTCAGCCCCTTACAGATCACAGCTGGAAACAGCACAGTGGGATCTTCAGCTTGGTAGYGGGGATCCACCCCTGGAAATGTCCTGGAGCCATCTGTGCACCATGGGACCCCACGGGGCACTTCTGCCCTCCTCAGCCTCAGCTGCTGGGTCTCAGCCCTTCCTTTGGGTGCCTGTGTGATCCTTTTGGGTATCTGCAGAGGGATGGGGAGTGGGTCCAGGAAGCAGATCCACTTGCAATCTAATGGGGTAATGAGTTTTTCGGGGGATTCACTCTCTGCACTACCTCACAGCACATGGTGCCACGTGGGGCCAGGCATGCCCTGCATGGGGGTACCACCTCCCCTTCCCTCCATCCCTCTCTGTCCCCAGGAACCGCATGCTTCCAGGAAATGGGGTATTAAATGGTGTTCATGAGCCTGACTGGCAGAGATTTCAACAAATGGCTCTTCCCCAGCCTGCGGGATGGGACTGGGTGGGTTCAGGRGAGGGGAAGGCAAGGGGGCACGTCTGGGGCTGATGAACCTCCTTCTGCTGCTCATCAATCAGCCATCAGGCCAGTGAAGAGGCTCAGAGCATTAATTCAGCCCTGCTCTGGGGTGGGGAGGGACAGTGTCCTGGATGGGCTGAGACCCACTGGTCCTGCCAAGCTGGGAGAAGTGGTCTCTGACTGATGGATGGTTTTATTCTCTTGAAACTCGCTGCATTGCTATTTATGAACATTCAGCATCATAGCTGGCTGGTGAAGTGTGCAGGAGGCTCACAGCATTTCTGGGGAGGAATGTAGACAAACAAGGGGTTGTTTTAGACTGTGAGTGATTGTTTATGGGATATCTCTGCAGGGTGGGCAGCAGTTTGACCTGGACAATATTTCCCAGGACGCAAGCTGGTGTTAGGTGTCCYCTGAGGCTCCTTGGAAGGTGAGAAACTGCAAAGCTTCATGACAGAGGCCCTCCAGCCCGTGAGGGCTGCTGCTCCTGCCCACACCACCTTGGCCCCATCCCTCCCCTCCTGCCAGCTGCTGGAGCCCCTCTGCTGCACTGGCATGCCCAAGCCACMAGGTCATTCCATGTTACAGGACACAGAGTGGGAGGAAGTTCTCCCATTGCTTCCTCCCCATCAAAATGACACCCTTGGCTGGAGCCAGCAGTGGATCTGAAGTTAATGGCTTTCCCTAGCAGTGAAATTTGGGTCCTGCTGTGATGATGATCCAGATCCTGTTGGGATGATGGGAGCTCAATGGCAATTAGGGTGCTGAGGCTCTAGAAAACCCCTACTGCCTGCCCTCTCCACCAGGTTCTGCTGCAGGGATTTTTGTCTGCCRAGCTATGGCTTGGACCTGCAACCCTACCTGCTGCCCGACCGAGCAGGCTCTGTCCACTGTATTGTGGAAAAGAAAATGTTTGAAGGCTCTTCCTTGCAGAAACAGCCCCTTCATCTCATTTCCCTGGGGTTTATCTCGCTGTGGATGAGGATGCAAGCATGCATTTTTCTGCTGGCTGGCTTACACCAGCTGCACAGTCATAGGAAAGAAGGTTGGACGGCATCGGAGCTGCCCTGCTCTGCACAGGCTGGCCCAGCCAATGTGCCCATCTTCAGCGGGCCGGTGGTCCAGGTGGATGTCACAGGGCCCTGGCACATCCCATGTCCTGCCCCTCTGCCTCCTGACGCAGCCCYGATCTTTATATAGCCAATGCTTCCTGTTTGTGGGGTGCGCGGGGAGGCTGCTGGCTCCCTCGCTCGCTCTTTTCCCTCTTGGAAGAGGGCAGGAGGGAGTCAGTGTCCTGGGAAAAGTAAAACTTGAAAGCAAAGCTGGACTTTTCATTGTCAGGAGGCGCTTTTTTTTTTTTTTTTGATGCGTTTCCTCTGTGTTGTTTCCTTTTCATTCGAATGCGGGTTAAAAATATGTTTCCGCTGACATCACCCCGCTGTCCCTTTTCGGAAGAGATCTGGTGCTGGTCTCCGTGAACACCCCAGGGCTTTGCATTCCTCCGACGACCATGAGAAACACGCCTGGAATGAGCAGCCAGGCCAGCCTGGGGCAGCTGGCGGGGACAGGGGAAGGGCCAGCCAGGGAGATGGGACTCTTGGACTTTTTGTGTTGGTTGTTAATGGAGTTTGTTGGTGCCGCTCTTTGCACAGGGAAAATTCGGCCTCTTTTGCTACCCTACAGGTGAGGACAGCTTGGGAAAATTCAGTTCTTCTCTCATCCCAGGCAGGGGCTGTCATGGAGGAAGAGGATGAGAGACTGTGTGCTGCCCTGCTGCTGCTTGTGACTGTTGTCTGGTCTCTGCTGGAGAAACCCGTTGCTGCTCTGGATCTAGTCAATCCTATGCAGGTGCCATGGGACAAGCAGATCCTGAGAAGTAATATGCACATTTTGTCCCCCCTGTCTCTGTCCAAGCCCCATCAGCCATCAGTACAGGTCTCAGCAGGATGGGACTGAGGGGTTTGACCCACAAATGTTGGTGGGGTCAAGCAAAGTGGTCACAGGCTCTCTCTCTTCCAGCGCCTACAAGCCCTGTGGGGCCAGAACCTTGCTGTCTCACATGGATCCAGCCCAGGGCCTCCTTCCCATCTCTCCAGCCTCACAGCACTCCCCCTGCACATTCATGGTGTCTACGCTGCTCATGAGGTCACCTGGCACCTTCTCCACCCATCCACCCTGTGGTGGTGAGACCTCAGTTATCTCTCCTTCTGGAAAGGTTGGAGCTGTTGGCAGCAGGTCGATGGCTCAGAGATGTGTGGAGGGATGAACACAAGGGTTGCTTGAAAAACCAAGACCTTTGCTGCACCCCAGCTGCAACTCCATGGGAGAGAAGCTGGAGCTGTTCCCTCTCTGAAGCCCACTGGGGATGGGGGTGAGGCTCAAGCATTTCTCCCTGGGTTGCCACACACATGCTGAGAGGTCTCAGGGATCCCGGAGGAAGGGTTATGGCCAGCAGCCCCAGATATTTATACAGCTGTGGCTTCATGCTGTTTGCTTTGTGCTGGGTGGCCCTGAACCTCCATGAAATATTTAGCGTGTGGGGCAAAGGGTCCGTGCAGCCATGCCTTGTGCTGCCGGCTTGGACGGGGAGTCAGGAAAGTAGCTGGCCTGGTCTCTGATGGCCGAAGTTGCTGAGAATGGATTTCTCCCCAAGCTCTTGCAGTTTTCCCATCCTGATGAAAGCTTTCAGGAAGTGAGAGGCCAAATAACTATTTTGGAGCTGCTCGCTCCAAAGAGGCCATTTTGTTGTGTCAATCAACTTCAGAGTGAGTTTCAGGAGGGAAAAGCTGTCCTAAGAAAAATGTGTCTGTGGAAAAACAGGATGTTTCAACTACTTCCAAGCACGTTTTTAATAAGGAGCGATCTGGAGGAGTGGAACAGCTCCAGTTCAAGTGAAGCATCATTTTCTAATGAAAGTGGTTTGCTTGGGAGGCTCCTGGCTGGCACGAATCACAATAAGTCCCTAGGAACAGCCACACTGAGCCTCTTCTTCATCTCCAGATCAATGGTGCAATGCCTCCCAGGCACACTCTGCCATCTCAGTGCTCCACCTCTCCAGATGTGCCATGTTGGCTGAAAAAGGGACACCTTGCCCCATTTTATTTCTTTTCCCACATACCTCCTCCAAGAGACCACTTCATTGCTCACCTCCCTCATTGCTYCTCCACCTTTCCCATGGGCATATGTCAGCCTTCCGCATCCCTCTCTGGATATTCTCTCCCTCTCAACCTTTCCCGGGCTGTCTGTCTTCTCCCTGCCATGGTGCTTGCAGGCAGTCCATCAAACAATCCTGCCATCCCCTGAGCTGTGGGGCAGCTCTTCCTCTGTCCCCGATGCTCCTGGAGAGTTATGAGGTGCAGTCACATCCCAAAATATCAGGCTGTGACCTGTGTAGTTCCCAAGGGGAGTTCTACATCCCGGATGGGATCTCAGCTGCCTGCTGAAGCTTGGGCGTGAAGATCTGAACCCATGCTGTGCTGTCAAAGGCATGTTCATCCCCAGCAGCTTTGAAAAGACCTGAAATCTGGGGATAGAGACATTTCTGGGTGCTACTCTGAAGCAGCACCCACCTCCTAGATGCAGAGAGCCCTGTGGTGGGACAAACCATGGGGCAGAGGTGGGATGTGGGTGCAGGAAGGCAGCAGGTGTGGATGCTCCGAATGCACCTTTTGCTGAGCATGCTGTGCCGGTTGCTTGTACAGGGAATGTGGTGCCACAGGGTGAATTTGGGGAGCAGGTTTGTCCAGACTTGGCTATCCGCTGGGGCAGGGACCTGGGACCTGAGCAAAGAAAAACCCACTGCTCCAGGCTGCAAAAAATCCCYGCCGCTCCCCAAAGACAGCGGCGGAGGACAGCCCCGTGGTTTCCAGCCAGGGATGACAAATAGGGCAATTGCTCCCTCTTGTGACCCAAACTGCAAATGCAGCAAAACTGTCGGGAATGATAATGGGAATTGACATCGAGGCTGGTCCTAGCTCGGCCTCTCCGTCGCCAAGTCCGTCATAGAGCTCCATGTCCCATTGCTCAGACAATGAGCTGGTGAAGAGGCATGATCCATCAGCAAACTCTATTTTTGTTGGGTCAGTGTTAACTAGATCCAGTTCCTGATCTATCTCACCACATCGTAGAAACCACTGAAAAATCTGTGTAAGACGGGACCTCTGCGAGCCTGAGRGCCACCCTCTGCTTTCTATGCACGCCACCTCCACTTGTTCAACTGGAGTTTTCTTCATAGCAGCTTTTGGCCACTGACCTTTTGCAGTGCACCTTTGGGAGTCTCGCTCCATCCTATCTGCGATGCCCCATTAGGTAGCTGAAGGCAGCAGTTAGATTCCCCTCTGGACTTCTTTTCTCTGGTGTAAGAAACCCTGTTTCCTCAGCATCTCCTTGTATACCATTGGCTTCATCCCCCTGACTTTCTTGATGGCCTTCCAAATTCCASTAGTCTCAGGAGAAGGAGAGAGGGAGGGATAAATGAAAAATTGGGGCAACTGGTGTTTTTGGGAGCAGTTTGGGCTTGTGTTGAGACAAAGCGGCATGTGGCGAGAGCCCGTGAGTGAGGGTAATAGCCAAGGTATGCCCTGTGCTAGCTGGTGTGCTGACAGGAGACTTGGGTGCCCCGATCACAGCTGGTGAGTGGGGACATGAGGAGACAAAGTGCAGAGGACTTAGGTGGAGGTTGGGTGCAGRCCTTGCAAAAGGACAGGATTAGGAGGAAATGCATTGCCAGCAGTAATGAAAATGGTAAAAATGGTAATGGTAGTGGTAATGGTAATAGTAGTGAGCTGGGACAGCGGAACAGGAGGAACCAGCCTCCTTGGTCCAACTCCAAGGGGCTGAAGCTCAGCATGTTGCTGTTAGAAACAAGATGACTGATTTCTGGCAAGGCATGAGGTGGGCTCTTTCATGGATACAGAAACCTTTCATGGATACAGAAACCTGTATCCTCCCAGGGGTGTTCCTCCCAAAGGGCTGGTCTTGTTCAGCAGGGCTGACTTTGAGGGTGGCTGAGCCCCAGAGGAGGCCACGAAGCAGTGTCCCAGACACTGTGAAGCTTTTTGCAGCCTCTCCGCTTTTCTATGCACGCCACCTCCACGGTGTTACTGGAGAAGGGGCTGGTGTGCTCCCCCATAACTGCTCTGCTCAGTGCTGGGACCTTGGGCTGCTCGGAGTGATGAGTGGGACAGTGGTGTGCAGGCAGCAGAGGCAGCTCAGCTTGCAGAAGCAGTGGAGGTACTGGTAGGGACATGGGCTGGGGTCTAGTGGCATGGCTAGCCCTACTGGGGATGCCTGGCCAGACTGGCAAGCCTGTTGTGGTGTATGATGCTGTTTGTGGTAGGGATGCATGGAAATGCGCAATGAACATCCAGAGCAAAGACTTGAAGATGATTTTTGTACTCCCTGAGAACTGACTCCCATCTGAACAAGCTAAAGCTCTTGGATGCAGACGTGAGGGCTGGTGCCTCCTGTGGACACATCTTTCCCATGTTCCAGACTGTTAATTAGCAGCTGGGGTTTGGCAGTGTTGGAGATCATACGTGTGCTGCTCTGCAGGAGATCACACCTCTGCTGCTCTCTAGCAGCTGTGTTTCAGGTTCCTCTGATTTCATGGCACGGTTTTGGCAATGCCTGTGATGTTTGGGCTGGTAAACGTATTTTATGTTTAATGACCTCAGCATTCATCTCACTGTTGCCCAAGACATTTACGAGAGCGAAAAAGACAGTGGCTTGCTAGTAGCGGGTGTGTTTGCACTGAAAGGCACCACCGAGGAGAGATCCTCAAACCAGTGCTGATCTCAGGCTGCCAATCTGATCAAATCCAGCCTTGCCTTGGCTAACTCAAACTGGATTCATGCCCTTAGACTGCACCCAGATCCCTGCGGGCTTGTGACCCACCAGCTAGTGCATCTCTGACCCATTTCCCCTGCCTGCCTGGTTCTGCATCCCCCACAGGCAGCGCGAATCGGTGGCTCTGTCTGTACCAGATGATTTGGGATGATTTTCTCCATCGCTGTCCCACAAGGGTGCAGAAGCCATGACACAGGATGCTGTCCATGCATGCCTGAGCACAAACCACCTCTGCAAAGAGGGGCTGAGCCCGGAGGGGGTGTTGGAGCACAGCAGCCAGATAAACCAGGGATGCCCCAGCAGACGCAGCAGCATCTCCCTTTAAGACTTCACTACCTCCTTCCTCCTGCCCATGAGAAATGATGATGTGGAGGAGGCAATTATTGGGCACCAACTGCATCTGTCCATCTCCGGCTTGGGCCTGGGAATGATCTTGACCGACAATGAGCCTCCTCGGCTTTGCTTTAGGGCTGCCCGTTAATGGGAAAGCAGGAAAAAAAAAATGTTGAGAGAAGCCCAAGAGCTCTGTGGGAGAACCAGCAGCAATCTGTTGTGCTATAGATCACGCAGTTCCCCCTCCGAACATAAAAACAAAAATTAAAACCGTTTACGAGAAAAGTCACTTCCTGGTAATTTATAGCCCTTGGCTCCGGAGCAGCCAGGCGGAGGAGTTCAGGGCTGCAGCACGGGGGATGTTGCTCTCTCCACTTTTCCTCCTTCCTGTAGTATTTTAATTTGGGAAAGGCGCTGCTGTTCAGATCAGCCCCCAAATTCCCATCGCTCACACTGTTCAGAGGAAACCGTCCTGCTGAAAGGGTTTGCAAGAGTAATTTAGAAGTAATTTGAATCTGCATGGTTGCAGCTTGCTGCATGGACTCTGCTTGTTTTGACAGGGGGGAAAGGCTTGAATTAAATTGCCTCCCGATTCCTCTGAATGGTGTGTGAATCTTGTTTCAGGCTGCTGGGGTGCTCCTTTGGTGGCTCAGGCTGGATGACCCACTGAGAGCGAGAGGCTGTTGCTGATTTACTGGTGGGTCTCCAACCTGAGAGTGGGGACATCTCTAACAGAAAARCAGATTTGGAGGAAAACAGCTTTACTCTGCCCTTCTCTCAGAGTCCAGGACTGCTGTGCTGCCACCCAGGGGGTTTTCTGGAAAACCTGACTCTGTTTTTTGGTGTTGTTTGGATAATTTACTCAGTGCAAGGGTGGGGAAGAGGCTCCAAATGTCATCAGGACCTTTTACTGAGGCATAGGATAGTATTTCTCTTAGTTTCATGGGTAAAGCACCGGTCTGGGGCTTGGGACGTCTGGCCTCAGCCCTGTGCCCATCCCAAATTTCTTGCGTGAGATCACCTGTCCCCAAGCCCYGAGTGCCACTGCTGTGACACGTGAGGAGCCGCACTACCTTTGGTGGGGCTGCTCTGTGCCTCAGGACAGCTGGGGTCGTGATAACCCTTCCTCCTCCCCCCAGACCATTTTGGGGGCTGGTGAGCACCGGTGGCTATGGAGTTAGTCCAGACAGCCCAGAGAGGAGCAAACCAGAAAGTTCAAAAGCAGCCATTGGCACATCAGACACATCCGTGGATTTTTTTTTTTTTTCTTTTTTTTTAAGGAAAGTGCAAATAATGTGTTTTCTCCTAGGAATTATTGCAGCCTGCTGGACTGAGTGCCAAAGCTGTCACCCCCAGCAGTGACGGGCGTCTCGTGGGAGAGTGTGGTGGAGAGGCAGCAAAGCAGAAAACCCAGAGATGTCACGGTGCGGAGGAAGGTGGCATGCCTCATGCATCACAGTCCGGGATGTCACCGGTCTCATTGAGATAAATGGGGAGATGGCTGCAGGAGAACTTGGAAGTCACTTCCATTTAGCAGCTTGCAGGAGCCGGCCCGAGACGGGTCAGCAGGAGACAAATCTCTCTATGGTGGTCGCGGCTCAGCTCCTCCTGGAAGGGCGAACCTGTCCCACCCCATAACCTGGCTGTGCAGGCAGGGAAGGGACTTGGGGTGTCCTTGCAGGCAGACACATGAGCCCAAGCAGTCCTGTGGTGCTGTGCCAGAGGGGCAGAGCATGTGTTTGGGGACAGTGCCATGGGTCACAAGAGCGGGGATGGAGATGTGTCATGAACGGGAGATCACACACGTGTGAGCTGTGACATGTGGTGACATAGCAGGGCATCTTTGGAGGGGTTTGCTAAGGGCATGGAAGGTAGAAGATGGCCTGGCTCTGCTCAGCTCTGGGAAGACCCTCCCGACTTGCCCTCTGGACACTTCATGGAGCTGTAAGGCTTCAAGATATGGGAAGTGTCTAAAGTTTTAATACATCAGCATAAAAATCAAGGCAGACCAGGGAAAGACGATGGGCAGGGTGAAAGGGCCAGGTGTGCAGTGCTCTGAAWAGATGATACATCAATCGTTTCTCAGCAAAATGGGTATGTAGGGAGGGAGAGGACATGTCAAGGCATAAAGGGAACGCAACGAAGAAGGATGGGACTTTTAATTTAAAACGAAATACCCAGGGAGACCTCTTGACAGAGAGATGTGTCAGGCCATGGAAGATTACCCAGGGAAGCACTGGAGATCCCATGGGGGACACTCGAAAGCAGATTAGAGAAAAATGCTCTGGTCACGGTGAGGCATCCAGCAYGGCCGGGAGCAGGGGTGAGGGAGGGAGCTTGGCCCCTTCCAGGCTCAGTCACTACTGGTTGCCTCCAGCTGGGAGTGGGGTTTCTGTTTGAGCRGTTTTATCACTATTTTAGGTTGTGAAAGACCAGTCTCTTTCATCTTTGAACTGAGCTCAGAGATTCGCCACTTCACAGAGAAACTCATGAACTTAAGAGCTGCCCGTCCCCCATGGAGGTGGTTTCTTGAACATGAAGGACAGAAAGTCCATCCTGGTGGAGGATCCCCAGGGAAACGGAGATGTCACTTCCTCAAGCCCCGGGGAATGGATCCATCCAGATCCTGCTAACGTGTGGACCTGGGCTGTGTTTGAGGCCTGCATTTCTATGTGCCTCCTTTGATTTGACTAATTGGCCAGCGAGCTGCAGGGAGACCCAAGTGCCATGTTGAAAGGATGAGATGAAATAAGAGCGCAGAATAAATCATGAGCCAATTTCCAGCATTTTCTTGGCTGAAATGGAATGGCTAATCATTTTGATGGCAGAATTAACATAATTACTCTACCCACTGGCCCAGGCCAGGCTGAGCAGTGAGAAAAACAGGCTGCTGTTTCAAAGGGAGATGCTTATGGAAGTGATTGAGTGAGTCGTGGGACTCGGATCTGGGAAGAGACTGGCTTGGTCATGGGGAGCCACGACTGCTGTGCTGCACCTGAGCATCCCGTTTGCTCTGTGCAGCTGTTGCTTCTTAGACAGGATTTCCCATTCAAAATTTCCACCTTTCATGCACAAGATTCAGTGAKTGATGGCTGAAACCAGAAGGAATTTGAAAAACAGAAGAAAAACAGAAGAAAGTTGACAACGTGTGTTACACTGGTTAGTGCAGCAGGACCTCAGACCTTTGCTTACACCCTGAACAGCCAAAGAAATCGAACCCAGAAAACTTTCYTGAAGAACCCAATCTTACAAGCTACTTTACACCTACATCTCCTGCTTTCAGTAAAGCTTATCTTGATTTTGCTGCAAGCAGGTGCTATCTTTGTTTTCCTCTCTTTTCTGATGTCACGCTCCTATTTTTCCATATTTTTATGCAAAACCATCACTGACCCCATAAAGACAATATAGCAATTATCATGACTTTTGGCAAATATGGTATTTGTAGGACTTCGACTTATCAAAATTGGGAAGTTTGTATTGCATGAGACTTCTGTTTTTAATTAGGCTCCATCTTGAGATCAGCAGCTAAAAATCGACAGCAATRAATCTCACACTCCTTCTCACCCAGGTGTTTTGAGTTGGATGCTTTATAAAGAAATCTTAATCTGCATCTTGTGTCTTTCCAGATCTCTCATTTGAGCATCTGTCTCYTGCAAGCAGCCGAACTGGGTAAGAGCTTTACAGAGCTGTAAACTCTTTAGCTCAGGCAGTAGAAGACCATATGAACAGAGGCAGAGACTCCTGGTTTCATCTCCCTTCCCAACAAGAGATGTCAGGACATTTTTCATGAYGGTTTCAAGCCCTTCTGCTGCTTGTTTCCTTGCTACAGTAGGACTATCTAAGGCRGTGAAGCTATAGTCAGCTTGGCTTCTTGACTCTATAGCCTTGACTCTATAGCTATAGACTCTATAGACTATAGCCTAAGACTATAGTCTTAGGGCTGAAAATGTCCCTACCCCCTTAGGAGCATTTGAGGTTTCTAGGACAGCTCCTGAGATGCTAGGAATTCATCCAGTCAAGCCATGAGGACCTGTGCAGCCCTGCATTTCTCTGATCCTACTGTAATGTTTGAAAGAAATTCTTATATTGCTTGGGGAAAAAAATCTGATCAGCAAAGCAGAAATCTTTTAATGACAATCTGAGTTAATGTAGTAACAGAGCCTCCAGCCACCCGAGTTTCCTATGAGGTTATCGATTGTAGAACAACGCTTGTATATTGTGTTAACATCGTTCATAAGGAGGACAATCCTTGTTTACTTGTTTTGTTAACGTTGGAAGACTCCAGGGCCTTCCCACACACATTCATTTGCATGTTTCTTCCAATGAAAAGTAATAAAATATTAATATCATTAAAGGAAGGGGGGAAAGAAAGAGGCCTTGGACTGCTCCTCTGATGGAATGAGTGGGTGAGCTGCACGTTCTCCAGCAGAAGAGCAATGAGGGTAGAGGGTGCACACAAATTTTAACCCGGTCACCTGGCCCTCGTGAGTGTGACTGCAGCAAAGACTTGCACAGCATCCTGCAGTGTCTCACCCGCTGTGCCACGTGGCTGTGCTCCAGCAGACCTGGATAAAACAAGAGTGATGTTTTGCAAAGGTTCCCCTTCCCTGAGCCAAACGTCAAGACTGTGGCTGTCAGAAGTGGAAGAAAACATCTGAAAGCGGGTCTTCGGGGCCTTTTTGGTCCCTGCTGATTTCTCCTCCTTCTCTCTCATTCTGTTTCTTACCCAGAATGAATGGGTTGGACCCRTTTTGCACCCTGCAGCAAGGCATCAGCTCGTGCCTGCACCCACTGTGCCATACTTATCAGCAGATCCCATGTCTGCAGGGCTCCATGGGGTCGTGATCTCTCCGTGCCAATGCGTGGGGCCCTGCCTGGCCACGCTGCCCGCTGCGATGGACCACCTGCTTTTATTTCCTTGATGAGGAGCAGAAACACCCTGGACTCAGGAGCTGAAGTCATGGGCTAATCAGGATGTATAGCCAGCCACTGAGGCCATGTATATTTAATGAGCCCTGTTAAAGGATTTTTAGAAGTGCTCTCCCCATGGACACGACGATGACTTCTTTGTTTATAATTTTTTCCCCCCTTTCCTGTTGCCACTAATCACTAACTCTCTGCTCCTTAATGGCACCTTTGGGGAGCTCTGGGGATGACTTATTTATTTATTTACTTGCTCCAGACTGGAGAAAAGCTCCCTCCCTCCCTGCCACTGTCACAGGCAGTTGCAGGTCTCCAGGTCCATCTACACAGGACCCTTTTCCAGGACAGTGACTCCAGGCTGTGGTGGGCTGACAGAAGTAGGATCTGGATCCATCCCCTCCCTGGCTGACAGCTGAGAAAGGCTGAAGCGACGAGCAGAGAGGAAGAGGAAGGGAGAGCTCCTGCACTGGAAAGTGACTGCAGGAAAATAGGCTCCTTCCTCCTGGGCACCTGGGCTGGGAGGTGAGCGCTGTGGAGAGCTGCCTGGGAGCCCAGGTGGTGGCCCCAAAACACGGGTAGACATTTGAAGTTTATATTTGGTGCCTGTAAGATGGCACCATAAATGCTAAGCACTGCCGGTGCAGCAGAACTGGTCCATCAGCCTCCTCTCTCCCTGCCTGTGCCTGCTACCAGCTGGGGTACCCAGCCACTGCCTGGCCCAGGGGAGGGGTACCCCCAAACCTGCTCTCCCGGGGTTTGGGAGCCCTCCTCTAGGACTCAGGCACCTGCCTCCTCCTCCTCATGCCTCCCACAGCTGAAGGCAGCGAAGCCCCRTCCCCTCTCGCAGGTAGCAGGCTCCATCTCCAGGAAATTCCCCCCTTTTTGCACATCAGGAGGGTCAGACTCTCTGCATCTCTTCCCAGGGCCTTTCTCCTTCTTCATGGCTTTGCCAGTGAGAGGAAGGAGCTGCTAGGTCCAGGGGGACCCTGCGGGAGGAGCGAGCGACTCGTAATTTTAATGTTAACGTTAATGTTAATGTAACACCAGAGTGTCCCACTTCACTCAGCCAGACTCTTGCTGATGTGACCTACTTTGCTAGAGACAGAGTCATGCACRTAGTGCTGTGTGCGTGTGAGCGTGTCAGCTCACATCCTCTTTGACCATGTCCTTCTCTCTTGCTAGGTTCCCTTCGAGCCCAGGGAACCACGCTCTGTCCATCACCTTGGCGCAATCCACCTGGGTTATGCTTTGATGCTTTGAGCTTCTGTATGGCATAAAACCAAGGGTATGTCACAGGAGACCATTGTCCTCAAGCCTTCTAGGAAGCTCATAAGAAGCTGCTGTCCATGTCCCAGTGCAGAGATCATTGTAACCTGAGGTGGGAATCCCATCAGTGCCACTGCTGGGGGGCTGGAAGACCTCACTGCTGGGTATACTCTGAGCTGAAAGTCCCAGGGAGAGCCTTCCTGAATCTGAAACTTTGGGGAAAAGCTGGAATTTAAAGACTTCAAGTGAGATTTTGCTTTAGCCCAAATCAGGCTGGGAAGAGAGACCTGTGAGCATTTGGAGTTGTGCAGCACTTGGGCAGTGCTGGTTATTCTTGGTTAATTTAGATGTACCCATTGTGTCATCTAAACTCACCTGCAGGCAGCAGGAGGAAGAAGGGAGGCTCTCTAGCTTTTGAGAGTCAATAGTTTTGAGCCAYCTCTGAGCATTTCTCTTCCTCTTGGGCTCTTGGGCTTGTATTCCTTTGCTACAGCTACCAGACCTGAGGACAAGGCATCTAAGACCCAGATGCAGGGGTGCATCCTGCACAGGATGGAGGAGCCAGGGCATACCTCAATTCTTGGCCCAAAGACCCAGATGACAGCTCTGATGCCCTTGGTGACCCTAGATGGATACTTGTTTGTGGTATTTAACTTGCTGGCCTTTTTCTGAAGTGTCTGAAAGTATCTTCTGTCACACACAACCTTGAACATTGCCAGCTGGGCTTGGAAATTGGTTCCAGGAGAAAAATTACCTTTTTTTAAAAAGTCAGAATTACTTTTTTGAAGGTGGAAGACAGAAAACTCTGTCTGCCTTCAGAGGAAAGTGTTACATCTTTACTTTTGTGAAGAAGAAAAAGAGCCGAGAACTGAAACTTGTTGATGCAGGTTCCCAGGCTTCTACCACTGATACGGTGCCCCAGTGCCACTCAAAATCTTCCTTCTTGCAAGGTCACACATGACAATTTGCTCAGGAAGGCTGGGTGTCTAGACCTCCCTCTGGCCCCCTGCTAACGCTGCCCCGCTGATGGCAGTGTCCCCCAGTCTCATGTAATGTAATGCAATTAGAGRAAAGCAGAGTGGTCCCAGCCCCACGCTCTTCCCAGCTGAGGTTGCTTCAAGTCGGGGCTGCTCAGGCTGCTGAGTGGCAGAAAACTCTCCTTCCTCCGTGCATTAATTTGCACTTGGTTCTGTTGCTGGCTCTTCCTCCAAGCCAACCTGTAGTGCTTTTTAATTGACTGGAGGGAGCCAGCTGAGCTGATGAAGAGCTCTCCAGAGCCYGTGTCTTTTCCCTCCGTAGCCTTCTCAGCCACCGGTAGGTAGAGCAGCAGGAAACCAAGATGGGGAATCGAGCTGGCTTTTCTCTGTGAATGCTCCCATACCTCTGTGGTTGGAAACTGGTTTTCCAGCCCATATCTTCATCCCTCTAAATGGAAGGGAGGCCCCCTTCACCGGTGCTGCTGTGAGAGGTGTCACAAGGCAGCCAGTTACTATTCCCAGAAGTCCTACTCCTTCCCAGTATACTGCACTTTGGCAGGGAGCTGTGGTCAGTCCAGGACAACCTGTTACCATCAGTTGAGCCAGATYTTTTAGTATTCCTGAACTTACACTGGCCTTCTACATCTGCCTCTGGCCCCTAACTTGTCCCTGGCCAGGGATAGCTGCCCACAGAAGCCAGGAGATGTTGGTGCCGGACCTGCCATGCACCCAGCCCTTAAGACCCCCAGGAGCCAGGGAGTTCACCCATGATCCTCAATCCTTGGGTTAGCTTGTGGACCCCTTTCCTGCTCTCCCCCAGCCCCTGCTTTGGGGAGCTGAGGTGGTCCCACTGCCCGGAAGAGGTGTATGTGAGAGCTTCTTGTACTGGGGTCAAGACCAAGGACATGGTGGCAGATGCCACAACACAACCTGGGACTTGTGCATTCAAATCCCATTCTCTGTGTGACCTGCCTCATCCAGTCTGATTTCTGTGCACTTGGTGCTTGAGCCATATGCCAACCTATCCCAGGGTGAGAAACCATGTCTTGTTCCAGATGTGACCCTGGTGCGCTGAAGTGGAGGACTGTGGAGGATTACCCCATCCTCTTTCTCCACTCCCAAACTAGCACAAGGCCATTGCATCCTGCAGAGAGTAAAGGTAAGAAGCATCCAAACCCTGGCCAGGATTTCTGTGTGTGTTTTACCCTGCAGGCTGCATTCCCGACCCAAGGAGACTGGAGAAATGGCTGCACCTGAGCCCTGACTCCCAAGGCCCTGCCTGCTTCTGAGTGCGCCTGCGTGTGTCCGTGCATGCATGCCATGCACGGAAAGTTCTGCAGCAATGCTAATGGCATGGAGAAAAGCCATTAAAGGAGGAAGAGTTGAGGTTACAATATTGTGCTGAAAAGTTTATTGCTGCCTGTAGAGACATCAGGTCTGTACTTCCAGGATTACTCAGTGCTTAATGCCGAGCGCCTGCACATTAGTTTTGCCGGGAAGCCCATTTGGGGTTCTTCCAAAACGGAAAAATTAAAGGGCTTCCCTAATAAATGTGCTCTCCAAAAAAAAAAGTCTCCAAACCCAGCCTAGGAACCCAAATCGAAGCAGCCAACATGGGAGAAAGGCAGCACTCTGGAGCCTGGGCGGGCAGTCCTGCTGTCTGAGCTGCGGATGGAGCAGCGTTTGCAGCTGGCAGTTGTGGGAAGTAACATTTGTACCTGCTCCTTTGCCCTGTTAGAGTCCCCCGAGACTCAGCTACATAGGGATAAAATGCAAATTTACACAAGAGTTTGGGTGCACAGTAAGTAGATTTGCTTGGGAAATTCTTCTCCCTATTTTACTGACAAAAGGAAACTCAGCTCCAAAGAGACTTGCTGGTAGCCTTGCTCTCCACCGATTCTCTGCACACAAGAAYGAGAAACCAGATCTTTCGAGTCCCAGTCTCACATCCAGGCTGTTGAGCCACTCTTTTCCCAGCATTTAGTGTACATCTGGGAACACAATTACTGCCTGAAATAGATGCAGACTAGATGGTGTGGCAGCAATGATTTGGGGAAGCGGTAGTATTTCAGCCCTAAGTCAGGTGGTTCAGCTCACTCCTTGCTCCTGTTCTGGCACCTAACTCCTATCTGAAATCAATGAGAGTAAGGTGCCAAGATGCAAGTTAGACTCTGTGTCTCTTTGCAACTAGTAGATTCTATAACTTCACATAGGCACTGCCTGGAAACTGAGTTGAGTGCGGACCAGCAGTTTTGTGCTGTTCTCAGTAAGTCTGTAAACTGCCTGTGTCAACAGAAAARCCTTGAGATTCTACCTTGTGTAGGTTAAGGATGGTTTGTCCGCTCTTGCCTTCTCCAAGAGTGATGGGATGGGGGAGTGCAGGGATGTACATCTGTTCCTAGGTGGGGGTTTGGATTGGTTCATGGTGTCTTAAGAAGGGAGTTAATGGTTTGCCTCAATTTGGTGAGCCCCTGSCTGGGCCATGTGATGGAGCATCTTGTAAGACCTGACCTGGCTGATCAGTGGGACTTGCTGGGTACTGGTACGTGCTGCCTTTAGCTCCGGGCTGGGAAGACAGCCGTAGCCCAGCTGTGTGCTGCACTGCAGCTGTTGTTGGCGTTGGTTAAGTAGTGCTGATGCTCAGGCTTAAGAAAGAAGCTTGAGGCTGTTTTTGTTTTGCAGGCAGGTCACGAGATATCCAGAGAATGCTCTYACTTGGTTTCCATTCCATTTCAACATATGATTTTTTCCTCCAAATAAACCCCATTATCCTTGTTTCTGCTTCAATCCCTCTTTAGCAAGTCAGTGCCAAGAAGTGGATTTGCACATATGCCATCACCTGCTGTTGCCAACCTACCTTGCCAGTGCTCTGGAGAGGTATCAGAATATTYCTCGTGTCTCTGTACTTGAGGAGAAGCAATCAGTGTAATGCAGACTTATTGCTTGAGAGTGCTTTGGCCACACATGTGCAGCACAGTGGCCCATGGCCTCAGTGAGACACCTCAGACTCATTGCACTCAGTGGATTTCCCTTGCAGAAGGTGTTTATCTCCCATGGTACTTTCACTCCCTGGTGATGTCTCCTCCATGGCTCCTCCAAAGCTTGCTGGGTTTCAATCACTGTTCTTCCAAAGGGCTTGTAGGGAGGACCTGCTTGGTCATCCCTTCAGGCTGCTTGTTCCAGACCTCTCCATCCATCCCCATCAACAGACACAAGCAGAAATTGTTTTGGTGAGCTGTAGAAGCTGAAAGTGATCTATTTGAGGTCATGCACCCACTAAGCTATATCCTTCAACCTGGTGTTCTGATCAGTTGGTGGTCTCATACATTTACTGGAGATTACACATACTCTGAAGGGTTTTGTGGTCTCCAGAACCAGAGAACCAGATGTGGGAACCAGATGTCTGCTCTCCTTTCTCATAGCCATCTGGGCATTTCTGAGGCTAGATCCTTGTCCAATACCTGGGGAGCTCCAGCCATCTRTAGCAACTAGGAATCAGTTCTTCTGGTTCAGTTTTTGGCATAATTACTGTGCCAGGGACATTGTCTGCAGTGGGACTGGAAAGATTACGTGACAAATAAGTCAAGTTAAGGATATTTTGGGAAGAGCAAGGAAAAGCAAAGGAAGAAGAAGAGAGAGCGGAATAGTACAGGTGAGGAAAGCCCAACCAGCAGCAAGGCACCGAGTGCCTTCCAGTGGAGAGATGACGAGGGGCCAGTGGGGCAATGCTGATTTGCATCACCTGGGCTGGCTCCACTGCTTGGAGATTACTTGGACTGCTGCTCACAGTTTCATGGCTGAGATGGTGCATGGTGGCCTGTGGAAGGGCAAACAGAGCTCAGTGCTGCCACTCACCTGCAGAGCAGCCCACAAGCCTCCTGCTCCAGCTGCTGAGGGGTTCCCTRTCCTGTCCTGTCTGAAAGACAGGGGTTCAAAACTTCCCCTGTCATCTGCTCCCTTGGCTTCCCTCTTGTTCACCATGTCTCAGTATACAAGGCACGTCTGAAGGGCTGTCCTGAACTCACTCCAGAGGTCTTCTGAAGGTACCAGCCCCAACTAAACCTCCTTCAGTATGTGAAGAGCTCACATTCAGAGCCAGGCTTGGTAGGGTGGACGCTCACCTGAAGCTGGGTCTGAATGTCTCCATGAGCTGTATTCAGCGTCATTGGATGAAATTAGAAGACAGAGAAACCTGCTGTGCCCAAAGTTAGTAGAAAAGAGGTGGCAGCAGAAGATGGGTGGGTAAGATTGCAGGTTACAGGGAAACAGTGGAGCTTGGGGAGGGGGAAGAAGGGTATTTTAACCTCAGGGAGCTATGAATTTCCTGGCAAAGAYAGATAATTTTGGAAAAGTCAGGATGTCCAAGTTTCACCCTTCCAGAGTGTGGGTGCTCTGCCCACTGAGGGATCTCAAAGCCCRTCTGTGTCTCCCTCTTTAATGCCTGAGGTTGCATTATTCTCCATTTACAAATCCTGCCGGGGAGAGCTGGGAGAGCAGACGCTTCGCACTTCCCCAGGCGGAGGCTTGGCACACAAATCCATCTGCACAGGGGCAATGCCAGCTTTTCTCCTCACCACAAATCCCTCTTCTGCTTTCCCAGGAGAGCAGCTCAGTTCACTCTCTGAGCCGCTCAGGCGGTAGGTTCATTAGTACACATTAGACAGGTCTGGTCCAGTGCTCACAGAGTGAGACAAGGAGCTGTGAACTCTGGGGAATACGTTCCGGTTTCTCCACTCTTTCCTTCTCTGCAGCTCCTTCCCTGGGCCTCAGTTTCCCAACCTGTGCAAAACAGAAACTGTCTAATCTCTGTGCTCCTGGCTGCTGTTTAAATTCATGACTTCTTGTCCTGTCCACCAAGGGCTGTTGCCGCTCTCCTTGCAGGAACACCTTGCATATTTAAGCATGTTAATGCATCTCCTCTCTGGTTTTCTCTTTTTTGCCCCAGCCATTTTTTCTAGATCTTTTATCTTTATCGCTGGACTTCTTCCAGTTTATATTTCTTACTAGAGACAATCCTGTTTCTATGGATCTAGGGTGGTGGTTCATCAAGACTGGTGACAGCTCAGTGACAGCTATAGGCAGAGCTAGACAGCAAGAAGGGAGAGAAGGTCCAYATCTTAGTTTATTAGGCTATATACTGCCTAGGGAGGGGCTATCGTGGTTGATGTCCCTGTGACTGYTATGAGAACTTATTGTGATGGAGCTTATGGGTCAGGAAATAAAGTTAAATTTAGTTTTGAGAAATGGGAGAGAATAGGGACCTGAAAGAGAAGCTCCAACAGAAGTCACAGCATTGGACAGTCAGAGGTGTGGAGCTATTAACTGTGAGCTGTGGGACAGGGACCCCTTCTCCTTTTTGCCATCCAAGGGAAACCTTTCGAGAATTAGTGGTGAGCACTTTCTCCACTTCTTGGGCAGGTGATGCGGTCTGTTAG
Source organism: Oceanodroma leucorhoa (assembly GCA_030449065.1). NCBI lineage: Eukaryota > Metazoa > Chordata > Aves > Procellariiformes > Oceanodroma > Oceanodroma leucorhoa. The sequence continues at coordinate 11,451,573 of JASVER010000011.1, forward strand.
CACCTGAGCAGACGAGTTAGAGCTCGTTCAGATACAACAGCCCATCTCAACTCAAAAGGGACTCTGCATAATTTCCCACTGTGCTCTGCTCCCTGGATTAGCTTTTCCTTTTTCTTCCTCAACCAAATTCTCCATGGGGAAATCAGGAAGATTCAAAYTGCAGATGAGATCAAGCCCAGAACAGGAAGATACAGCAGAGAATTCCCCTCTGTCCAAAGTCTCGACTCCATCCTTGCTCCCTCCCTCTCTGTACCTGGTGGCCCTGGAATAGAGCAGGGGCAAGCAGCTCATAGCCCTCTAGGAACTGTTGTGTTCTGTGTTATAAATTCCACGGGRGAAGATAAAGTTTTCTTTCACAACTCATGTGTCAGCTCTGCCTTCCTCATGAGTCTTCAAGCCAGTTCTCTGGTTAGACTGATGCAAATGAGCTTTTAGCATTGACACAGAGCCTGAGATTCAGAAGAACGGGATGAAGTATCCAGCACAGTGCTTGAGAGCCAGACCACTTACTGGCCTCATGACAGCCAAAGCATTGCCCTAAGAGAATGGGGCAGGGCTTGGGCTTGCCTTTTCTAGTGTTTCTCCATCATTTTTACTCAAAAAAATGCCCTTGCCTTTGGGGAAGAAGGTCTGTTGCTCCTCTACTGGCTTCTTTCTGGGTCCTGCTCTGCTGACCAGTGCAGAGGGTCTGCAGGCTGCCAAGGCTGAGTAACTCCGATCTATTCATCCATGGCTATTTTCCAGTCTCTTGCATTTGGTACTGCTGTGGGACAAGTTCCTGGTGGACTCGTGGAGACTGGCTTCTCGAAAACAGCTCTTTTTACCTGCAAACCAAGGGCCCCGTGATACGGAAGTCATCCACAGAGGGGAAAAATATGAGGAACATCCAGTCTTGTACCACCGCTTTTCTAACCAGAACTGCACTTTAAAACCAGGCATTTCCTTTCTCGAGTCAAACACCTGTTTCTGCTAAAAAGCCACCCACCACTAGTCTCTCTGACTTGAGAGGCTAGTATTTTATTTAGGGCTGATCCATTTTTCTTTTAATTCAGATCAATGCAGGTTAATTGAGAGCAGCTTATTTTTACTTCTGCTGGTATCTGCCTGCCAAGATCAATACCAGTCATTTCCACTTAAACCRTTGTACCTTTACTGGAACTACCAGAGCACCCAGCTCTCCACGCAGCAGCGTATTACGGACCAGCCCCGTACATGTGGTTCCTCGTGTTATAATTGAAACCAGTCTCTCGTCAGTCTGGCTGCAGCGGCATCCTCGTAATGCTGGAAGGAAATGGAGACATGCTCAGCCTCAACCAGGGGATATATATTACAGCATGAAACATTTGCACACTAAAAATACTCAGCGAGGGGCAACCGTTCATTGATCYCTCCTGCCTTAATGGGGCCGCAGAGATCCCTCTGGCCACCCTTTGCCACTAGATGGGGCGATGCAGCAGCAGCTGCAGCCCCAGAGCCCTGGCCCAGAGGTGGCTTCCCCTTCCCTGTCCCAAAGACACCCAAGGGGTGGCTTTGCTCAGCCCAGGAGAATAAGCAGCCCTCTGTTCCTGCACCCACGTCCCCTTTTTGCAAGGGCTGGCTGGGTGCAAAAATCCCCGCAGCAGCCCCTGGGAAGCATTGGGCACGCAGCAGCTTGCTGCAGAGGTTGGAGGCGGCATGGGTGCTCTGTTGCTGTCTGTGTTTCTGTAYCTCCGGAGGCAAATCTTCACGGAGGGACCGATGGGGCGTGGGTTTGGGACCAGTCTGTTGCATCCCAGGTTTTGTGCTTGCCCAGTGGAAAAAGTCGTCATCAGTGGAGATGGCTGGGGAAGGCCCAGCTTTCCCAGCAGAGTGAGGGGCTGTGGCCGGGATGGTAAATGCCGAGTTGTGCGATAGGGAAGGGACAGCGSAGGGGGAGTGAAATGTTCTGCATCTTGCCATTTCTGCAAAGCTGGACCGGTCAGACAGCAGCGTTGGTGGGGCGGAGTATGATGGCAGCGTTTGCCTCACATCTCTGGCTGCGCAGGGATGGTGGCAGCAGGACGCACAGCCGGGTGACGCAGGGAGGACCCAACCTGCAGCGTGGCTGGGCTTGGCTTTGGCTGAGTCTCGCACAGGGTTGCAGGGGACTCTGAGCAAACGTCAAGGGGASAAACCAGAAAAAAAAAGAACTCATATGGGAGCTCTAGAAACTGCATCCAGCCTGAATTCAGGCCAAGCCACTGTCCCCTCTCTCTGTATCATTCTAGCATGTCCATTCTCACCTTGTGCTACTGCACAGGGATGCAGAGCAATGAATAACTACAAGCTCGTTATATCTCCTCACCCTGAGAAAGCTGGATGTGGGGAACGTCGCCAGAGGATGGTGGGACAGGAGTGTAYGTCTATGTGGAGTCAAACCCAGGCAGGCTGCAGGATTTTGTRGCATCCAAGGTATATATTTAGGACAAGCTGCATAACTTATGATTTGCATCAAACCCTATAGGCAGCATGGTGGYCCAAATGCGGTGGTCTCCACATTTTCATGCTACTGTCCCCCAGTCTGCCTGCTCCCACCTTCCTTCTCGTCYTGCCTGGCCACCATCCCTGTGTCACCCAGCTCACCGCTCGCTCTCTGCTCTCACAGCGGCTGAGCACCCGATCCTTTTGCATCAGCTGCTCTGRAGGAGTCCGTGGAAGCATTTTAAGAATTATTTTTGGCATTTCATTAGCTGATACATTAATGGAGAGCAAAATCAGATAGACACAGGGCAGGCAGAAGATCCTCTATGATGCATCAGTTCAATGTTTAAAGGACCTTTTCCTCACAATCTGCTTATCGGGCAGAGGCTCACTTTAGCTGGAGCTTTGCTGGAGCAGCTTTCTGCTCYGATGGTGGTCTGTCCGTCTGTACGGACAAGTGCCAGCTCTGGAGACTGCTGGGTCTTGTCCACATGGAGTGGAGGCAGRTGAAGCAAAGGGAGAAGGAACCGTTAAAGCGATGGGAAAATCAGTCCCTCCCTCCCCTTCCCTTGCAGCGGTCCCTGCCGTTTGCTGCTCTTTCCAGACTGGGTGGGCTGAGATGTCCCACCTTGCCCAGCTGCAATGGCTGATGTTTGGGGAAGAGAAGAATTACCAGTTTCCTGATGGGTAAAACCAGCAGGCTTGCAGAAGCAGTAGGGACAGATCAGTCAGCGAGTCCTGGTCATAAATGTCAAAGGATAATGGCTTTGGGCCATACCCCTCAAGCAGAACTGATTTAAAGGGTCATTAAAAACTGTTGGTGTCCATAAGGGTGGGACACAGGGGCTCCAGCCCAGGTCTTTTATTCCCTCTTGACTGGTATCAGTCAAGGCGATGGACTTGGAGAAGCCATATGTCAGCTAAATGTGTCTCTAATTGATTTGTGGATCTGCATGGAGTGTAAACATTTTACCAGTCAGAGAGCAGCTGATCAGGAGAGGATGAAAGAGGGTGGTGGGAGGGGAAGGGACGGGAGAAAGTCTGGTGTGAAGTGGTGGGGGCGCCTCAGAAAATGACTTTTGTCGGGACCCATCAAACCCCAATTCACCCCTGCCCCTCCGCAGGGTTCCCCGGTAATGGAGTCACTCCCAGGGCAAAAGTTAACTMCAATTAGAGGGTTTGAAGGGAGGGTTTTCAATCCCATGTCTGCCTGCAGGAGCGGTGTCAGCTCACGTTATGGAGATGGGCCAGCGGCGGGCAGGGGAGCAGCTGGGAGCAGCGTGTGGACAATGAGGGGTGCCCTGGGAATCCTCCCCGTGCGAGGATGCAGCCCCGTCCCTCCTCCTYGTCCTCGTCCTCCTCCTCCTCCTCTCTCCCAGYGATGGACAACTGGCCATGGACTTGCTCGCACTCAGCTCATTGCTTCTCACCTTCAGGGAGCCCTGTGGCAGCGGGGACCCAGGGTGCACCCCATGCAGCCTGTCTGCATCCAACCCACAGACCTCTGCAAGGGCATGACCTCCCYGCCGCCAAATTGTAACTCCAGTACAAATTTTGTGTTCCCAAACTGACAGACGCCCCATAAACCATGTCTATTTACCCATCCCTCTGCACAGCCCCTCTTTTTAACCCCTTCTTTGCCACCTCTCCTGGTTGCTCACAGGTGTACCCCACTTTCCAGCCCTCTGTGTGACCAGCCACCCTGGTGACACTGGATGAAGCCTGATGGGACCAAAGAGGTAAGTCAATGAAAAGGCTGCTGCTGCCCTGAAAAGCTGGTGGTCAAGAACCAGAAAACAGGTACAGGCAGTCAGGGGCAGCATGTAGGAATGGGCAGGCCAGTGTGGGAACAGCGTTAACCTGTTGGGTCACTGGGATTTTTCTGGAGGTGGCCATGAGGCAAGAAAGAGGACCAAAGCCACAGTGTCACCCCATGTGAGAGCCCTGGTGGCATGTGAGACCCCCCAGGAAAATCTCCCCCCAGTGTCACCAACACCATCAGGGTGGTCCCCAGGATGCCACTCTGTATGTATTTTCTTTCTCACCTCACCTCTTAGCTGCCACCTGCCCGAGGACAGGCTGTTCAGATGGTAAACTGAGATGGAAAACCAGAGATCTTTATTCCCTTAGATTCCCTAGATTCAACTTTCAAGATTTTACTCCACAACCACAAAGAGTAGGGAGGTTTTGGGGGTTACCTTTCCGAGCATGAAAAATAAGGTCCATAAGAAATCTCTACTTAAACTCAAGAAATAATCAGCTCTAATGAGCCTTTCGGTAAAACCGCAAAACCAAGCAGATCTACTTCTTTTACAGAATATTGTGGAACTTTTTAYTGGAATAAAACACAACGAATCGTGCTTCAAACCATGTTTTGCTTTTTCCTCTCCAAGCCTGTACTATGCAAAGCTTTCACTTGACTTGGATTTCATGAACATGTTCACCTGAACAGAACTGAAACCCGCTCATGAAACCCAAGTCAAGTTCAAAGAGAAGAAAAAGTGGGGGAATTATTAGAAAATGTTAAACAGCATTGATTTAGGGGGGAGTTGTTTTTTTTTYCTTCAAAATAGTGATCTGGTTCTTAAATAATAGTCCTCAACTGGGAAACGAGGAGCTGACAACAGGTTAAAGCTGAAGTCCAAGTAATTGCCAAATGAAATACAAGGTTTTGTTCAGAAATAGAGTAAGGCATCTTTTTCATAGGAACACCTTTTTTTCCCCAGGTGGGGGAAAAAAAATCCAGCCTTCCTATGTACCCAAACTGATTTTTTTCCCCGATGTGACTCAGTGGGTTTCACTATACCTGTTCGCACAGGCTGGGGCAGGAGCTGCATTTTCAGCGTGTGCACGAGCTGGGCGATGCCTCCCCGCCGCAGCACCCCACCGAAAAACCTGAGCTCCAGCTACGCTTTCACCCCCTCGCATTCCCCCGGCCCCGTTTCATCCCTGCTGTCTGCGTGTGCCCTCCGGCCACGAGCAGCCAGGGTGGGTAATTGTGGCGGGCGGCTCTGCCTGACAGCTGACGCCGGCTCCGGTGACCCCACGGGCCCCCACATTGCATCCCGCCCCGCGTCTGGCGCTGGACCGCGTTGCCTGCAGCCGGGGCCGGAACGGGCGTTGCGTGTGTGCTGGGAGCGGCGCCCGCCACCGCCTGCAGCGAACCTGCCCCGCCAAGGCTTTTCAAGCCCGGGCTGAGGCGCACAAGCTGCCGGCTGTCAGGCTTGGGGATGGGAGAATAGCTCTACACGGTGATTACCCCGAGCTGGAAATTGCCAGCAATATGGTGAGCATGGCAGGTAGCAGTACARCCCCCGAGCAAGGCGGCAGATGGAAATCCGTGCGGCTGAAGTGGGCAGGAGTGCAGCAGTTTCCAGCCCGCGTCGGGTCCAGTCCTAGCTTTCCCTGCAATGGGCTTGCAACAGGCTCCTGGATTAAAGTGCTGGCAGGGAGGATTCGAGGCTGGGCTGGGATTTAGTGAGAGCAACCGCAGGTGGGAGCGGTGACTGCTGTGGTTGAACTCCCTCTCCAGCTCTCTCCCCATCTCTCGGGGGAGGTGACCCCTCTCTTACCCTCCCAGCCACCCGCACTGATTTTTATTCCAATCTCACTGAACCACCCTCCCTCTGGGTTTGAAGGTGAGTGTCTCCTGCTCCGGGAGCCTCTCTTGCAGCGGCTGCTGGCTGTGAGCAGCATGCAGCGTGAGGCAAGGACGTGCACGGCCACCCGCCCCCGTCACACCGCTGCCTGCAGGCAGGGTCACCGCTGCAGCCGGGACAGGACAGCATCCCACACCTTGGCAGGTTGCTCCGTCTGTCCTTGCTGTGCTGATATAACTCCCATTGCTGTTATCTTTGAGATCGTCCCGGTCTTGCATGGACCCCTTGCAGTGCCTGATGCATTTTGCCAAGGGTGCGATGCCCGGAGCCCACCTGGAGTCACACTGTGACCATGCAGTGGTGACGCAGAACCACAGGGGGAACAAGACGTCTGCAACAAGGGGAAAGGCAAAGGAGGAGTTGAAAGTACCAGGAGGTGTCTGTATGGAGGTGAGATACCCAGAGAAATGGAAACTTCAAAGCTTTTTTGCCCMCCTGGGATTTGCAGCCTGGCAGAGTCCTGTATGGGTTATGCAGGGCTGCTCCTGCAAGCGGTTTCTCTTCCCATTGCGCAGCTGGTGGCTGTGAACAGGCTGTGGTGGGGTGGGAAAGGGATGTTCAGCCCCATGACCTGAGGAGCTCATGGGGTAGCAGATACCAGTAGGRCTGGGACATGTCACCCTTTCCCCTGCATGCTCAGCTGGGCTCTTTCACCCTCTGGCAGCCGGGAGACAGCTCGCTGAGGATCTGATGGTCCTTGGCTTTTCCCAGCTATCTGCAACCTTTGGCAGTRCCCGAGCACCTGGGGACAGGGGCTTCTGCAACTGCAGTTTTTGGGAACAAGCCTTTTCTGAACATCTCATCCTTCCTCCCAGGACAGCATAAGCCCTCGTGCCCTGCAGCACAGAGGAAAACTGCAGGGTGCAGGGAGCGGGTTTGCGGTAGCATGGAGAGTGCTGTGTCCCACACGTGTCTGCCTCTCTCTGGGGGAGAGGAGGGAGAAGAGCTTGCTTGGGAGTTTGAGGACTATTAAAAGAGGAAAGCAGCACCAGTGACTTCCTTGCTGCAAGAGCTGGCTGCAGAGGAACCGTGCCTGGTTTTATTAGGCAGTGCAAAGCCGAAATGATATAGCTGGCTTTCTGCAAGCTTTGGAAAGGAGCTGGTTTTTTGTAGCAAACGCCCACATGTGCTCTCCTTGGAAGAGACTGGACACARCGATGCCAAACAGGTGGCGGCCAGTGCAACCCTTCAGCAGGAGCAAGACGGGGTGGTCACTCTGGATGTGGTCACAGCCCCCCTGTGGGGGTTTGGGTGCTTAATTCCCCAGCAGGATGCGCAGTGGGATGTGCCGTGAGGAAGCCCACCACCCTCCAGCTGGAGAGCGTGGGGACCGTGGCTGAGGGGGGCTGGGAAGGGCAGGGTGCGAGTGGATCATTGCTGCAGCATCTGTCCATCGCCTACTGCGCTTTCAGAGCCGGTGGGGGAGGCGAGAGTCAGCCGGTCCCTAAGAAACCGGGCTCTCATTTCCTCCCCAGTAGACATCTATTGGCCRGGCACCAGATCGTGCTCGAGGGATGCATATCGGGTGGCCGCGGCTCACATTATYGGGCGGCTTCCCCGCTCCATTCCTGTCCATGCGTCCCTGCGATGGAGATCAGGTTACGGGACCTTCACAAAGCACCGGCCATCTATTATTCAGCCGCTGCACGCTGAATGTTGGCGTGCGGAGCTGAGCCGACCCGGCCTCGTGCCTGCTCGGGCAAGGTGGGCCTCAGTAAATGCCTGCGCGGGGGGATGATGCTGTAAATCACCCGCTGTGAATTATCAGGATGCGAGCAGAAGGCTGGCGGAAACCACCCGGAGGTACCTGGCTCCAGTAATGCTTTATATAGCGCGAGCGAAACCCGTCCCACGAATTCCCGTCAAAGGGACGGGTGGGCGAGACCAGCATCTTCCCGCGCGCACCGCTGAAACGTGGGGAACCTCTCAGCGGGTCAGACCATGGGAGATGGATCTGGCCTCCCAGACCGCCGGGTAGACGGGGGGCAAAAAGCCGATCAGTGGGATAAACCTCAGCCTCAAGAGGCTCTGGGTCCGGGAGAGCTGGGAGGAGGGAGCAGTGAACGGGCTCTTGGCCATGGCTCTTTGTTCAGGGCATCATTCACGTCTCCTGGCTGTCAGCATCGAGGACTCGGAGACGTTTAGTGAATGGGAAATGCTCAGGACAGAGTGAAAGGAAATATTTCTGCACTGTTCCCCAGGGAAGAAATTCCCCCTGGGTTGTGTCTTTTGCGGGGAAATGTTGTTTTGTTGACACTGAAACTGAATTYGGGGTTGGCGGGATAAATCTTTTTGGATGAAATTTTAGTTTGGAAACAAGCAGACAAATAAAAATGAGCAGAGTCGATGGCAATAAAGTTCTATTTTATTACAGTTAGAATATGATATTTTTATTTTGTTTCCACACCAACTTTGTTCTAATTCATTAAACTTACTTTGCTTTTAAATTTTTCTTCCTTTTTTTTAATCCCAGTAAAAACACATGCRTTATAGTGCTATCAAATTGGAATATCCCATTCAACCCAAACAYCAAGCCAGTCTCCCCCCCTCCCTTTCTCCAAATACCATCTTTTACAGGAAAMCCCAATCTTAGCCTTTTCCATCAAACAGAAATTCAAGTTCCTGCATGGCTCTATGTTTCTCACCAAYGCACCTGTAGAATTAGCTGTGCCCAGTAGCAAAGACATAAGAAAGCATCAAACCTCTGTGCAGGACTGGGGTCTCTGGCAGTCCCACTGGAATAACATCTCATTGCTTCCCAGTTTACACCATCCAAGCTTTGGGCCTGATCGATGCGTCTTTCACTTCCCGGTTTCCTCCATCTCTCTCTCCATTGAAGACTGGGATGTGGAGCAGGAGAAGAAGATGGGAACACCAGCAGGATACCCRGCTTTGCAAGATTTKAAGTGTTGCTGGAGACCCAAAGTCSCAGGGASATCAGGAGTCTCTAGATCRCCAAGTCTATGGAGAAATGGCCACTTTTAATCAATGGTTGTTTCCCAAGGATCTAACAAAAATAGACCTCCTGCTCTTCTCTCCCTGCCTTCCCGGGGAGCCTGGTGGGGCTCGCAGGCCCCGTCACCGCCCAGCTGTCCTCTCCCACCTCCGACCCCTGCTCCAAGGCTCGCTTTCCACAGGGACCTGTGCTTGCAGAAAGACTGGGTTGTCCACTCCACGCTGCGCCGTTCAGCTTCCCTGCCCGAGTCTCGCTTGCCCTGCATTTTATTTCTCAATGGACAAGCTTAACAGAGATGTCTTGGGTTTTTAAAAATAGTTAATATTTAAATATTAATTGAGCCATTAATTACATCTGAGGCCCCGAACAAAACAGCTGTGAATAATTAATGAGAGGGCCTATGGTAAATGCCTCTAATAATTCACAAAGCAACAGAACCAGGTATTTTCAGAGCATTCAATGAGAGGAGAAGTGGGGGAGAGGGGAGGCAAGCAAACGCAAGAACRTCGAGGGAAGGGGCTAAAAGGAGAGATGAAGCATTATGGGCTGTTTGGTGCTGTTCTTCCAGGGCTTCCTCAGTATTATTCATCTCCGTAACATCCAGCTAYGGGGGAGGGGATTTCCCCTGAGATTTGTAGTGGGGAAACTGAGTCACAGGGAGGCCGAGTCTCCCCCAGAAGCAGACTTAAGAAGACAACCGGGACTCCTGGCACACTCTCCCACAGCTGCATCTCAGGTGTTTTGGACCGTGGCTCTCTGAAAAACGTCTCTGGCAGAGGCCTTGCACCACGCTGAAGGTGCTGTCTGAACAACCTGCACTGCAAAAGAAACCAGTCCATAAGCAGGAGGGAGGTTTTTATTCGTGCCYTCCCTTTCCCCCTCCTCCAAGATGTTTCAGACAGTCACTCTGGGGGCTGCAGTGAGGAAGGTGATGCTCTGTAAATACAGGCACATACTTTGCAGGGCCTGGTAACGGACCAGCGTAGGATATTTGCACTTAATAACTGTAATTCTTAATTACAGGCAGCTTGAGCCTCAAGTAAGGCCGAGGGCTTCAGCACTGAACACACWCGGCCAGATGACGGAGATCCCCTCTCTGCCTCCTGGAGCTGGGCATCTTAATGGTCTCTTTGTGCTTCAGTTTGTTTGTGCAGGAGAGTGTGACTAATGACCCCATTCACGGACCAGCTTCTCGCTGTAGCTGGCGAGGTCTTCGAGGCAGAGATATTTCACCTCCTGCAACCGCTTGCAAGCCCCATGTCTCAGAGGCGATCGCCGGGTCTCCCTCCATGGCTGCTGGAGAGAGGATTTGTGACAGGCGAGGCATGGATCATGCTCTGGCAGCGTCGATCTCTCTCTGTAGCTAGAGAAAGCCCAGGCAGCGAGTTTGGACATAGCATTAGGCACTGACGTTACAAAAAGGGAATCCCACCTCTCACTCCGCAACAGGCAGCATAGGGCAGCTTTTCGTTGCTCTCAGTTGCAGTGAGTAATAATTGCATCACCGGCAGAGAGCAGACCCTTATGTATGTTTTACGATTCCATTTTCCGGTAACCCGGTCTCTGCTGTTGAGTAATAACCCTGTCCTTGCTCTGTGGTTGATTGACAACCATTAAATCAGTGTGGGTTGCCATCCTCCTTGATAGCCCTATAGATACATGACACACACCCCACTGTTACCAAAGCAGCTTCTCTTTGCAAGAGATGAAAATGATACAACTCACCATGTGCTTGAAAACTGTGACCCTCTCAACCATATTAACAACCGTGTAATCAGCAAGCATCAGGACCTTTCTAATGAAGTGGTGCCATTCTCCCCAAGCCACATAAAGTGTTCGCTAAATGTGTCTTTGTTCCTTTTAACAGATGAAAAATTCAGTTGTCTTCCTTAGCTTATTGACCTTCTACAAATACAGGAGAGAAGGAAATGGATCCTTTTCTGTTTCTAGTAGCATGATATTCACAACTTCAAGTTATATAGAGAATAACAAACCAGATTGGAATAATTATTCTCAATGTCTACTTCTCTGTGTGGATATAGCATTTATAAATTAACCAAAAACACTTGCAAATCTGCATAACCAGTTACCCATGTTCCTAATGCTTTCAATTTATCCTAATAGACATTTAATGAATACTTTATAAAGCCTTAGATGGGGAATTTTAAAATCAATGGTGCTATTTTATTGCTGTTTGTATTATCTTTATTTGGATGGTGTCTTAGCACTCTGATGCCCATCGATTTCAGGCCTTGATCAATGAAACAAGGTTTCAGCTTAAATACATTGAGATGCACAAGAGAAGCTGGATCTGGGGGTAAAAGGTTCTTTCCTTGGTGAGGCATGGCTGAATTCACGCTCACGGCTCAGACTAAGGGTAGCACGAGGTAATCCTCGATATTGTCTTTGCACGGCTCCCCTCTTACCTTGTGGCTCCTGCAGCTTCTGGGGTAACAACAATTAATTATCCTCAAAGCAGCTCCGCTACTGAGGGGGCAATACCCTTCTTTTGCTCAAGCTGATTCAGTCCCAGGCTGCTAGCGATGCTCGGGTGTTTTATCCGCATTCAAATCATGGGTATTCTCCTAAATACCTCTGAAAGCCTTGTGCTAGTGCTAGCTCAGCAGCACTTATGTGTTGTGGCGACTATGCCCAGAACTGATGGATAGATATGAAGCTTGACAGTTTCTCCCATCAGTATCAGCTCATTCAGTTCCACGTCCATCGATCTCCCTTTTCTGTCTCTGGTTCCCTCCAACCTGGCTGAGTGTAGGTGAATCCTATAATGAAATGGATGAYGTCCACAGTAACACCAGTGCTTTTTTGGATGGGTTTTGGGGAAGAGCTGTCTGAGCTAGGAGACATCGTGGAGATTTTTCCTTGGATTTGAAATCAAAACCAAATTGCAAGGCAACCTGGAATTTTTTTCGCCTGCTTGGAGGTGACTGCAAATTTCACTCAGTTTGTCAAACTGGGAAGATGTTGCATGAAGTATGATTGTTTATTACATGATTTATTATGAATTTCCATTTAAAGAATGGAAATATGCAGAATTTAAAGCTCTATTGTGAAAGGTTCATGCAGATTTGCTGTTCAGCCCATTGTAACATTCACACAACAGTTGTGAGCCCTTAAAACCATTTCCTGGCATCTTAGGAGGTGCCCTGAATGGTTTTCAGCAACAGAAATTTGAATTACAGGCTGTAAATCATGTTTAAACCGCAAAATCAGATCCCCTCTCTTCTCCTTCCCTAGTTTGGGACTGTAGGAACTCAGTCTAAGGTGAGTACCATAAACCAGAGCTTTGTTCTGGACAGCATTGGTGTCTGGATGTTTGGTTTTGCTCCCACTGTAGCAGGGAAGTTTTCTTAAGGATGTGTCTTATATCCCACATTAAATTACTTTATGCACAGTGCTGGATCTCTGAGCATGCCAGGCACTGTGCATTAAAGCAATGCTGGTCTTCCTGGTAACCTCATGGCTTCAAGGAAAACTGGAAGTGCTGGTGCATGCTAGAAGTAGCTTCCAGCCTTCCCACAAACCTGCTATTAATGGGGGCAAAGCTCGAGTTCTTCCAAGGCTCTCTCACTTCCCTGGGAGATCTGCTTTGTTTTGCATTGATCACTTGAAAATTCACAAGAATAAGTATTGAAGTGGAGATGTCTTAACCACTGGACTCAAGTCATGATCACACGCAGCCCCCTGTGGATATTGAATTGTTCCCAGCCAACTGGAAGAGGTTTCACAGGAGTGGAGCACTCTGAGTCCCAGAAAAGCCTGAGGTCAAGATTTAGCTCTAGAATGAGTGACCTGAGTTTAAGTCCCTCCAAGAATTAATGGGAATCGTGCTCAAGGCTTCCCCTGGGATATTGAAGCTTTCCATCATGAAAAGATAATCTTTTCTCATCGTTGCCCTTGTGAACAGCATCTACCTAAGTCCTGCCATCCATTCGCCCTCCTTTGCTTTTGTGAAACTCATCTGCTTTGCTTGGTTTTTACTTGACTTGGGAGGTTTTCAGTTTTAGGGAAGAAAATCCCAAATCAGATCATTTCTAAAATCTCCCTTCGGCTCTCCCTCCGCAATTTCTTAGTTCAACCAAGCAGCCACTATCTGTAGAGCCCTACCCTCGTGTCAGGGCTGTGGCTCAGCTGCACCCCTCGTGCTAATGCATTGCTGAGGGCGCTAATTAGGGCTCCCAGGAACTAGTGCACAGCAGGTTCAGCCCATCGCATGTCTGCTGGGCAAGGCCAGAGCTCACACAAGACTTTGCGTGAGCCCTCCCTGACCTGTGAGCAGCAGCTTTTCCACCTACCTCAGCCTGCCACTGAACTCCTTGTTGGCCACCTGGCTTGTGCAGCTCTAGGTTGTCCACAAAGTCCCATCCCAGASACTTCTGCATCTCCTCGTGGGGACCTTTCTGCTCATGAGTTGCTGATGGCCTTTGGGAACACACGAGCTCCAAGGGCTGGACCTCTCTCCCTCAGAGCAGAAAGCTGATGTACCTGGTTAATATTCTCCACCACCCCTGCACATCCTTTCCCCTTCCAGCTCTCTGGACCAATTCTCCCTCCAGCCCTTTTCTTCCTCCTACAYGGACATCCAAGCATTTTGGAATTCAAAGATCAGCCTCTCACTCCTCTGCCCTTCATCTCCAAAGTGCCTGCGGGGCATAGACCAGGTTAATCTGCTGGCTGCTAATCTCCCCAGTGGCAGGGGATAAGAAAAGGGACAATATGGGAAGGTCTGTGGGTCAGCCCATGGCCTGGAGGGCTCTTAACCCTTTCCTCCCTTGAGTTCCCCAGGTCCTGCCTGGAAGAATTCTGCCTGTCAGAAAGGACAACGAAGATTTATGCACGAGGGTCAAATAAACCATCCCACTCAGATATTCCCCCCATCACRTCCCTCCTCCTCCTCTTTGAAAAACACTCTGTCCTCTAGGACTTGTTAGACACTTTCCTCTCCTATGRCTGCAGAAGATCTCAGGGAATCCAAAGACATTTTGACACCTTATTGTTCTTGCTGTTTTGRTGGGAATTTAGAAATCTGTGTCTGTTGTGTGTCCAAATCTAAGTGCCTACCACTGCAGTGGAAATGGCCGCGGACACTTGGCTGAAGCTAGCCTGACATGAGACTTCTTGGTTACCATCATGCGGTTGCCGAACAGGACAGCTTGGAAGTAACTTGCATGTTAGGTGCAAGGACTGAGCCCATGTCAGATGTTTTCTTCCAAACTGTGCACTGCTTTTCGGCAAAGCAAACTGTCCTCGCATGGTGCGTGGGCTGCTCCAGGCAAACCCAGGGAAGAGATGCTCCTGTGCCAGGTCGTAGGGCCACCCTATGGGTGGGCAGTCACCTCGGGGCTGTTCACCTGATTGCTCCAAGGATGACCGCAGCTGGGGAGGAAAAGCGCTGAACACCAGCCTCTGGGCAACCAAAGCACCAGGGAGTGCACTGGGAGTGCTGGTGCCGTCTAGGACCAGAAACATGGGCTTAAAAACAGGGGGATAAGTACAGTGGGAATTCAGTACCTGAGACACAGGGCTGCTTTGATCCCTTTCCCCAGGAGATGTGGGTACACAGGCGCTGTGAAAGTGCAGACAGCTTTGTCTCCTCTGAGAGGAAAGAAACCTGCGACAGGATAAACTTTCCCTGCTTTAGATGCCTCCCCTCCGCTTYGCTGATGCCCTGTGCTTGCTTTCCCCGGAGGAGCGGGGACAAAAGCACGCTCCTGTCACCAGATAGCTTTGCGAGGACAACCTGCTGGGCCTCGTCCCACTCGGCCGGAGGCACTGGGGAGGGTCTGTTTGCAGACGGGCACTTACCGCCTGGAAAGCCCGGCTGAACTGCTGCCCAAGTGCAATTTCAGCTCAGCCCTCCTTTGTCCCCAGAACAAAACCAGCATGCACCGTACAGCTGCTGCCGCACGCTCACGGGCCGTTGGCACCCGCAGAGGGGCTCTGGGCTAAAATTGCCTCTTGTTTCCCACCCACAGATATTGGCACTGACCCTGCACCTCCGGAGCAGTCTGCTCGAACCACTCTACCCCTCGACCCGGCTAGCACAGCATCAGGCTGGGCTTTTCCTCCACCGTGACCTCTGCTGGTGTGAAAGGAGGGGGAGCAGGGCTCGAGGGGCACTGGGCAGGGGGGCAAGGGTGGGGACAAGTCTTTGGGACAGCAGTGACAGTACCTGAGTGAGTTGTGGRAGTTTCTGTGACTGGCGGACAAGAGACTCATTTATTCAGACGAGYTTTTCTGCCTGTGGTTCTCCCAGAAGCAACGTGATTTCCTCAAGTGGCTTTGACACTTGGAATTAGTCCTTGATTTGTTTTTGCTAATTTCCCTTCCYCGCTCCAGGAGAGTCAGGATTCAAGATGCTCAGGTGGTTCAGCGGGGCCATCTCAGATGGGCGCCAGCCTCTGCTCCCAGCCCAGCCTGATGCAGCTCCTCTGGACTTCGCTGTGCTGAGTCCCGCTGGCATCAGAGGATTTTGGCTTCAGCCCATGTTGGTGATGCTCGCTGGAGGCATCGTGTGAGTCACAGCCCATGCTGTCCAGCTGAATGGAAAAATGGTCCAGMCCGGGCAGGAAAGACATTCCTATTTCAGGTGGTTTCAGTGATGCTGGTGTGCGTTTGGCATTGGTCAGTGGCTGCCGGCTATGGCCATGGGGGCAAGGGCAGAGCATGGGGAAGAGATGCARTGAGACAGGATTTGCAGTCAGAGCTGTGGGGAAATGGCTATCCACCTGCAGATACTCAAGGGACAGCCCCGCTGCCTTCGCTTAACACCACTTTAATGAGATGACCTCTTTCTGCGCTGAGTTTCCATCTTATGAACATCAAGGCACAGTTGTCTCTGTAGAAACTGGGGGATTGTGCCCCAGTCTTGCCTGAATCCAGGAGTGTCTACAAGGGTTGTGGACCTGAAGCGCTCTGGAGTCACAGCTGCCAGGCAGAAATGGTGCAGCAAGATCAAAACAAGTACAAGCAAAACCCTCTGGATGAATCTTTGCCAACTCAAAATGCTGCCTTGAATGCTGACATGTCCTGGTTTGATGCTTTTCTCGATAGCATATGTTGACATGTTTTTCATTTCACAATGACTGTWTGAAACGAAGCCTGTTGTTTCTGATCATAAAAATATTTCCAGTAGCTGGAAAAGTTGAAATGAAGGTGGTGAGTTTCAAAATTATCTGATAAGCTTCATGTCAATCCCTGATGATTTATGTTTAAGCTTTTTTCATGCATGTTTGGCCTTTCTTTTTTATTCTGTTTAGAAACTGGAAAAAAAAAACCCTACTAGTTTTCCTAAGGAATAGAGAATCTGATTCCAGTTCAGAGGAACACAAATTGTGTGTGTGTAAGGCTGAGATATTTTTGGCATGAAAAGGACCAGGGTGATCTGTCTAATGAGCACCAGAGCAATGAGTAYTGATTATGTAAAGATTTTTCCTCTGGTCTGGTTGCAAGGTGTAGTGAATAACCCAATATTAGAACTACTCAGGAAAACCAAATAGTTCTTACTTTCATCAGATAATCACAAACTGACATTTCTTGAGTAATTAAAAACTCAAACACAAACAATTTCAGAAGAAAGCTAAAGGGAGGTGAGAAAACAAAACTCGTGGGCTGGAGGTCAAAAAATATTAGTTTTTAGGTTCTTGGTTTTCCAGTAAAGAAAGGAATTTTTTAAGGAATCAGAGTGTTTCCCACGAACACTTCTGTTTAATCACAGGGATATTTTTATGAAAATGAAAACAGTAGTGGAAAATTTTTTGTTTCCCACTTACACAATTTCTTTGGGGGCTCAGTCTRGATATAATCAGTTTTCTAGAGGGAGGACTGGGGACATTTTGGCTGTCCTTACTGCTGGGGATGGGGATCCCTAATGCCAGGAGCCAGGTCTTGAGTCCTGCCTGAGAGGTTTCTGAGCCAGATCCACTCCCAAAGGGTGCAGAGGGGCTCCCCACCCTGGTTGTGTTTCCTGGTCTGTGAGGCATTGTTAAACCCGGCCCYGAGCTGGTGTCAGCAGAAGGCTGACAGGGATGCTCTCATATGCCAGGGGTGCTCTTGTACACCAGGGATGCTSTTGTATGCAAAGATGCCCTGGGGGTGCACCAGGGGTGTCCCACATGGACCAGAGCAAAGGTGCTCTGATTTAAACCCATCAGCCCTCCATTTTTGGCATCCTACCCGTCCAAGGGGATCTCCCTCCTCCCCACCAGCTTCCCCTCCCTTCCCCCCGGCCCCCTCCTCCCCCTCCCAGGAGCTGTGCAAGCCCCAGCTCCTCCGAGGGGTAATTGAAGCAGCATGTAGAGCATATGGCCAAGCAGGGATCCCTGCTGGTGCACCAGCTGTGAACTGGGTGCTGGGAGAGAGCAGGCGGCGAGAGGCTCCCGTCTCCCTGTCTGGCTGCCTCCCTCTGCCCAAGCGGTTATTCAAATGACACCTCTTAAGGAGGTCTGTGGTTTGGGGTCTCGCTGGCTGGCTGGGTGCCGGGGKTATGGGGGGGTAGTGGTCAAGTTTTTATCCTGGGCATGCCTGCATTGCTCTCTTCCCCTCACCCTCAGTCCCCCTTGATGGTGTTGCCCCTCCCCGCCCCCCCCAGCCCATGGTGTACCAGCTCTGCTATGGGATACGGGGTCCCAGGTGGTGCTGTGGGGCAGCTTGTGGGTTTGATGGGCACCTGCCAGCAACCACCCAGSAGTGGCTCCACCTGCACCAGGCTGTTTCCCATCAGAAGACCCTGACTTTGTAAGTGAACTCGCTCCAGCTGCTGCAGACCTCCTCCTCTGCCCTCACAGCTGGGTATTGGTCTCCCCAAAGTTGTATCCTTTGCCCTCCCAGGAATCCCTGAGACTCTATGGGGTGCAGGGTCTCAGGGCAGGAGCTGGGGTGGCACTGCTCCGCGGTGGGGGATGTGTCCCTTGGAGGATAGTCCTGCTGCTGCAGCTCAGGTCACTCCCCTCCTGCCACATGGRCTGAGGTGGTGGTCCTCCATAAAGTGTTTTCACATGACATGGAAGAAGAAGCCAACTGAGATGTCCAAAGTCCCCTAGTGCCCTTGCATTTCTTCTCAAGTCAGCTGGGGGACTGCCCTGGCTGGGTGAGTTTTCARCCCCTTYGYTGCTGTGGTATAACTTGACAGCTCYGTGCCTCAGAGACCAGCTTAAGTGGGGAGACAGTGACCCACCCTCGCCCCACATCACCCATTGGAGTAGAAGTGGGACAACCTTTCATTACACACATTGCACCAACCCACAAGGAGGCTCAGGCTGGCACTGGGGCTCAGATCAAGTCCAACAGCTGCTGCGGTGCTTCSCTTCTGCAGCTCAGTTTTGGGATGAGCCAGACAACGCTGGGGAGATGTCTTGTCCTTAGGCACAGACTCCAACAGGTATTGACCAGGCAGAGGGGATCTGAGCATGGGCCCATTCTCACCTTGCTCTTCCCCACATGGTTTTTTTTGCCACTTTCTAGCCTGCTGCAGGGCTGGAGCCTTCATTTCCTATTTTCCACGTGATGTGTCCCATCAGGCAGCTACCTACCATGAGTCACATGCTATCGTGTATCCTCTTGTGTGTCTCCTCAAAGGTCCCCTATAGAAAAGACTGAATGAGAAATCACTCCACTCCCAGCCTTCTCCCTGCTCTGTGCAATCCTGCAGCCATCTCTCTGTGATGTGGGCTGACAGGGAGAGGGAGACTTGAGTATAAGGGACACGTGGATATTACAAGCTCGGCAAAATCTGTTATCTCAGAATCAATTTTGGCAGCACAAGAGATTTGCAGAGATGGTGGGAGCTTTGGTGCCAAATTTACTGTTTCTGGGTCATCTCATTAATATGAGCGCTGTCCCTGCACRGAGGGGCTTGGGAGGTGGCCACCCTCCAGCATCCTGTCCTGTCCTCTGCCCCACTCCCCAAAAAGCCTTTTGTTTTCAAGGCTTCACCCCTGCCTTAGGGAAAGACCCGTGAAAGGAGAGCAACCAACAGCAAGTCCTCAGGACAAGGGGGACAGCAGTCCTCCACACAAGGAGGGGATGCACTGAGGACTCTGTGCCCATGGAGGCGGGAAGGACAGCAGCCCTTGCTTACTGCARTGGGGATCAGATTAGGACAGTGGGTGGAGAGGACACCTGCCCTCCTGCCTGGCAGGAGCCAGGTGGCTCTCTGGTGACCCTTTTCAGGTGTAGCTGTGACACTGGGGAGGGAACAGCCACTCAATACCACTGCTCTGTCTAGATCCAGCCACCATTCAGCCTTGAAAAACCACAAGAGTTACCAGTGGGTGGCATTTTACCACCAGCATGTGAGATGGTTTGAAAAATCATGGGGAAGATGGGGAATGGGTGAAGCCGGACACCCCCAGACCTCAGGTCTGCCAGCACTGGCTTTCCTCCAGCCCTGCACATCTTGACACACCTTGCTGGAGAGGACCTCTGGATACAGAGTGGCTTGGGGGAATCAGACTTCCTTCCAGCCCAGAGAGGCAGGTCCTGAACTCAGCCACCTTCCTGCATGGCTGTGATGGTACAGKGGTTGGTTGGTCCCATCCCAAGATGGGACATGTTTGTATGTGGAGTTGGGGATGGTGGTGGTTCCCCTTGTGGTGGATCTGGCTTTGGAATCTAGGATGCTTACAGGTGGCTGGGCATCCCTGGCTTGTTAGGACTCCCCTGGCTCCCCATGGAGCTCGTGGCACCTGCCCTGACATGCATACCCATCTCCACCTGTATCCTGCTGCTCCCTGCCCTCATCCTTTGGGGAGTCCATGGGGGGTCTGCTGGGCACTGAYACCACCCCTACCTTCTCTCTCTGTGTCTGAACAAGCAAATACTGTAAAGCACTGAGTGCTTGTCTGTCCCACTCCTGTGACAAGAGTAAAAGGTTCATAGGGTTTCCCAGGGTGACACAGTGAGGTCCCTGCTCACAGTTGCCATGCCTGTTTTGTGTTGTTATAGCCAACACCATTCAGCTACCAGGTGTTTACGAGCCATCCCTAGGAGATACACCTGATCTGAGGAGGTGTTCGGCATGGATGTCATCACCCTAGGTCCCCTCGGTCCCCTCCATCACTGCCTTCAAGAGCTGCATGAAGAGTAAAGTCTGTGTGAGTGCTGGGGTAGGAAGGTATGAGCTTTTTCCTGAATCCTCCAAAGAACTTGTAATTGTATCATCCAGGATAGAGACCAAATCTTTCCCTACTCATTGTCCTGAACCAGATTTGGCTTTGGTGCCTCTTTCTATCCTACACTGAGTACATTGCCAACACTACCTTTGATGGAGGGRCTCACCATTCCTTCTGTTTCCAGAGCTAACACAGCCTTCCACCTAGCCATTGGTAATGGTTTCATCTGGGTTTCCCCAGGCAGAGGAGATGTCCTTCTGCCACCTTCTGTCTCTCCTGTCTCTTCCTGTCCCCCAGGACTGAGGACCAGGGAGGCTGGGTCTTCTCCCTCGTTGCTCAAGTGGTTTGACCTGGGAAAGGTGATCTGGTGTTTCATCACCTCCATCCTTGCTCCACCACTGTCTGGGCAGCAATGAACCCCTATAGCTGAGTACATGTGATATACGCTTAAACTCACTAGCTCATTCTGCCATGGCCATATGGACTATGAGATGGAGGTGAGTGGTCCAACACATCCAGGAACCAACCCCGGACCACCTGGCTTACAGCATAACTGGGATTCCCTCCAAGGTGGAAACATTTGGGATGGGACATCTCTAGTCTTCAGCATCACGTCTCCATGTCCTGTCAAAAGCTGAGGAGGTGAAAAAGGCTCCAGTTCCTCCAGCATCTGCTAGGCTCATCTTCTAGGATGATCACAGAGCTTCTCCCTCTGGGTGTAAGGACAAAGTCCCAGCCACCCATGCTGGGCTCCAGCTGGTTCCCCACGTAGGGGAGGCAGCAGGGGGAAACTCTTTATTGAAAGGAAATGGCTTCATTTGGACCAATTATTCTCAAACTGAGGTGGAGGAAGCCGTCATTTCAACATTTCCTTTTTTTTTCCCTCCTTTTACGTTTGTTGTGTGTGGTTTTTTTAACACTCTGGCAATGGCTGAATATCGCACAAGTGCCCTGTCAAGAGATATATTCAATAAACACTTGACACCCAAGCTCAGGAATACATGGCCCGTGGCAAACATGAATTATTCAAATGGAAATCAAGATAATTTTGCTTCTAACTCAGAAAACCAAGACTCTCTCTTTCCTTCATTATTTTTCCTCTCTTCCTCTCCTCATTTTCTTCCTGTTATTTCTTTCTTTCCTTTTTCTTATAATTTCTTTCTTGTTCTTTCTTTTTCTCTCTCTCTCTTGCTGGAAATCCTAGATGCATTAATTTCTAGGGAACTCCSTTTGCTGAATAAACCAAGGTGGGGACCAGAAGGAATCTCCTTTGGATGAGGAGATAGTCTGCATGTTTRTCTCCTGTGGCTGATGTATGCCTTTGGCTAGGGCTTGCGAGCAGTGGGACCCCTGTGGCTGGGTGCCATGGAGGTGCCATTGCARCTAGGTGTTGGATCATCCAGCCAAAACCACACCTCTTAGTCAAATGAGACTTGTTTGGGAGAAACAGGATGTCATAACTGGCCTTTGAGATGCCTTTCCTGCATGACTGGGCCTTTCCTCTGCTCAAGTAAGTCTCCTGCCAACTGTGGGAGTTGGTCAGGGTGGGTGGGCTTATCGCATGAGGGGTTTGGGATGCTGGGGTTGCATGGGCAGAGCTGCCTGGGGATCCCTGCTCTAGAAGGACCTGGGTTGGACTCATGAGACCAGGTTTTAGCAGTAGGCTGAAGAGCTGAAAGAATGTAGAAGAACGGGACCACAAAGTAGAAATGATAGTGATGCCCAAGGCTAGAGGAAAGGAAGGGACCTTTATTCCTCTCTCTACTCATTATCTCCCTTCCCCTTCCTCTCCCTTCCTCATTTCTTAGAAATGTGGTCTGGAGCTGATCAGCACCAGGTGGTACCAAAGGCATTGGCTCATGGCAGCTTTTCCCCAGCCTGGGACTAAATGGCACACTGAAGCCCTGTTTACTGAGAAGAGCCAGAGGTGACTCGTAGGAAGCCTTTAGAAATGGGATGCCTTGACCAGAGTCGTGGGCAGCAGAGGGGGCATTGTCCTGTTTCCTCCCACCATCTGGAAGGTCTCTTTCCAGCTGTTCATGGACTCCTCTTCCATATACTGCTTGAGCTTTGGCCTTTCCGTTGGCTAATGGGTGCTGGGGAGCACTGCCTGCTCATACATGGGCTGAGATTCTCCACTGAATCACGGCACAAAAAATAACTGAAAGAGTTCATCTCCGCACAGAAACATGCTGACTTTTGATATGGCGCTTTGGCTTACAAAGAAATACAACATGCTGGAGCCCTCTGGGCACACAACGGACYGTTCGAAACAGGCACTTCTGGGCTATACAGGCTTTGAGGTGTGCAGGCACACGTAGCAATGGTGTTCTCATCRGTGTCTGCAGTGCCTTAGAAGCCACGGAGCTGCAAGGTGGGTCAGAGGAGAAGCAATCCCACCAGCAGTCCACGGGGTCTCAGCCACCAGGTCCTGGCAGACCCTGATAGCAGGTAGGACAGTGAAGATGCTTTCCACAGCTTCCATGGCTGCTTTCATCTGGTCAAAGCTGTTAACTATTTTACGGCTCCTCTTCCTCCCTTCCCTGGTAACRTCTCCCCTGGGTGGGAGTAGGCTCCAGCCAGCTCCATCCTTCCTTCCTCTCCCTTTCTCCAACGCTGCTGGCAATGCCGGAGTTTCCCCGCTTCTGTTGAATGGCCGTGGTTACTTGTGAGGTTGGGACTGGCTGTCAGCCAATCACAGCCCAGCAGCAGGGATCTAATAGCCCCGGCGCCAGCCATTTAAGAGGAAGGAGAATATAGGTCATCAGTGACATCATCTCTCGGAAAGGTGGGGGGGTGGTTTGAGAGGAGAGGGGGAAGCAATCGTTTAAATTTGGAGAGGAGCTAACTGGAAATTTGGGCCATCAGGAGAATAATGGGCCGAGAGGAAGAGATGGGGATATTAATAGAGCTGGTTTCTGTAAGAGCTGGAGCGAGCAGCAAGGGATAGAGAACCACAGAGAGCCTCCGTGTCGGCAGGCGTGTATGTGCTGGAGCAGGCTGGGAGCCCCCAGGGGCCCGGGAGCGTCAGCCTGGATTCCTGTGTGACCACGCTGTGCAAAACCTCCCTCTGCATCCCAGGAGTCCAGCCTCCTGCTCCTCACCCGATGGTCTTCCATCCCCCCTCCACCCCATCCTGACCGGCTGCCCCTGCCTCCCAGCCACAGCAACCACCACCCTGAGAAACCCTCTGAGAAACCCCAGTGGGTCCACSGGGACCGGTGTGGAGCTTGGTGTGGGTCCCACTTGCTCCTCTCTGCCCGGCCGCTGGTGCCCAGTTCCCTTCATCCACAGCCCTGCAGCGTTTGCATGCTAGATCAGGCAGATGCAACACCCCCAAGCAAATCTTGGTTGCATTTGTAGATTAAGGTCCTTGACAGCCACTCCCTGCTYACTCAACAAGGGCCCACAGAGACTATGGTATCTCCATCCTTGGAGACGTTCAAACCTCRCTATATAAAGCCCTGAGCAACCTGCTGTAACTGGCCCTGCTTCAAACACGGTGTTGGACTGGAGACCTCCATGTACGTCTTCCAAATCTGGGACTCTGTACTCCTTCAAAGGGCAGAGGACCTGCAGACACCACCCCTCCTGGGACATGACTTGGACATCCTTTTCCAGAGGGCARCACAGCTCCACCTTGCCCCATCTCCCTCACTTGATAGACATCCGAGAGGTACATCTCAGAGCAGGGCTGTGTGTCTGTGTCAGTAAGTGGAAGAGTGCTGGGGAACAGCCCTCCTGGGTGCAGAAACTCTCTTGGCAGCATCTTCCACTATCGGTTTTACCTGGTACCCTGCCACGGCAAACTGGGGGTGCACTTGGGGCGTAGCGCAAGTCCCAGAAAGCAGCCTGCACAAGTCAAGGGTGTCCAGCAGTGGGGACATAGACTATTCTACATTTTTCTACCTCTGCACCAAACACTCTTCGCAGGTACATTTAATGCTCTTCATTCCTACCAAGCTCTCACTGTGCCTGATCTGTGGCCACCTCAATTAATTCCCCACCACCCRTGAGTCTCTGTCTTGCTGCAGGGCTTTGCTGCGCTGCTGTGGCACTGCAATGGAAGAGAGCAGGAGAGGGAGAGGGGCAGTGCTGCCAGTTGAAAGAGATGCAGGAGTTGAATATGTATGAAGAGGGGAGGGAGAAAGGAAGGGAGTGTTCCCCTTGTTAAATATTTACCAGCCCAGGCGGGTGATGTGATATTTCCTACCCTCTAGGAATTCCTAGGGACTGGCAGGGTTGACCAGAGAGGAACAGGGGCTTTTTCCCAGCCTTATCTGAGCAGCAAAACCTTGTCCCTATGCCAGAGGTGTTTGAGGTCTTGGGGCAGCACTGTCCCTGGAAAGGTCTGACCTTTCAGGTGGGGCACGGAAGTAGTTAATCCTTTGCTTGTCAAGGCAGCTGGTGGTGCTGGGGTGGGCTTGGACAGGGTCTAGCAGAGCTGGCCAAAGCAGGGACCCAGGATTTCCTCCCAGCTGGGAGAGGAAGGAGGGAAGTGCTCTGTTCCTTGTGGAAGAAAGTCTAACGGGGCAGAGTTTATGAATTCACCTTTCCCCTTTCCCTCCTCATTTTGCAACCAAATAGCTATGGCAACCATTGTGGACTGTCTTCTGGGAGCTCTTTTTTCTTTGGCTGAAGGAGGAGGTCAACCACCTCCTTCCTTTTCTTCACCGGCATCCTCCAGTGACCACCAAACTCTGTGTGCCAATATCTGCCTTTTGTTCCTGTACTTGGGTAGAGCTGGTGTTACAAYTGGAGTTGCCCAGGCACGTGGTGTGTGAATCACTTTTGGTGTGCATGCAAGTAAAGTACTACTAGCTTATTTTTTTTTTAGGAAAGCAATGCTACCAACTGTATTCTTTGTCTCAGGACCTGGGTCAGTTATTGTGGGTCTTATTTGCTCTTTRTTGACCTCGATGTAGTTAACTGTGCTCACAGTGAGTTCCCAATGAGCAGTGCTGAATTCCTCAAAAACCACAGTCACGAGGACGGTTCAGTTGGCAGACTCAGGACATGACCAGGAATRCTTCGCTCAGTGGCTTGTCTTAGTAGAGGGGCATCAGGGCGTCACTTCMTCTGTGATATCCAGGTCAGACTGGCCAGGAAAAATTGGAGAAGATTCCCAAGCTGAATAGGAATGCTATTTATGATATTTCATGGAGGTAATATTTTGAGGTCTTCGCTGCTATTCCTCAGCAGTAACTTCAGGAAGGAGGCCAGTACTTGAAGGTCCTGGTTGACACGCTGGGCTGTTGAACTGCTTTCTGACTGTAATTCAGGGACAACACTTGCCCAGAAAACAGAAGGGAGATGGTGGGAGCCAGGCTCCCCAGTTGGCTGGTGCTCCAGCYGTTTGCAATGCAGGTGTCACTGCTGCAGGAGGGAGGAGGGGAGGCAAATCTCGTTCATCCCTTGGATTTTCCTGGCTGTGCAAGTGCACCTGAGACAGTGGCATACTGCAGAGGAAGAGATGCTCTACAGTCCCTTCCCAGAGGTTATGCCAAAATAATTGTGCTACAAATACACGGGAATGAGGAAAAGAGTGTGAATATCCCCAGAACCAAAATGGTCCTCAAAGGGGATTATGTGAGGTGCCTTTGCCTGCTCCTTCAGCATTTCATCAGGCAGCAGGATTCATCTCCTGCGGCAATGGAGTCCCTTAAAAGAGAGGTCCCCTTACAACCAGGGAAGCCTTGTGCATGTTTCCCCTTAGTTTTCCAACTGAACTGAGCTGCTGAAGTGTGCAAAGGGAACAGCGTGAGCTGGGGCAATCCCCAAGTCAGGAAAGAGGCTTTGTAAGCAGCTGAGCATCTCCCAGGGGCAGATTACTCAACCACTTTGCTGTTGTGCTCTTTGCTTGGACTAAGGGACAGTTGTCTTCTTGGGAACAGAGCTGCCAGTGGCAAAAGCTGGAGTGGAAATAGCCGGGAGCTGTGCAGTGTCAACCACTGAGCTTCTTATCAGTTTTCAGGCTGGGCTGCACTGCTGCAGGCAGGGACCAGGGCTGGATGTAGCTGTGATGGGGAGGAGAGACTCAGTATGTCCATCCTACGGAGGACAGTCAAGGAGAAGTGTGCRGGGCTGGGGTAAGACCTCTTGTGCCTTTCCTCACACACCTCAGTCATACCCAGTCACTGAGTTTGTCCATCTTGCACACTAATAATGTAAAAGCTGTAAGAGGCTGGTTTGGGGCTGAGCTGCACAAGTTGGGACCCTTGAATTTTTTGCAGTCCATCTCTGCCACCGGTGCCCACAGGCCCCTCTGCTGTCCTTCCTACATCCCGTGTATCCCATCCCACTCRCTATCCTGCAGTCAAGGTTTGAGCCAAGGCCAGACCGTCCTGTGACTGAAGGGCACCTTTGCACAGCCACCGTGATCTAGGGCAGGGAGCTGCCTGGGGRCCAACACCTCCAAGCCATGGGCACAGCCTTGGCAATAGCAAAAACTGCTTTTGCTGCTGGATGGCTGAGGAAAATGCTCCCTCTGAGGCATGGAAAGAGAAACTTGGGCTTCTTATGTAAAATAAAACTGTTGGTACAGGGGAAGAGCCCCTATTTTCCAGCGGAAAGCATACATTCCCACAGAACCCAAGCGCACCCTAAAAGTGGGCTAAAACATGCCCTTTGCAGTCTGCGTGGGCTTAAAACGAGCGTGCTTAGCACCGGTTACACAATAGAAAGGGCTCAGGTACTCTCCGGCTGCAAATACATTTGATACACTGAAAGGGTTGTGGGAGCGTATCAGACGAAGTTCCTTACTTTGCTCAGGCAGCCTATCAAATATTTAACGGGCTGCCATAGGCAATTACATTAGAGGAGATAGTTAAACACCCCCTACCCTAGGGCACCCCCCTGCAATGTAAATCAAACAAATTGGACTCTTTTCACAATTGACACACACGATTTTACTTACTGTAAATAATTTAGTATTAAAAAGTCGAGCTACACTTTGCCCCATCTGGATTTTCTTTTCTCTTGCTCTCTCTCCTGCTCTGCGGAGTTGAGCAGCATGGACTCTGGGTTCCTAATGCAATAGATGGAGTGGAGGAATTTTGCTGCCTGGGTGAGCTGTTAAAAGATTCCCATTTCCTAATGGAAGAAACCACRCTCAGGAAACTTGTGAAGTTGCCCATTTAAAACAGTCAGAGATGTTCCCTGCCAGCTAACAAGGGATGGGAAAATTCCCTCCCTCCGGAAGGAGTTTAGTCTATTGCTGGTTGGCATCTCCTGGGGTCATAGCAATCTCCTATAAAAGTTGGCTGAATGGTTGCACTTTTTAATTAAAAGCTATCTTTCATGATTAGGCTCAGYGGGGTTTTAATAAGGATTTTTACAAGCTGTCTTGCAGCATTGGCCTGCATGGATAGTCTTTCTCTTACACCTAAAGTGCTAGACCTGCGCATTAAAATACGCTGCGCTATTCAGGCTAAGGAAGAGATCTCTCATCATCAGGAGCTATTTCTGTATTCCTCTCCCAGCTTCCAGAAAAACAGGCATTTTGAAAGCATGATATTTTGACCCATGACTTGATGTCTTTTTCTAATTCCAGCACAGAATTTGGGGTCCCTTGAGTCCGCTGGAACTCCRCTGTTTGCCACAGAGTTGCACAGGGTATCGCTTCAGCGTGTTGTGATCATGTTTTTGATCTCACACCAAATTTAAATCAGCACAAGTACCCTGTGCAGGAGGAATGTTCTCCTCGATGCCATGGGCCTCTCTCAGAAGTGAGACAACTTACAGAGTTTAGTTTAGTTAAAAAGCACTTGGGGCTTGGTTTTCCATTCCTGCACTCAAGCAGGCAATTTAAACCATCACCCGCTCACGGTGTACGGACCTCTGGCAGGTAGAGCCGCTTACACATCTACTGACAAAACCAATTTTCATCGGAAAATGTCAATTCCAATGAGATTGAAGCATTTAGTCCCCAAACATCTTAATTTTGATGGATGGATCCTCCCCTGGGTTTCCACAGATGGCGGCGGGTTGTGTCAGAGCTRCCAAGCGGCTGAGCAGGGCCGAGGAGATGTGCTAACGGGAGCCGCGGCCCTGGGATAGCGAGGATGCTGCCAGAGGCCAGGCAGAGCTGCAGGGAGGGACTGGGACGGCTGCCGGTAGTGAGATCTATTGGCTATTTGGGGCTGAAATGAAGTGTAAGCCTAAAAATTTCCACTGCACTAGAAATTCTCCATTTTTGACTGCTTCCACCTGCTCAGGTCCTGGGAAGGACCACAAGGAAAGGGGGTGGGGGGAGAAGGGTCCCCTTACCTGTCACACTGACCAGGGCGGCGGATACCCCCCATGCTCTGATTTCCTGATCTCTATATCACCCCACACAATGTTTTCCAGAAGCAGTCCTGACAGTCAGTCCATACAGGTGGGTAGCTGTCCCCTAATGTCTCTACCCACACTTTGGGGTGACACCCACCCAAGGCTCCCACCAGCATCGTCACCTTTACCAGCCCACTGCTGGAAAATGTGTCTGAGCTCGCACAGAGTGAGCCTGGGACAKCTGAGCCGGACCTCCACTGATGAGAAGAAAGTGGCAGCGGTCACCTGGGGACAGAGCCATTTCCAGCCCACACAGCCGTCTGCTTGGGAAGGGCCCCTGTGCGCCATCCTTCTGCAGAAAGTCATGTCCCTTTTCCACCGGATCCTCTCTCGGAGACCTGGAAAGCCGTGTCCCCCTGCTCTGTGTTAGCGTTATGCTGGAAGCTGTTAAACGCTGCCAGCAGGTTTAATTGGTAGCTAGAACACACAGACCCCATTAAAGCCCACGAGGATGCCAAAGGCTCTCATTCAGGCACAAATGAAGGAGCAATCAAACCCACTTAGGTAATAAAAACAGCTGGAGTCTGGAGGCAACTGCCTGAGGCACCAAACCACATGGCAGGCAGGACAATCCTCTAAAAGTCTGCATTGACTTGTCCTTTGATTGAAATCGTGGGGATTAGGTGGAGTGTTGCAAGATTTTATTGGTTAGAGACAGGAAGCCAGACAGAGAAACTATGGGTCATCTTCAAAAAGCAATAGAGAGATGGAGTTTCTTGAACACAGACCTTGCTGGAGAGGTTCTCCAAGGTTGGTTTCCAGTGGGAATGACAAATGAGAGCATCGGATGCACTGGCTGTAGATGTCGTGATACCCACAATATCCCTGGCCCCTTTTGCTAATTTTTCGTGCCATGGCAGATAACTACAACATCTGACCATCACAAGGACCAACAATAACACGAAGAGCTTTCTGGCTCTTCATTTCTGCATAGGGATTTATCTCAGAAAGGATTCCCAAAGCCACCAACCAGTCTGGGGTGCCAGCTCTTGGCCTGGAAGCTGGGTTCTCCCGAGAAGGAGTTTGTTTTCAAATGATTCAGATCATGAGGCTTTTTATTCAGTGTTTTTATTTGGTCTTAATAGGAGAGATCCTGACTCTCCTCTCTTTTAGCCTGACTCTGGTGAAATACCTCCTGCTTCACAGGAGTTACTGATATGGGTGGATAAGAGAGGGGAGTCTGCACTATTGAGTTTATGGAGTGATTAGGGAGGAAACCTGCAATATACATGAAAAGACTACAGTAAGCGTTGCAGAGCTGCCCCACATTACTCAAGAAAGCCATAGCTGAGCATTGGCAATCACCTGAAAATTTGGCCCGTTCCTTGCAAACTACATTATCAAGATTCAGAAGTGCAAAGGGCTAAAGAAACAACCAGCACACCATTGCTGTGAAAGTAGTTTAGGTGTTAGTTATTATCGCTGCTGTAGAAACTTTCCTTCTTATTTGGTGCTTGGCTATGTTTTTGCACATCCTGGTGGCAAGACACCTGCTTTTCCCAAGCCAGGAAGAACCTGGTAACTCCTGAATATATCGAGAGGCTTTGGGACAGTTGATATGGAGGGCACCTGCTCTCTTCCCTGCAGGGGCCAGCCCACAAATCCATGCAGAGACTGGCAGAAGGACAGGTTCATCCATGGAATAGAGCTGGGAGGGGGTGCCTGCTGTCACCGTGGTGCCCCACCGTGTCCCTACTTGCGCATGCACGTGTCTATGTTTCAGTGTCAGTGCTRGTGTGTGCGGAGGTGCGTTCGGGGATCCTACCCTGAGTATCTCTTGCTCAAAAAGTTCCTTGCAGAGATAAAGCAAATCCAGGGCAGGATGCTCAGGGGTGTAACGAGGAGAGACTCAAGAGTGGAGGYTTGGCTGTTTGGAAAAGAGGTCTGCTAAACTCTGGTACACAGGGGAATGAAAGGGAGGGAATGCCATTTACTTCAYGTGTTTCTTATCTAATTTTCCTAGATGAACACCTAAGACCCAAGGCTAGTTGAGTCTTTGGGCTGGCCTGGCACAGCTGTTCTGCTGCTCCAGCAATCATTTCAGTGGTTGCAAGTGTGGGAAATGAGATCAGAAATGTCTTTGTGCACTGGAAAAGGTATTTCTATGCTTCCTGCTGAGCTCACTAGCCTTGTGTTGCCCTCGAGGTCTGAGTTCATTCAGGTCCTGAGCTTTCTGGAGGTGTGGAAAACCAGCTGCTGAGCTGCTCAAAGGGGRGACTCTCATCTGATTTCCCCCTGCTCCAGCTGACTCTTTGAGTGATGTGCAGAAGAGGAGTGTGCCCAGGTCTAATTCCAGAGTCCCCAACCTCCTGGGCACATTCTGGGGCAGAGTCTGGAGTCAGTTCCTTGTAGCAAAATGCAGCYTGGGACAAGGTTTGCTTCCTTGGGGAGAGTTAAATCTGGGGCTAGGAACTGAACTGCTCTCCAACCTTCCTCCTCTGAGCAGCTGAAATGCAGAGAGTGATCAGAAAGAAGATAGAGAGGTCACCAAGAAGAGCCCAGCAAAAGAAATTATGAAGYAGCCTGAGAAAAGCTTCTGGCTGTCATGCAAGAGTTGACAAATCCAGGGGCTGTCAGCTGAAGGGGAGAGAAAGTGCCTGGGCCCACTGCAGAGCACCCAGGAGGGACAATTCCCCTTTGCAATAATTCMGCCTGAGTCTCCCTTGTACAGAAAGCTTCCAGTGAACCTCTGGCAGCCGCTCTCCTCTGCCCATCACCTGATGCTGCAATCTCTCCGCAAGCAGCAGAGGGGAGACCATGACTCAGAGAGCTGTGCTGATAGAAAGCAGAAGGGGAAGAGGCTTCAAACCTCCTGCCTGCTCTTGCCTGTGGATAGTCAGAGCATCAGTATGTCGGCAGGCCATGCTGCTGGGCCCGGTGGCCTCTGGCACATGTAGGATGCTTTAATGAASAGGAARGTCTGCCTGGACTGTGGTGTGTAGRGACTGCCCGTTGACCCTCTCCCATCTCTCAGGCCACCAGGGACAGGGCTTTCCTGGCAGCACCACAGTGCTGATGCAGTTCTTTCCCCAAGCAGACTATTCCAGAATCAGGATTCAGCTCCCTGTGGCCTCTCCTCCATCCCTCTGCACATGTGCTGCACAGGTCTAGTTTAGAGACCTTCTCGCTGCAGAAGCATCACTGTTTGGTGGCTGTGCCTGAATCTGGGCAGCAACACACATGGTGATGGTTGCTTTCAAAGTCTCCTGTCACTGGAACTGACCTTTCCCCATGCAAGTCCAGACCCAAAGAACCATCTTTTGGGGGACACTTCAGCCTCTCAGGTAAGACTGTGATTAGGTCAGGATTTTCCTTTCCTTGTGACACTTGCTGACCCTGTCTGACCCAAGGTGCCCGGCAGGATCTCCGTGAGAAGAATCATCTCAGAGGAAGCCATGTGCAGTCTCTGTAGAGAAGAGGGTGAGTGGGAGAGGGGTCAGGAAAACTGATACTAACCCTGACTCCTAAAACACCTGCACGGTGTAAAATCGCCCTTACATGCACTGCTGGGGCTGGATTTTCTAGGCTGGATAAACACATGCTGTTCCCTTGAGAAGGCATTTGCTCTGAGCATGACCAAGCACCCTCCTATCCTCCATGGGTTGACCCCATGGCTGCCRCTGGGGTTCCCCCTCCATCAGTCCCCCTGCTCCGGGCTGACAGTGCGGCTGCCTTTCGGCAGGGCTGGGAGCAGCCGGAGCAGCTAATCCAGCATGCAACCACCAAACTTCACCTCCACATTTTTTTGAAGCGACAGGATCCGGGCTTGGTGGCAGGCGGGGAGGAGAGGGAGGAAAACGCCATGGGCGGCGGGCTGGAAATTCGTGTGGGTGGGTAAGTGCGGAGGCAGAAAGACTGTCAGGCAGAGACAGGCAGCGATGGGCTGGAGAGGAGAGGCTGGGGAGGTTGCARAGAGACAGACAGACAGACGTGGAGCCCGTGGGACACTGCACTGGCAGGAGGGTTTGGGTAATCGAGCCAGGTAGCTTCATCGAAACAGGGCAAAAATAAAGTTGGTGAAACTTTTCCTTATTTCATTGTTCTTATGGTTTTTAACCCAAGGTACTTTTCCACTTTAGAAGGCGAGAAGGGGGTCGGGAAGGCTCCTGTTCACACCCGGGCTCGGATCTGCTCTGCTCCCCAAATCCCTCCGGGATAAAGCCAGCCCGGAGCCGCGGGTGGGCGGGCAGGGGCCGGACAGGGAGCCGGGCAGAGCCGGGTCGGGTGGGCAGGGACCGGGTAGGGCGAGAGAGGAGCCGGGCAGGGACCGGGCAGATGTCGGGCAGGGTCTCGGCAGGGCGGGCAGAGCTGGGTGGGAGGATGCAGCCGGGGAGCATCGCCGGCCGTGCCGGGCCGAACCGTGCCGAGCCGCGGGGCTGCTCGACGGCGGCGTCCCGGGGCAGGAGCGGGGCCCGGGGGCCGCAGCACCGGCCCGGAGCCGCTCGCCCCCCTCCCGCCGCCGGTGCGGGCTGGAGGGAGCCCGGAGCGACACCCCTCCATCCC